>CM062613.1:66589172-67013945 GCA_025617555.3 Puccinia polysora
TGACATGGAGTGGGCCTTTTTGTACTTGGCTCAATAATTCTTGAATCGCTATCTCATCTGTTTTGATGAAAGATCCAGCCTACCTTTTGTTTTGTTCTTGAGTTCATTGTCCATGAGGAGATAACCATTGAACTTAGAGGATGGAGGTTGGCCAACACGTGTGTTTCATTGTCCAATCCAAAGCAGGCACCATAGTTGGAGGAATTTTGAGCCAGTTGACCAGGATGATGTTATCAGCTCTCTTGAGCTGACTTGAGCCCTTGGAAGCTGATGGGGGAGGATTTTTTGAGCCCTTGGAAGCTGATGGGAGAGGATTTTTTGAGCCCTTGGAAGCTGATGGGGGAGGATTGTTTGAGCCCTTGGAAGCTAATGGGGGAAGATTGTTTGTTGTTGAGTTCCTTGGAAATTTTTGCTTTTGTGTGTTGGACTTTTGTGTGGACTTGCGGGGGGAGGTTTGCTGAGGGGCCATTTGGAAAGAGTAAGGGCAATAAGGTGATGAGAGGGATAAAGTGACAAGAAAGATAAAGTGATGAGAGATATGAAGTGATGAGAGCAATAAAGTGACAAGAGCAATAAAACAATGATTTGATTCTTTGGATAAGGTTGGAGGTTGATTGATGAGAGTGATGAAGCAATGGGAGAAATGAAGCAATGAGAGCAATGAAGCAATGAGAGAAATGAAGCAATGAGAGCAATGAAGCAATGAGAGAAATGAAACAATGAGAGCAATGAAGCAATGAGAGCAATGAAGGATTGAGATAGATGAAGCAATAAGAGTGATGAAGCAATGAGAGCAATGAAGCAATGAGAGAAATAAAGTGGTGAGTGATCAAGTGATGAGAGTGATAAATTGATGAGAGTGATGATGAGAGTGATAAAGTGATGAGAGTGGTGAATCTTTTTATGATGAGGCTGGAGGTAAAAAAATTTGCAATGAGGTTGGAGGTAGAAGGAGGTGGGAAGCCAGGGGTGGATGAAGTGGACAGGTGGCGGAAGCCTTTAAATACTTTATTTGAAAAAACCCACTTATTTCATGTTAAATTTGACATGTCTGATGTGAAATAAGTGAGTTTTTTTGATTTTAAACGGCGGGTTTGAAATGGCAGATTTGGTTTGAAACCCGCCAATAAAAAATGGTGGGTTTGGTTAACTTTGATACACCCTAATATTAAAGATGCACCCCCATCTTTCAGAGCCAAAATGATCACAAAAACTCCTGACAAGAAGGCTAAAACATACATGAGAAAGGTATGCATATGTAATATGCATTCCAATCCATCAACAATTTTACATAAACTACGGATAATAAAAATATGACAGAAAAGACACGTGAAAACCCTCTAAAAGATAGCTTTTCATTTTTAACCAAAATCACAGAAATTGCAAAAAAAACTTTCACAGAATTCTCAAACCTCAACAAGTGACACCTTCCCTGACTACATAACATATAAATTTTCATAAAATTATAATTAATCAAATATAATGTCACTAAAACTTTCAAAAACAGCAATTAATCCACCAACAGGATGTATACACATATTGCAGGCTCATTTCCCCTGCCAATATCACACAAAAAATACCAGGAATAATGTATTTCTTGACATGTGACAAGCCCATAAGGCCTAAACCACCAAAAGCAGCCTGTGGACCATGCATTAATGCACTTCTGGACCCATTTTAAAGTTTCTTTGTATCTACCCTTATAAAACTCATGGCAACCCCTGATAAACTGAGAAGCAATAAATACAGGCTTCTTTTCAGTCTATTTATCCCCCATCTATTCATTATCATACCTCCAGACACAATTCCATACAGGCATCAAGTACTTTATAGCATAATAAAGTGATCAATTTCTCTATTTTGGACTTTTTATTGAAAATTCAACCCTTATAAATCAGCTTATGCACCATGGTAATCCCTCAAAGAATCATAATAGGTCCACTTACTACCCTTGAGTTCAATTATTTAAGGTACCAAGGTTTTAACCCTCTACCAATTAAGCTATTGCTCTCTTCTCTTTCTGGATTTCTACCCTAGAACAGCCATGCCACATATTTACCTGGATTATAATCCCCTTTTATCAAATTTCCAAAGCCCCAGGTGCACATGTGTTGAGTTTAATCAATTGTTAAAGATCCCCAGTATTAAGTGTGGCCGCTCTTTTTATTTAATTGTGAATTAATTTATTGATTAGTTTACGCTTAAACTATAACAAACCACCACCTTGCATCTTCTTTATCCATATACTAGAGTATTTCCCTCAAATTTGGGGACTGATTAGGATTTAAATTGTTTGAATGATTATAATCAAGTAGTAAATCTGTGGAATTAATCAAAAAAATTGACCCTGGTTTAATTTGAAAATGTGATGAATTAAAAAAATTGAGACTGCTTTAATTTAAAAATGTGATATTTTTTAAATAATTTCAATAAAATTTGAAATCTAGGGAATGGATTAAACAAATTTGCTGTAGTGTATTGCCCCCAAGTTTGGGTAATGGATTGAATAAAAAAACATTGATTTGAAAAAACTTGATGCTACTTAAAGGTGGGAAATCTGGGGAACGGGTTAGAAAAACAAGGAAATGAACAATTCCTCAATTATTTCAACAGTTAAGCAATTAAAACAAATCATATATATCATTGAAATCTCAGTATTTAATTTCAGTGATGGATGGCATTCAAGACCTTATGATAGAAGATTTTTTTTCATTTTCAAATGAAATCTTTTTTCCAGGTTGCAACCATTTCCTTTGTAAAATTTCCAGATCTACACCTTGAAAATTCAAGCAATAACTAACCATGGGATGGAACTGGATCTTGAATATAAAGACCAAAATTTAAAATTTTATAACCTTTTGATTTTTTATTTTTCAATGAGAATTCCAAATTAAATTGGAACTGTTTTAAAATCATTCTAAAAGGTAGAAAAATTCATCTGGTTCATTTGAGAATTATTGGCCCACAAGCTTAGTCAAAGAGCAGTACTTAAAGCAAAAGAAATGTTGAGAAAATAATGTCTTATGATTGATCCTTAATATGAGGCAGAGGCAATGGCACGCTTGTGAATGTGGATGAATTGGTGAATGAATGGATGGAAAACAGCAGGGAGAAGGGCTCCTTAAATACAAAAGATGGTGCTCATGTGGAGCTCATGTAATAACAAGCAAAAGGAAAAAAATTCCGCCCCAAATGGGCTCTACAGGCTCAACAAGCCTTGCTACTTAGTCTGGGCTTACTCAGCCCACTTGGCATTAATCCCTGAACCCTTATGACCAGCCTTTATCAGTTGATTTTGGTGTTTCCACCCTTACTGGGCTGAAACAGCCCTTGTTTCTGTTCAGACCCTGGCTGGTTGTCCCTTGCAACCATCCCTGTTACCTATGTGACCTCATTTACTGGGCTGGTTGCTTCATTCAACCAGCAGTTGTCCCCTAGCATGGACCAAGTGGGACCCAGAACTTACCTGGGTCCGCTCATGTAACTGGCGGGCATGCCGCCTCCCCCCTCTTTCCTACCTGGGTGACCAGCAGGGGTGGTCAAATCCGCTGCTGTTTGCCTGGGACACGATTCACCCCAGAAAGACCATTGAAACAGGTGGGCTGCAGGGGGATCAGTTCCCCCCAGCTCTTGGTGCCTCCCCCTCAGTAATGGGGGGGGAGAGCGCCCTGCTTGCTTGGTGGGAGGGTGGTCAGATCCCCCCCACTGCATTGTTCCCTCCACCACCAAAAGGTGGGAGGGTGATGAAGTCCCCCCCACCCTGGTTGGTCACCACATGCAACCAAACACTTGCTGTTCCTTGATGAGGGGGAGGACCAGCCATCCTCCCTCCCCCTCACAACCAAGTGAGGGGAGGGAGGGAGGCAGGGGCTGCCAGCCACCACAGCGGCAACCCACCCTGGCGGCCGCGACCATCCGGGTGGCATGACCGGGGCCGCAGCCTTGCACACAGCGGGTGGGAGGACTCCAAACGGAGTCCTCTGCCCCGCGTGGGCTGTTGGGCCCTGCAATGGGCCCCAGAGAGAAATAAGTGGCACAGGTGGTGGCCCCAATGGGCCTCCAAGGCCCAACAACCATAAGATAGATACTTTGGCAGGCCAGCCCCTCTGGCCAAGTATGTCCAAAATAAACCTTGGGACAATTAATTCCCAAATAAGCCCATCGGGCTAAGGTGGCCCATCCACCATGACAGGCCCGTCAAGGCCCATTTCCCACTGACTTGCAAAACATGTTTTGGCCCCCAAATGCCCAAAACCAATAACATCCACATAGGCCCACAGGATGTCCAATAGGCCATGCAGGCCCATTTTTGTTAATTTTTGAGATGGGATTGTATAGAACTAAGAACCAGCAAAACTGATCATCATGAAACAGGTAAGAATTTTAGAAAACATAAACATAAAGTAAAAAAAATAAAAGAACAAAAAAAATGGGATCCTACAGCTATAGCCATTCATAAGAGTTATAATAAGTAGCACAAGTAGGATGAAGTCTTTGAGATACGTAGAGTGGATTGGGCAAAAGCCGGTGTTTTTGAAATCAAGGGTTAGATGGCCCAGATGATCTTTTTAGATGTTTGAGATCTTACCAGGCAGTGATTGAAGATAGTTCAGTCTTGAAGTTGAGGTTTATATCAATTGATGATGACAAGAAGGAAGTATTTGAATAGAAAAGGAAAGAAGAAAGAAAAAGAAATAGAGAATAAAAGAACGGAAAAGATGACTGAGGCGATTTGATGTGATCTTTGATGAGCTTTGAGGCTTTCTTGATTTAGATTGAGGTTGGAGGTCTATGGTGATTCTTGGTTTGACATTTGATCTGAGTTGGAAGGATGATGAGAGAGATAGAAGTGGATCACGCGAAACAGAAAAGGAAAAAGAGTCACAAAAGAAATAGAAATAGATCAGGGGACCGTAGGGGAGTTGGGGTAGAGACTGAAGGACGTGAAACCTCCTCTGTCGCGCGGAGCTTTCATTTGAGTGTATCAAGACATGCACTGCAAAAGGGAAGGTGTTGCATGGAAATACTCCATGATCTTAACACCCCTCGTGACTGGTAAGAGGAGAAGCCGGAGTGTGATTGTTCTTTATTTTGTAGAATATCTTCTTGTGAAGAAGTTTGAGCACTTGGACAGAAGTCGCCTTAGTTAAGGAGTTGGCCATCATTTTGTCTGAAGGAATGAGACGCAATTTGTATTTCTCAAGTGAAAAATCTTCCCTTAAACCTTTAGTTTTAATATCTATATGTTGAGATTTTGAATGAGACCCAAACTTTCTTATTTTGTCTTTGAGTCCCTTATCATCAATTTAGATTGTAGGCTTCACTGAGGGATTGAGATAGATTTTGCCAATCAGATGAGATACCCATTTTAATTCTAAGTAACAATCTAACATTGCATTTAGTTTGGATTTGGTGGATGAATAAGTTATGTTTTGTTGTCTTGATGAGTTCCAGATGACGGGGCTTCCGTAATGAAAAATAATGTAGCCTGTTTGAGACTTTTGAAACACAGGTTTGTTTCCCCAGGTTGCGTTGCTATATCCAGAAACAATCTTGTGGTTTGAATGGTATCAAAGGATTAGTTTCAGATTTTTTGTTGTTTTAAGATATTTCCAAACTTTCCGGACCTCTCTCCAGTGCGTGAGGCCCGGCTTGGCATTAAACCTAGCCAAGCTTGACACGGCAAAAGAAATTTCTGGTTGATTATATTGGGAAATGTGATTCAAGAGACCAATTGCGGATTGGTAATTGATGTTGAGTTGAACAAATTCTGTGTGATCTTCATCCAAGGCAGGTTTTAGATGTAGATTTTGAGTCAAAGGGGAGTTGACATATTTACAGTCAGCAATGCCTAATTCTTCAAGTCCACAATTGATATGAGTTGGTTGACTAAGCATGATCTTGTCTCCTTTAAATTCCATTAGCATTCCAAGAATTGTATTGGGGGAGTGACAAGAGGAATTAACAAATCTTTTTAGAAAACTTGTTGCAAAATTGTCAGATCTTCCCACAAGGATTAGATCATCCACGTGGAAATAGATGACCTCGCCAGAATCTGAATTGAGAAATAGACATGGGTCACTGGTAGATCCATGGAAGCCTTGAGACTTGATCCAAGCGGTAAATGTTTTGTGCCAGTTTTTCGGCAATTGTCAGAGGCCATATAAGGATTTCTTCAACTTTAGGAAGGGATATTTTCTATCTGATCCTTTGGGGGTTTTAATTATAACTTTTTAATTCAAAGGAGCATGTAAGAAGGCTCCCTTTACATCAAATTGAGTAAAGTTCATTTTGTTTTTGAGACCATAGAGGAGGGCTAGACAAAGGGATCCAAGTTTACCAGTAGGTGCCCAAGTCTCTTCAAAATTAATACCTTGAATTTGATTGAAGCCTTGCACGTATAGTCTGGCTTTATATTTGACAGGCTCTCCGTGGCAATTTTCCTTCACCTTGAATACCCAAGTGGTGTTCAGAATGTTGTCCGGAGTGTTGTAATATTCTTCCCAGACCTGTTGAGATTCTATCAAGAGTAATTCATCTTTCAAAGCTTTTTCTCCTTTTGGCCATTCCGGGCATTTTTGGGCAGCTTTATAGGAGGGTGGTTCATAGTAGTGATGAAATCCGTATCTTTGCGGTTTTTGAGTTTCTCTTTTGGGTTGCAATATTACATCATGAGCGGAAATAGTTTTATTTGAAGTGCTTGATGACGGAGGATCTAAGATACTATTTTCTTCTTCTGGATCAGAGTCTGATTTGAGACATTCAGTGTTGGCCTCACGGATAGCATATTGTTTGTCAGATGTGGAGAAGTCTGACTCATTGGGGTCCAAGCTAGATTGAGAAAAAATATCCAGCCCGGGTGATTCAAGAAGTGGGAACTTGTTCAAGTTTGTCTTGAGGAATTTTGAAATTTTTTGTCTCTATAACAGCGCCAAGCAAGTTGAGGATGAGATAGGAGTGAAAAACCGGGTTGAAACTAACCAAGATTCCTTCAAGACCTTTTTCATCAAACTTGCGCCCCTTTTGTGTGAGATTTGCAAGATATATTACAGATGTAACTATGGGTTTTAAGTAATTAGGGGGTAGTTTCTTACCAAACATAAACTCCCAGGGAGACTGATTTTTACCTTCCCTAGGAATTTTTTTGAGCATGAAGAAACAAATTCTGGTCACAATGTGCCAGTAATTCTTGGGTAATCTTGAAAACAAAAAAGTAGCCCGGGCAGATTCTACAATGGTTCGATTGGCTCTTTCAGCACAAACATTATGTTGAGAATGGTACGGTTTGGAGGTTAAAAGCTTGATATTTTTATACTGTGTGAAATCTTTAAGGGTGGAATTGGTTAATTTGGTCCCTTTATCTGAAAATATTTTAGTTGGGTAGTAGTTTACCCTTTTATATTTGGTTTTGAGTATGTTGATGATTGTGTTGGGAGTCTTGCCTTTGGATTTGAGATGGAACGCCGCTAGATAGCCAGTGCAGTTATTGACTAGGGTGAGTAGATAGTGGTGGCGGGACTTAGATTGAGGGGAGATCGGGCCAATCAGATTGAGGTTAATTTTCTCAACGTGTTTGTTACAGGAGGTAGATACATTAGAAAATGGAGCTTTGGTGATTTTACTTTTAACACAACTATTGCATTGGAACTTGATAAGTTCCTTGTTGGGGTAGTGATCTTTCAGAAGGGGTTTGAGGGTGGAGATGGAAGCATGGACATAGGTTCCGTGGAATTTGAGTAACAACAATGGTTTAGAGGAAGGTTGATTGGAAAGATTCACAGTCTGGTTGTTACCGGCGGTCCTAGGTTTCTCAATGACAAATAGATGATCTTGGACAAGGCCTTTTAAAACAACCTTATTGTTTCTGGTGACGGAGAAGCTGTTGTGTTATTGTGTGAGGTTGCAACCTTTCTTAGCTAGGAGACCAGGGCTGATTAGATTCACTACTATCTCAGGTACATATATGCAATCTTCAAGAGTGATTGTGGATTCTTTCCATTCTAGCTGGACCGTGCCAGTTCCTTGAATCTTGAGATTGGCTTTGAGCTTGCCGGTTTTGATTTCCTTGAGGTTACCTTGGAGCTCAATCAAGGTAAAGTACTTGAGATTGTTGAAGATGTGTACATTGGCTCCGGAATCCAGAAGGAGATTAGGGTTACTATTGGTGTTGATCAAGAGAGTAAGTAGGACATGATAATTGATTTCTGGATTCCTTTTGTTTTTATTCTTCCATTCCGTTTGTTGCTTGATCCACCAGTCTGGGGAAGTCTCAGGATGTAGATGAAAACAGGACAACTTGGGATGTGGGGCCTAAGGGTCGTGGTAACCTTCTTTGCAGCTTATTTTGATCTTGCGTTTGTCCTTATTGTGTTTAGCTTTGGTTGTTACAAGAGATAAGTCAGAAAAGGGTTTAGTAACTTTGATCTGCGCTCTTCTTTCATTATTATACTGGGTAAGTTGATTGAAGACAACATCCACGGTTAGATTCTTCTTGAAGTGCATTATTTTCTGCTTCAGATTCTTGAGTAAAGGGGGAAACTTGAAGAGAAGTAAGTAAGCTAATATTTCTTTTGGGAGTTCTATTCCTACGTCTTTCATCCTTGTAATAGCTTTTTTCATCTCAGTGATGAATCCGTCAATGGACTTTTTGCTGAATGTTGAGCAGAGGAAGTGGTTAAAGACCCTAGCCCTGTTTGCAGTCTCTGATGATGCGAATCTCCATGTGATTTTGGCCCATAGAAGTTTAGAAGACTTTATGTTGGTTGAGTTAACTACATTTGAGTGTGTGATGCTATCAAGTTTCAAAAGGATAGTAGCCTGTATCTCTAGGTCTTGCTTGGTCAACATTTATCCAGAATTCCTTGTGATGGAGTCTTTGATGTCTTTAAGATCAAAGAGCATTAGCATCTCATCTCACTAGATCAAATAGTTTTCTTCATTCAACAGAGGTATGGCGTCAACCAAAGCTTTTAGGGCTACCTGATGGAAGTAATTGGACACTCCTTCTGGTTTGTTCATATCTTGAAGTTGTCTGGTTGAGGTTGTTGGTTTTAGCTTTTAACTGTGTTAATTTTTGAGATGAGATTGTATAGAACTAAGAACCAGAAAAACTGATCATCATGAAACAGTTAAGAATTTGAGACAACATAAACATAAAGTAAAAAAAAAAAATAAAAGAACAAAAAAATGGGATCCTACAGCTATAGCCAATCATAAGAGTTATAATAAGTAGCACAAGTAGGATGACGTCTTTGATATACGTAGAGTGGATCGGGCAAAAGCTGGCGCTTGCGAAATCAAGGGTTAGATGGCCTGGATGATCTTTTTAGAGGTTTGAGATCTTACCAGGCAGAGATTGAAGATAGTTCAGTCTTGAAGTTGAGGTTTATATTGATTGATGATGACAAGAAGGAAGTATTTGAATAGAAAAGGAAAGAAGAAAGAAAAAGAAATAGAGAATAAAAGAACAGAAAAGATGACTGAGGCTATTTGATGTGATCTTTGATGAGCTTTGAGGCTTTCTAGATTTAGATTGAGGTTGGAGGTCTATGGTGATTCTTGTTTTGACATTTGATTGGAGTTGGAAGGATGATGAGAGAGAGAGAAGTGGATCACGCAAAACAGAAAAGGAAAAATATTCACAAAAGAAATAGAAATAGATTGGGGGACTGTAGGGGAGTCGGGGTAGAGACTGAAGGACGTGAAACCTCCTCTGTCACGCGGAGCTTTCATGTGAGTGTGTCGGGAAATGAGCTGCAAAAGGGAAGGTGTTCCATGAAAATACTCCATGATCTTCAAAATTTGTGCATCCCATTTGGATTACACAATAATATGCACATTACCTGAGTGCATCCGTATTTTAACAGTTCATAAATCAAGGTTACCCATAGAATTCCCATCACTCTTCCTAAGGAATCCATCACCTGTAGCTATCTTGGAAAATATCATCTTTGCTACCAATCTGACCAAAATCAATCAATTTAAATTTCAAACACAAACTCTGGTATTGTTAAAACATAGAATAACACAATCAATTAGGTAACTGGCACCAAGGTAGTGTTTTTGTAATTTTGGGAATAAAATATTGATTAATCTTTCTGAAGAATGATATTGCTTATTTTCATGGATAATTTTGTGCTGAGGGAGAAGTATTCTATTTGAAACTTTCATAAAATTGAGAAAATCCCCAAAAGAAATTGATGAATCTTGAAAATCAGGATAACCTGCCACACACAAATTTGAAGCAAGGTTCAAAATTTGGAAACATCATCAGCATGCAGACTTTTCCAAATTTACATTAACTACTTGAGGATGTTTTGCCTTTTGAAAAACAGAAAAATATTTCCTAAATTCACCACCAAGAACCATGAAATTTTCCTTAAAAGGTATTATAGAATCCATTTTATCTTGAAGTAGTGTGTCAGGCAAATAAAGAGCATGCATATGAGTCATAGGTGCTTCATCACAGATTTTCAAAGAATATTTTTTGAGATATTACTCCTTATTGGAATGGTTTGATATTTTTGAAGCACAGTTTTGATCTCCAAGGAAATTCAAAAGTTGAGATGAGTATTTCTTCCATTTGGTATATTCACAGCTGCTATTCCATTTCCAGATCATACAAAAAATTTCCTGACGCACTTAGAAATGAATAAATGATGAACAGGGTTGAGAGTAATTGTATGCATGAATTGATATGCTTCCTTTGACTATCAAGAAAATATATTTTTGCAGATCTGATTGATTTATAGCAGGATTTTTTTTCTTCAGATAAGATCCAGTCCCTGTGGAATCTTTCAACCTGCATTGTTTGATTAAATCTTGGAAAATCTGGAAAATCTTATTCAATAGTTGGCCCACATCTTTGAAATATGATTTTGGTGTTTGATGTTAATATTTCATTTGTGAGAACTCTTGGATCTGTAATCCCAGAGTGAATTAAATCTTCCACTGTGAAATTGAAGCAAGAATTTTGTAGTAAAAGTTTGTTTGCTGGCTGAAAAAGTGCCAATGGCATTCTGAAAAACTTCCTGAGTTAAAAATGGTGAATATTGTCATTGTCTTCTTGCATTTTTTTTAAAAATGATTATCAACCTCAAGTAAGTCCATGGCCAAATCTGCCTCTCTGAAAGTTGGATAAGCAATTCTATTGAATTTCTTTAGGTTTTCAAATGGATTATCACCAAAAGAATTATTCATCAACAACCTAAGAAACCACCTTTTTAAATTGGAAGGATGAAAATTGTAAATTTTCAAAATTGAACTACCGTCCTGACAGTGCCTTTGTTCTATTCTGAGTGAATGGAATTAGAAATATTGCAGAAATTCAGAATATTATATTCTCCTTGAAAAAAAATTAATTGGATTATTTTGAATTGAAAAGTTAAAGGATTGTATTTTGAAATCTAGGACCAGCAGACTTTGACAAAAAAAAAGAAAACAAACTTAAGGAAACAAAACTAAGACACTCTGAAGCCACAGAGAGAGTATCTTACCAGTGGGACGGGTCTGTTAGGGAGGAAATGAAATATGGAACACAATGGCAGGCAACAAGGAAGACAGGAGAATGGAGAGGGACTGAGGTGAAGAATCAAAGGAGAATGAAAGTGAATATAGGTTGCGGAGGAATGATTGAAAGGGAGATGAGTTGTCTCACAGCTAGACAGAACTTGAGGTTGAGAGCCGTCAAGACATACTGGGTCTTGAGGAGATGAGTTGAGGATAGTTGAGGCGAGACGTGGTTGATGTTGAGACTTTAGGAAAAGGATCAAGGAAGTGGCAAGATTGAAGAAGAAGGTGGAAGAGGGCAGGAATGAGGAAGAGTGGAGGAATTGAGAAACGGGGTTGAGGAAAGGATGGGGAACAAAAAAAAGATGAGGCACGATGAAGGGATGTTAGTAGGAAGGAGGGATCCAGCGAGGGACTGATCAGGAATTGAGCCGGGCTGAGTGAGATTGGAGGAGAGTTGTCCAGGTTTGGAGTGATGACACCGCAAGAAGTGAGGACTTAGAGTGAGCGCGGCTCTCAACTCAACACACCGCCGTGTCTAGTTGTGAGGAACCAAAACAGAAGTTGTGAGATTCAGGACAGAGGATTTGATGGCTGATTTAGTTAACGGGTCGGCAAGCATTTGGTGAGAAGGAATGAGGTTCGTAATCAGATTTTTGATTTCTCGTTGTTCTTGCAGCCACTTAATCTGAGTGTCCACGTGCTTGAGAGCGCTATGATGAGATTGAAAGTTAACAAGGTTGTTGACAGCTTTGTTGTCTATGTTGAAGCAGTGGGATAAGTTGAGGTGAGGATTGAGATTGTGCAGGAGATTGTCTAGCCAGAGTTTTTCTTGAGTGACAGATACAAGAGCCTTTAACTCACCCTTGTTGGAGGACAGTGAGACCAAAGGCTGCAGTTTACTGTTCCACAAGACAGGGAAACCATACAATATATGATGAATCCGGTGTGACTCCTTCAAGTTATTACATCATTTCCGCTGTCGGAGTTGCTGAAAAATTCAATATTGTATTTGAAACTGGTAGACTTCAGCCTGAGAGCAAGATTTTTTGTATGATTAAAATATCGCCAGGCGTGTTTGGCTTCCAGCCAATGCTGGAGACCAGGCTTGACGTTGAATCGGGAGAGGGTGGATACTGCGTGTGAAAGATTGGGGCGAGTTTGACTAGCAATGAAGTTTAGGAATCCTGACAATGAACAAAAGTTAATATTTAGTTTAAGAAATTCCCCGTGTTCTTCATTGGAGGCTTGAGATAAGTGAACGTTTGGGGTCATGGGAGTGTTTATTGGCTTGGATTTGCGTAGGCCTAATTCTTCCAGTGCGTACTCAATGTGTTTTGGCTATAGTAGAGCGGGACCCTGGGGAGTTTTGACCAGCTGATTCCCAAGAATCTTCTGAAGAGGACCTTCATGAGAAATTGAGAAGTGTGATTGGAGTTTTGCTTGGAAGTGGGTGGAGTTTCCTATAACAATCAGATTGTCGACGTAAACAAAGATGAATATGGAGTTGTTGTTATTGATGTAGAGGCAGGGATCCGCGGTTGAGGCCTTGAATCCTTGAGACACAATCCAGGCATGTAAGGTGTCAAACCAGCTTTTAGGTGCCTGCTTGAGCCCATAAAATGCTTTTTTGAGTTTGAAATAAGGGAATGGTGAGCTATACCCGTCGGGTCGTTTGATGAAGACTTCCTTGTCAAGTGGGGCATGCAGAAAAGCTGATTTGATGTCCATCTTAACAATTTCTAGGGTGTGGTGAAAGGAGTAAATTAATAAAGCCCAAAGGGTAACAATTGATCCAGTGGGGGCGTAGGTTTCTCTGTAATCGCAGAATTCCAGCTGTTTGAAGCCTTGAACAAATAATCTCAATTTAAAAAGCGAGTTGGAGCCATTGGGTTGCTCTTTAAGTCGGAAGACCCAAACGGTAGATAAGGCCTGCTTTCCATCTGGAAGGGTGTGACATCCCTCCCAGACTTTCAGCATATTGATACTGTCCAGCTTGACCTTCATGGACTCCAACCAGCAAATTTGGTCAGGACTTTTCTCTACTTCTTTATAAGATTTTGGTATTGACCTCATTAAGAAACCATATCTCTGGGGGCGCTGGATGGTTGATTGATCACGGAGATGATAAGGATTGTCTGAGGTAAGAAGATCTGTTATTTGATCATCATCTGAACCGCTGGAGCTGGATTTGGAGAGTGAATTGAGTTCTGGCTCCTGAGTAGGTGGGGAAGACAAGGAATCAGAAGCGGAGGGTTTTGATTTGGGAGTTGGAGAGTTAGAGTGGGAAGGATTGGAAGGTGATGTTGGAGAATTTTTTGGAGTGGGGAAGGTGAGAATGTCAGTAAGAGGTTTGTCATTAAGGATGGAATCAAAAGGCCAGTCGGAAGAGGATGAGAGGGAATTGTTGAATTTCATGTTCTCAAAGATTTTAATATGCTTGCTACAAACAATGGATTCAGATTCTGGGAAGAAGACCCTGAAGGAGTTCAGGTCAAGGTCAAATCCCACCAAAATTCCCTCAATACCCTTTTTGCCAAGCTTTGAGTAGTGCGGTTTGTTGTTGAGAACAATAGTTTTGGAACCCAGAGTTCGTAAGAGTTTTAATTTTGGGACTTTGTTATGCCAGATTTCAAAAGGAGATTGGTTGAGCTTTGCAGATGGAACTGAGTTGAGGATTTTGCATACGCTGACTATGACCTCATCCCACAGGATCAGTGGAATGGACATATTGATCATGGTTGTTCTTGTCGCTTCCACAAGTTTTTGATTTCCACGTTGGGCGACAGGATTGTGTTGAGGAGTGTAGGGCTCTGAAGTTGTGTGTAATATACCGTTCTCTTTGAGGAAGGAAGAAAGTTGAGAGTTTACAAATTCCCCGCCATTATCGGAGTGGAAAATCTTGAGCATTCTTTTGAGGCGATTTGAGTGGAGCTTAATGAAATTGATGACTTCCTGAGTGACGTCAGACTTGAGTTTAATTGGGATACAGGTCTTATACTTGGAGAAGTTTTTGGTGAGCAGCAGAAAATAACGATATCCGGATTTAGAGATGGGATTGATGGGTCCACAAACGTTGGCGTGGATAAATTCAAAAGGGAGAGAGCTAGGAGGGATGTGACTTTGAAATGGTGTTCAATGAATTTTTCCTTTTGCGCAGGCGGTACAGGCGTCAGGATCCCACTTTAAGTTGGGAAATGAGGTTGATAGAAGTTTTACTTGCTCACGGTTGATATGGCCAAAACGTTTATGTATGGTCAACATGGAGAGAAAGGCGTGACAGTTTGAAATATTTGGATTTGATTCTTCTATGTAGAGTAAGTTGTCATGGATTTGACCAGACATAATAATTTTGCCTTCGAAGAACACTCCAAAGCTTTTATAATCAAGTTGGGCCAGCATACACCCTTTTTGGATCAGTTGGCCGAGAGAAATTAGATTGACGGTAAGATTGGGAACAAATAGAGAGTCAGTGAGGGTGAGTGTAGCTGTTTTGGTATGAATTGTGGCATTACCGGCTCCCTGGGACATGATTGAGGCATCTGGTTTACCTGTGTTTACCTTGGTATTTTCATCCTTGAGCCAATCAAAGTAGTTGGAGTCGTTGAACATATTGTTTGAAGCTCCTGAGTCTAAGAGAAGGGAGTTGCGGTTGATGTGATGTAGGTGGGTGACGGCAAAGGTATAGGCTAGATTGGCAGAGGCCTTGGGATTGGAAGCTGACGGCGCTTGGTTTCGAGGATTGGAATTGTTGCTTGAACTGTTTTGGTTTGGCCGAAGATGAGGATACAGGGCAAAAAATTTGTTCTTGGGATTGTAGGCCTGAGGATTGTGCCAATTGGGCTTACAGCGGAGGAGTTCTTGATTGGCAAACATGGAAGAGGAGTACTTTCCGGCTGCTACCTCGTTCTTGATCTGGTTCAGGTGTCTGAGTACCAGGTCCCCATTGATTTTGGCCTCACCAAGCAAATGCGTTATTGTGGTCTTCAAGTGTTCAAGTTGCGGAGGGAATTTGTATAAAATTAGATAGGCCACAATGTTGTCTTCCATCTTAATTCCAATTTCTGAGATTTGGAGCAGACAGGATTGTACATCTGTAATGAATTTTTCAATGTTCTTGGGATCAAAGACAAGATTGAGGAAGTTGAACAAAATTTGCAATTGATTGGCCGTTTGCAAGGAGGCATAATACTTGTTGATTGATTTCCAGAGCGCAATGCCGTTCAGTGCGTTGTTTTCCTTCACGCAATTAATGTATGTTTGATTGTCTAGCTTTGCCAGGATGTATCCGGCGATCTCCAGGTTCACATTGGGTGGACATTCCTTGTCTTCTGAGCCATCAATCCGTTGAATGATTCCCTTGAGGGAGAAGATGGTGGTTAGTTTTGATTGCCAGAGGGAGGAATTTGATTCGTGGAGATTGGGGATCGAGTCCGTCAGGGTTTTGAGAAGAGAGGAGTTCGAGTCCGCTGGTCCAGTTGAATCCATATTGCCCGTTTATCAGTTTGTCGCTTTTGGCTTTTAACCGTGAAAAGTTAAAGGATTGTATTTTGAAATCTAGGACCAGAAGACTTTGACAAAAAAAAAGAAAACAAACTTAAGGAAACAAAACAAAGACACTCTGAAGCCACAGAGAGAGTATCTTACCAGTGGGACGGGTCTGTTAGGGAGGAAATGAAAGATGGAACACAATGGCAGGCAACGAGGAAGACAGGAGAATGGAGAGGGACTGAGGTGAAGAATCAAAGGAGAATGAAAGTGAATATAGGTCGCGGAGGAATGATTGAAAGGGAGATGAGTTGTCTCACAGCTAGACAGAACTTGAGGTTGAGAGCTGTTGAGACGTACTGGGTCTTGAGGAGATGAGTTGAGGATAGTTGAGGCGAGATGTGGTTGATGTTGAGACTTTAGGAAAAGGATCAAGGAAGTGGCAAGATTGAAGAAGAAGGTGGAAGAGGGCAGGAATGAGGAAGAGTGGAGGAATTGAGAAACGGGGTTGAGGAAAGGATGGGGAACAAAAAAAAGATGAGGCACAATGAAGGGACCGTCAGTAGGAAGGAGGGATGCAGCAAGGGACTGATCAGGAATTGAGCCGGGCTGAGTGAGATTGGAGGAGCGTCGTCCAGATTTGGAGTGATGACACCGCAAGAAGTGAGGACTTAGAGTGAGCGCTGTGGTGACCAATCCGGGACACCACGGAAATCAAAAAAAAAAAAAAAAAAAATTCTTTTTGGTTGTACCCCTATGGGTACCTTCATTTCCCCCCATCTCTCAACTTCTCCCTCTCCTAGCGGTCTAGGACAGGCCTCTTGCCTGTCTCTCCGCTTCGATCCCCTCTTCCTATGTTCAACTCTCACTTGTCGCGCTCGCGGCCCTGATTTTTGGCGACGCGAGCGATTGTTGAACCACCTTTGACGATCCTATTATCCAATCACTCATCATCCTCATCGATCCTCACCCACGCCAGCGTGCCATTCAATCATGGAATTACCCCAGCTCAGGAAATTGATCAAACCCCTCTGGATCAAGCTGATCATCATCCAAATCGAAAGTTTTCACCATCCTCCCCCCTCGTCGATCAAATCCCGCACCAATTACTATCATCCTAACGTCAAGCTCTCCGGTCTCATCATCCGTGGCGTCTGGATTTGATCTGGCTTGGATTCCAATACGCTGGCTCAGGTTTGGGATTTGATCAATCGACAAAGATTGGGTGAGATGAACTTTGACGAGTTCCTCTTGGGTACCTATGAAATCTCTAAATTATGCCAAGAGCAACAACGAAGAGGAACGATGATCGACAAACCAGATCGCCAAATGGTGACTATCTAACGACAGATCTACTCCAATTCAAATCCTCAATCACCACCGATCATCCCTCATCATCTCCCCCAGTTCACCTCCCAACCCATCTCGTCTCCCCCACGCGCTCTCATCCTCGCCCATCATCCAATCCGACCGACAACCACAAGCAACTGCTTGCGGCCGTCGGAACTTTCACCCCGTTGTCGCCGCCGATCGGGCGACAACAGCCGTTGTTGACACCCGCGACCGCTGTCGCCGGTGTCCATCTGGTTGCCCGCAGTCATTCTTGACGCGGGCGACATTTCTTTTTTTTCCTCTCATGTAATTTTTTTTTTTTTTTTTTATTATGTTTTCATTTTCCCGCACCTATTTGTAGTATCACTTGTACATAGTATACAGGGCCTCATGTCTATAAAAGGAGGGGCTCTCTCCTGCCTTTTTGCCCAGCATCAGAGGAGACCAGCATCCATCCTATCAGACCATCATCAGTAATCAACTTATCTGTGGGCATCCTTCCCCACCTATCTGAGCAATTTATCCCGGTATATCCATGATTGCCCCCTTGATCCTTTGAGCCTCCATACTCAAACTCTGTCCCTTGTGACCTTGATCCTTATCACCAACCAATAGCCTTGCTGGTTGAAGAAGAATTCCTGTCTGTCTGAATTCTTGAGTGTGTTATACCACTCTGATCCCTTTTTCCGACCATACTGGTCTTGATCTCTCCTTGATCATCTTTCTGGAGCCAATCACGTTTGATTGAAGAGGTTTTATTAAGCTTAAAACCTGGAGTGTTATACCTCCCTTCTTCTTTAAGGTTGAATTTTGCCACGCTATTCTTGAGTCCCTTGAGAAGTGTTGGGATATTCTTGCTCAAATTTGTTATTGATTTGCTTCTAGAGCTTCATAAACAAATTGCTTTTGTTTTGTTCAGCCTCCCACAGTTATCTGGTACCCTTCAAGCGCTTGATTGCGGAGAGTTGGGCAGGTTCATTGAGAACCTGGAGGTTGGTTGGGATTGAGTTGATCTTTCCTAATCAGCTGCTGACAACCAGAGTTATTAGCTTGTGGGCGTTGTTACTTACAACTGCC
Source organism: Puccinia polysora (assembly GCA_025617555.3). Taxonomy (NCBI): domain Eukaryota; kingdom Fungi; phylum Basidiomycota; class Pucciniomycetes; order Pucciniales; family Pucciniaceae; genus Puccinia; species Puccinia polysora. The sequence continues at coordinate 66,607,578 of CM062613.1, forward strand.
TTGTTCTATTGAACTCTGAACAAACCTTGACTTATTTGTTCAAGTCTTTACCTGCACCATCTTGCCTCAGATAGTGTTGTTTCCATTGCTACCGACAACTCTTATCCTCTTCCCTTACTTTGATTTCTCATCCATAAGGTTCTGGACCTTGATTCCGGTTACATTTAAATATTATTGTAACTCCTAGGAGGGCAGCCTAAACAGCACCTTTCCCCTCCACAGAACTGCCATGGCTTAGCACCTTTTGGAGTCTTACATTTGGTCCCCCGGGCCGGGATCAAACCAGCAACCTTGGGATTTACAGTCCCAAGACATTTAAAGTCAACCTTGAAATCCAATCTTTTTTTTTCATTTTTTTTCTCTTCTCAAATCTGATCCGTGGAGGCAACTTATCCTAGAAGTAAGTCCTCCCAATTTGTGCACCGCTTGGGCAAGATACTTGTCGTTTTTGGCGAAACCCTACTCTTGCCACACTCGTGAGCCACTTTGGAAATCTGCTCTTTGGATCCCCTAGGAACTCTGTTATTTGATATGGCATCTTCCGCTACTCCAACCACCCCTGTCTGACCTAAGATGGTAAAGATCAAACCTCAGAACAAGAACTTAGGCTTCAACGGTACAAATGTCGAGCGATTCTTGGACTCCTACAAAATGGCTGCTGAAGTGGATGGAGCTAGTGAATTTGATATGGCTTATCAGTTGTGATTATTTATCTCCTCTGATGAAGTTATGGAGGTAATCGAGTCTTTCGAGGGATTTGAATCCCAAAACTGGACGCTTCTCAGGGAGGCTATGTTGGCATACTGGGGTAAAATAGATGTGGCTAGGTTTACTCTGCAGGATTTGGATGCTCTGGTTTCTCAGTGGATCTCCAATGGTGGTATTTCTTCAGCCTCTGACTATCAGATTTTTAGGAAGTCTTGGGATCCCATTCAAAACTATCTTATCCGAAACAATCACATTGACACAGTGGACGAAATTCAAGCAAAGTTCTTCCAATCTTTTTCGTTGGCTGTGCAGGAAAGGATTAAAGAAGAACTGGTCAAATCTGGATCCATGATTACCACCAGGGATAATCGATTCAAGCTCCCTGTTTTTCTTACCCTTAGGAGTACTGTGGATAAAGTCATGAAAGGTCAAACTGCTCTTACCTTTGAAAAGCCTAGAACTACTGAACCAGTCCATGCTCCTTCTTTTAAAGAGTCAAACAATATTATGATTAAAATGGAGGCAGATCGTAGGCCTAAAGCAGATCCTAATTCCAATCGAGAACCTACTACTATAGATGAAATCACCAAGTTACTCAGAGCCTTTGAGAACAAAATAGATCAAAAGATTTCCTCGCTAGCTACGCCTAAAACTCCTTCTTCTGTCCCTAAATCAACTCTGGTCTGTTACTACTGTCATAGGGAAGGCCATGGAACCGGACGGTGCCAAGAACTTCAGAAGGACCTAAAGGAAAAATTGGTAGAGCAGAGGGGGAACAATTACTTCCTCCCTAATGGTGCCCTAATCCCTTTTGACTCATCTCGTCCTATCCGACATGTGGTAGCCTCTTACCAGCCATCACCTCCTGTGAAAGCATCTCTTGCTTCCTTTGAATTTTGATCATCCTGTGGTACCCTCCAACCTTGGTATCCTCCAGCTATTTCTTCCTCTAGTCTTGCTGGGACTACTTATCAATCTGATCCAGCCAGGAAATGACATGAGGAACCTAAACCTCATAAGGCTCCTTCCTTGCCAACTTCAATCCTTCGAAAACCCGTTAAACGTCAATCATCACTTGAGCCTCCTTCCTCTGATGTAGAAGACATGGAGGTGGAAAAGGAACCACTCATGGAAAGGTTCCCAGATCACCCTGATCCTTCTCCCTCACCTCAACCTTCTAATCCTATCTTAGATTCTGCGTCACCTGAACTTCCTCCCTCCACCCAGCCCAAAGTTTGATTTGAAAGGGGCATCTCCAAGGATCACCCCAATGCTGTGGAGGGAGTATTAAAGAAAATTTCTTATCTCAAAATTCCTGATCTATCTGTGGCTGAACTCCTATTGATCTCTCCATCTGTTGCTGAAGGAATGAAGAAATGGGTCTCTTGTTGACGTGTGGAAATTGGCCCTGAAGAACTCAAAGTCTCCTCTGGCACTTTAATGGAGGACTCTGGTGGAACCAGTCCTTCTTTAGAATCCAACCTTTATTCCTGTCCCCTTGGCTTCTTTCCTTGTTATCTTGGTGACTCAGCTAAAACTGTTTCTCCTCTTGTGGATTCTGGATCTCAGCTTAACTTAATCTTGGATGCTATGGCCTGCAAGCTCAAACTTAGTCCTAGGGTCAGCTTCAACTCTGCAGTGTATGGGATAGGAAATCAAGCTTGTGAACTGGTTGGTATTGCTGAAGATGTACCGGTCAGGATTGGTCAAAGTATTGTTGGAACCTGCCACTTTTGGATCACTCCTTTGGACAGTCCTATGATCTTGGGACAACCCTTCTTAATGGACTTTGGTGCAACCTTGATGTTTTCTGATCAAGTTGGGGAGAGAATTCTTCTCCCTGATGCTGATGGCAGGAAAATTGAAGTTTCTCTTTGCTCTTTGGATTCTGGTTGTTGGGAAAGAGATTTTCCTGGTCATTCTACCAAATCATCTTTTAAGGGGAAGCAGAAGGATAACTCTAGTTCCTCTCATTTTTTAGGGGAATAGTTGATCCTACTAATGGTTGTAGCTCTTTTCAGCCTCAGACTGCAACTCAAGGGTCAACTCCCATCCCTCAGGCTTATTTTTCATTCCTTTCATCATTCTCTTCTGAGCTCAAGAATATTAAAAAACAAAAACACATCAAAATAGAAAAATCCAAAAATATTTCTTCTCCATCTCCTTCTCTCTCTGGATCTGTTGTGTCTTCTTTTCCTTCTACTTTTAAGTCTGATCAATCTTCTCTTAGTTCCGGTTTGAATCTCCGCAATTAGTCTAAACTAGATCCTAATTGCAATTCTGTTTTTGGTGGTTTTGGTATGAAGGAATATGGGCTTCAGTGGAGGCAATTTGGGGTTCAAGTAAGTCCTCCCAATTGTGCACTGCCAGGGCAATCTTTTACCATCATTTTCAAAACCCTACCTTGTGCCACACATGTGAGCAACGTATTATCTCCTGGTTCCCCTTTTATGGAAAAGGCACCCTTCAAGGATATTGCAGAACATCGGACTTGGAAGATGTTGGAACTTGGACTCAGCTTTTGTAATCAAGTCTCTCTGGTCAACTCTTGGAGGAAACAAGAAATTCTCTCTTTTGCCACTAAGTATAAACCAGTTGCTAAGAAGATCCAACCAGTCAACCAGCCTATGCCTCTCAACCTCAATCCTCCCCTTATGCATCCTCCTCTATCTTGCGATCCTTACTGTGGTCTTCCTCAATCTCTTACTGGTCCCTTTGTGCCTAATGGACGGGTCACTGAAGAACGTCTGAAGGTGGTCAACTTTGGTCCAGATGGATGGCTTCTTCCTGATGAGTTAAATTTAATCAAAAATGTCTTAGCTCTAAGGGAAAAATCTATTGCTTTCTGTGAAGAAGAGAGAGGTCTCTTGCGGGAATCCTATGGCCTCCCTTATATCATCCCTGTAGTTGAACATGATCCTTGGCAAAAGAAAAAGATCCCTATCCCTGCTGCTAAAGTTGACGAATTCATCAAGTTGGTCCGGGAACGAGTTTGAACTGGCCTGTATGAACAGTCAACTTCTAGTTACTCCAGCCCCGTCTTCTGTGTCCTCAAGAGTAATGGTAAACTTAGAATAATTCATGATCTTCAACCTCTTAATAAAGTTACTATTAAAGACTCTGGTATCCCTCCTGCTACTGAAGAATTTGTTGAATCCTTTGCGGGGAGAGCTTTCTATGGTCTAGGGGATATTATGGGTGGCTATGACAAACGATCCTTACATCCTATTTCTTGTCCTCTCACTACTTTCAATACTCCTCTTGGTCGATTTCAACTTACTCGATTGCCTCAAAGAGCCACCAACTTGGTTGCAGTCTATCAGGCTCAGATGATGTGGATCCTGCAGGATGAAATCCCTGATCATGCTGGTATCTTTATTGACAATGGAGGAATTAAAGGTCCAGTATCTGACTATGATAATGAGCTCTTACCTTGGCATTCAGGAATTTGTTGTTTTATCTGGGAATATGCTACTACCTTGGAGAGGATTCTGTTTTGAATCAAGGAATCTGGCCTTACTGTCTCTGGATCCAAACTGGCGGCTTGTTTCCCTGCTCTGGAAATTGTTGGTCATGTGGTCTGCAAGGAAGGAAGAAGGATGGCACCAGCCAAAGTCAACAAGATCATCTCTTGGCCTACCCCAAACAATCCAACTGAAGTTAGGGGCTTTCTAGGTGTTGTCACTTATGTTAGAATCTTTATCCCATCTTTATCCAAAATCTGTGCACCCTTGCGTCAACTAACCAGAAAAGATGCTGAATGGATTTGGACCCAAGATTGTTAATGTGCTTTCCAGCTACTCAAAAGGATAGTTGGTAAAGACATAGTTTTGAAAAAGATCTCTTATGGACCTGGAGCTGGCAAGATCAAGCTCGCTGTCAATTCTAGTTATCAATCTGTTGGGGCCGTCCTTACTCAGGAAGATGAAAGGGGTTTGGACCGTCCTGCTCTTTATGAATCTTTGTTGTTTTCAGATGTAGAATCTAGATATTCCCAGCCCAAACTGGAACTCTGTGGTGTGGCTCGAATGATGAAGAAACTTCAAACCGTTCTCTGGGGCCAACATTTTGAATTGCAAGTTGATGCTCAATCCATCATTGAAATGATCAACGCTCCCAGTCTTCCCAATGCTCCTATGACTCGTTGGGTGGCCTTTATCCAGCTTTTCTCTTTTGATATTGTTCACAGGCCAGGAAAATCTTTCACCATGCCTGACGGTTTATCTCGACGACCTCTTGGGGACAACAAATCTGATGTTGGAACCAATTTCAATGAAGAGGAACCTTTAATCCAACCTATTTTCTCTTTTTCTTCTCAAAATTATTCTGGCTTTCAACAAGGCTTCTGGTTTAAATTAGAGCAGTACCTTTCAACTTTTCAAAAACCTCCTGATCTCTCTGCTAAGGAATTTCAATCTCTTAAAGAAAAGTCTTCTAATTTTTTTGTTCAAAGTTCTAGACTTATGAAGAGAGGCAATCCTTGTGCTCTTATTGTTGTTACTATTCCCTCTAAACAAGATTCTATCCTTGAAAGTCTCCATGAAGGCCTTGGTCATCGTGGGGAAACCAAAACTTATCAACAATTATCCAAACGATTCTGGTGGCCATCTTTGAAGAAATCCGTCTCTCAATGGTGCAAGAGTTGTGAAGTTTGTCAAAAACGTGATCTTAGGCGCCCAGCTGAAATTCGTTATCCTACTGGGGAGTCCACTGTCTTTGCAAGGATTGCTATGGATGTGGTTCATATTGAGGCAGGTGCTGCTAAGTACCTCATTGTGGCTAGAGATGATTTTTCCGGATGGGTTGAAGCAAAATTTCTTAAGAACCTTAGCTCTGAATCAGTGGCAGCTTTCCTCTACGAGACCTGGACAATGCGTTATGGCCTGGCTCGATCTTACTCTACTGATGATGGCTCTGAATTTGGGGGCAAGCTTGCTGAAATGATCCGATCCCTTCCTGGACAACATAGAGTTACTACTCCTTATTATCCTGAAGGCCAAGGCATGGTGGAACAAGGCCATGCTCCTTTGAAGGCTGCACTTGTTAAACTGGCTGGTGAAAGTGGCAAGAATTGTGGCAAATTCTTTCCTCTTGTTCTCTTCTCTGATCGAATCTCAACCAAAAGAACTACTGGCTACTCACCTTATGAAATCATCTTTGTTCAAAGAGCAGTCCTTCCTGTGGATCTGGAAATGGAATCTTTCTTGGGCATCTCTTGGGAAGAGGTGTCCTCAACCACTGATCTGTTAGTTGCTAGATCCAAGCAACTGGAGCGAAGTGAAGACGTTTGTGATGAAGCTTATCAAACGATGATGGATTCCAGAGCAAAATCCGTCCAGTATTGGGAGGACAAGCACTCTAATCAAATCAGGGAGCCCTTGAACCCTGGTGACCTAGTTTTAGCTTATAATCGATCTTTGGAGACCCAGTGGGGCAAGCTTTTCTCTAATTGTTGGAATGGCCCTTATTGAGTGGTTCATCAAGTTAGAGGTGGATCTTATGTTTTGGAGGAGCTGGATGGTACTTGGTTGGCCAGAAGGTTCTCTGCTGATCAAGTCAAGAAGTTTCATTGTCGTGGGGGCAACTTATCTCAGAAGTAAGTCCTCCCAATTGTGCACCACCAGGGCCATTTGCTGCGTTTTTTGGTTGTAAAACTCTACTGCATGCCACATATGTGAGCACCTGGGACGTCCTCCTTGTTCTATTCCTGCCGCTTCTAGGGCTCATTTGGAAGAATCAAGATATTTTCCTCAACTCTTGAATTGCTCTCAAGATCAAGAAATGGCCAATCTTTGCTTCAATTTCTTTGTTCCCTGCTTTTTTTTTTAATCCCTTCAAATTTTAGATGCAGACTAGGGACAGTCTGTGAGTTGGGGAGAGATGTGGTGACCAATCCGGGACACCACGGAAATCAAAAAAAAAAAAAAAAAAAATTCTTTTTGGTTGTACCCCTATGGGTACCTTCATTTCCCCCCATCTCTCAACTTCTCCCTGTCCTAGCGGTCTAGGACAGGCCTCTTGCCTGTCTCTCCGCTTCAATCCCCTCTTCCTATGTTCAACTCTCACTTGTTGCGCTCGCGGCCCTGATTTTTGGCGACGCGAGCGATTGTCGAACCACCTTCAACAATCCCATTATCCGATCACTCATCATCCTCATCAATCCTCACCCACGCCAGCGTGCCATTCGATCATGGAATTACCCCAGCTCAGGAAATCAATCAAACCCCTCTGGATCAAGCTGATCATCATCCAAATCGAACGTTTTCACCATCCTCCCCCCTCGTCGATCAAATCCCGCACCAATTACTATCATCCTAACGTCAAGCTCTCCGGTCTCATCATCCGTGGGGTCTGGATTTGATCTGGCTTGGATTCCAATAAGCTGGCTCAGGTTTGGGATTTGATCGATCGACAAAGATTGGGTGAGATGAACTTTGACGAGTTCCTCTTGGGTACCTATGAAATCTCTAAATTACGCCAAGAGCAACAACAAAGAGGAACAATGATTGACGAACAAGATTGCCAAATGGTGACTATCAAACGACAGATCTACTCCAATTTGAATCCTCAATCACCACCAATCATTCCTCATCATCTCCCCCAGTTCACCTCCCAACCCATCTTGTCTCCCCCACGCGCTCTCATCCTTGCCCATCATCCAATCCGACCGACAACTGCGAGCAACCGCTCGCGGCCGTTGGAACTTTCACCCCGTTGTCGCTGCCAATCGGGCAACAACAGTCGTTGTCAACACCCGCGACCGCTGTCGCGGGTGTCCATCTGGTTGCCCGTGGTCATTCTTGACGCAGGCGACATTTCTTTTTTTTCCTCTCATGTAATTTTTTTTTTTTTTTTTTTATTATGTTTTCATTTTCCCGCACCTATTTGTAGTATCACTTGTACATAGTATACAGGGCCTCATGTCTATAAAAGGAGGGGCTCTCCCCTGCCTTTTGGCCCAGCATCAGAGGAGACCAGCATCCATCCTATCAGACCATCATCAGTAATCAACTTATCTGTGGGCATCCTTCCCCACCTATCTGAGCAATTTATCTGGGTATATCCATGATTGCCCCCTTGATCCTTTGAGCCTCCATACTCAAACTCTGTCCCTTGTGACCTTGATCCTTATCACCAACCAATAGCCTTGCTGGTTGAAGAAGAATTCCTGTCTGTCTGAATTCTTGAGTGTGTTATACCACTCTGATCCCTTTTTCCGACCATACTGGTCTTGATCTCTCCTTGATCATCTTTCTGGAGCCAATCACGTTTGATTGAAGAGGTTTTATTAAGCTTAAAACCTGGAGTTTTATACCTCCCTTCTTCTTTAAGTTTGAATTTTGCCACGCTATTCTTGAGTCCCTTGAGAAGTGTTGGGATATTCTTGCTCAAATTTGTTATTGATTTGCTTCTAGAGCTTCATAAACAAATTGCTTTTGTTTTGTTCAGCTTCCCACAGTTATCTGGTACCCTTCAAGCGCTTGATTGTGGAGAGTTGGGCAGGTTCATTGAGAACCTGGAGGTTGGTTGGGATTGAGTTGATCTTTCCTAATCAGCTGCTGACGACCAGAGTTATTAGCTTGTGGGCGTTGTTACTTACAACTGCCTTGTTCTATTGAACTCTGAACAAACCTTGACTTATTTGTTCAAGTCTTTACCTGCACCATCTTGCCTCAGATAGTGTTGTTTCCATCGCTACCAACAACTCTTATCCTCTTCCCTTACTTTGATTTCTCATCCATAAGGTTCTGGACCTTGATTCCGGTTACATTTAAATATTATTGTAACTCCCAGGAGGGCAGCCTAAACAGCACCTTTCCCCTCCACAGAACTGCCACGGCTTAGCACCGTTTGAAGTCTTACAGCGCAGCTCTCAACTCAACATGAACTATCATGTGAGCATATTTTTCCCCTAGGTTAATCTTTGAATAACTTCATCAAGGGCTTCACCTGACTCAAAAGTACTTTTTGATGGTAAGGAAGATGAACATCAAACCTATACCTGCACATATGTTAAAATTGATGTAGGGCATTGGTACTTTGATAAAAGGTAAGGAATTTAAGTAAAACCCCAGGAATTACCAATGAGGAATTTTGTCTGATTCCTCCTTGGTGAAATGTTAATTCCATTCTGGTTTTTTCTATATATGAGATGACTGCTTTAACCCCCAATTGTAAAAAACATGTAGCAAATTTGGAACCACAAAGTAAGGGGAGGAGACCATTATTCTATGTAACAAATTTTGGAAGTGACAAATCCTTATGAAATTTCTAAGTGAAAAAACCAAAGTGTGTTAATTTCTGGGTTGGGGGGAAGTACATCAAAATAAGGTGGGATGGAAGGGGGTTTTTATAGATTTTCAATGTTCCAAAAAATCTTGAACTACATGAGAAATTAGTTTTTATGACATGTATTGTCAATTTCCTCTGTTACATTCCTGATGTCCTTGTTACTTTTGTTGGCCCTGCATGTTTGCAATATTACAAAAGAAAACTAACAAAAAAAGCTTGAACTACATGAGGAATCAGTGTTTATTACATGTGTTGTCAATTTCCGCTGTTGCATGTCCTCTGTTACAGTCCTTGTGTCCTTGTTACATTTGTTGGCGCTGTATGTGTGTGATAACGTTACATTTGTTGGCACTGTATGTGTGTGATAATACAAAAGAAAACTAATATATACATAAAACTAATATATACATAAAACTAATATATACATAAAACTAATATATACATAAAACTAATATATACATAAAACTAATATATACATAAAACTAATATATACATAAAACTAATATATACATAAAACTAATATATACATAAAACTAATATATACATAAAACTAATATATACATAAAACTAATATATACATAAAACTAATATATACATAAAACTAATATATACATAAAACTAATATATACATAAAACTAATATATACATAAAACTAATATATACATAAAACTAATATATACATAAAACTAATATATACATAAAACTAATATATACATAAAACTAATATATACATAAAACTAATATATACATAAAACTAATATATACAGAAAACTAATATATACATAATGTTGGATTTGCATGATCTGATCTATATGCTCAAAACATCTTGGTACCCCAATTGGGATTTGCGTGATCTGATCTATATGCTCAAATCATCTTGGTACCACAATTTTTCTTTCATCCTTTGCTCTTTTTTTTTCCTTTTGTCTTCTTTTCTTTCTCCGCTACCTACTTCCTGTTGTGCGCTTTTCTCTGGTCTCCATGTGCGCGCTTGTGCGCACAACACCAAATCAACCTGCTGCCCATACTCCAAACTCAAAGCTTCAAGACAACATTACTATAAATCAAATCTCCTGGCTCAGACTCTGGGGAGGTTCTCTTTGTACAACCAAAAGATTGCACCACTGACCCCAGGCCTCTGAGTCAGGTAAGTACTTGGATCAATCTCAAGATTTCTCTCCTCAGCTCATCAAACCTTTTCTTTCAGAACTACTGCTACGCTTCAAATAGGCTACTCAACCCACTCAGCTCACCCTGTTCTCAACCCTGCTCACCATGACAAGTCTCACTGCCTCCTACTTTCTTTTTTTCCTCATTCCTCTTTCCTCAATTCTCTGCATCAGAGTCTGTTTGGTCCTTTTACTTTCCAAAACTTTACACATAAAACTAATATATACATAAAACTAATATATACATAAAACTAATATATACATAAAACTAATATATACATACAAATGGATAGTTGAAAAGAAATAAAAAGAAATAAAAACAAACCTTACATATGGACATACATCACACAAAACTAAATACATAAAAAGAGGTGGCTGAAAATTATTAAAAAGAAATAAACACAAACCTTACATATGTACATACACCGCACAAACCTTAATACATTAAAAGAGGTAGTTGAAAATTACTAAAAAGAAATAAACACAAACCTTACATATTTACATACATCACACAAAGCCAAAAACCGCAGTTGAAAAGTATCAAACCTTACATTCTATTTAAACAAATTAGCTGAAAAGAGTGGCCTGGAAAAAAAAGTAGACAGAGAAAAAAAAAGTGGACCAAAAAAAATAAACAAAGGTGGACTGAACTGGGTGCAAGAGGTGCACCCTAAGATTTCAGAGAACAATACAGCCTAGTCAATTGGTTTTTGAGGGAGGTTTCCCAAAGGAGGCTGATGTTGGTATTTGCCGGCCCTTGAAAAACCAATCTTTTTATATTTATAGATTTATGGATCATTTCTTCACTACCTTGGATGATTCATTTATTTCAAATCTATCACCTGAAGTATCTAAAGTATTGCAAGGGTCCTGGAATCCTTTGGGTTGAACCCAAAGGCATTTAGATCTGAAAAACCTTTTTCATCCAGCCAATATTTTGTTTTTTATATGAAAAGTTCAAAGGAGGTGAAAAATTTTATGATGAAGTTTTTCAATTCCATTGTTCAACCTATCAAAAAATTTGAATCAGCTTGACTTCATTTTTTGGAATTACCACCATATTGATTCTCAGTTGCATTCAGTAGATCCAAATATCTGTTTTTTACAAATGAATTGGGGATTTCCTCTTCAGACCAAATTAATATGACCTGTGACAAATCCCAAGAATAAGATTTTTGGGTTTCATGGCACATTAGGGAAAATTAAGTTGAAACCTTTTGGGATTTTGAACCCATTAAAACAAAGGAAATAAGGAATATCCATAGCATTTTTTCTTATATTTGCAATCCATTATGCACACGTGGTGGATTGTTCCAGCCTAAGATACTGATGAAAAGGGCATGAAGAAAAATGCTGCAAAATTTCCATCTGATGAATTGATAACTGAATGTATGCAGTTCTGAGATTATTTGATCATAAGATTCTGGAAATATTGAAGATAAAATTGAGCAGGAAGATTTTCTTTCTTCATCTTATTTTTCATTTTGTAAAGGTATTTTCTTCTGGTTAAACTCCCATAATCCCTTGCCAAATTTTGGCAAAACTGCATTAATTCAGCATAATTTTGAAAATATCTTTCAGGAGGGGGCTTCAAATCTGGCTTTGAAATAAGTTATTCCTATCTATTTTGTTGATTATCCCCAACAGAAATTTCTTTATCTTGATCACCCACATCAATTTCACCTTGAGCATACAAATCATCATACTGAGAAACTTTGGCAAAATATTCACGGGTGATGATAAATTCACAACTCCCAGCTGTGTGGGTGTTTTGTAGAGCCCCACATGACCAAATGAATGTGTGGTGGCCCATAAACTACTCCAAAGGGTTGTTCCAAACACATGCAACCCCTGGGGGGGAATATACCCCTCATAATGGGCATTTTTTATTTTTTTTCCCCCGTAAAAAACCTTTTAGACCTGTTTACAGGGGTATAAAACCCTTCCGGGGTTTTGCAAGAGTTTAATTATTTTTATTTTACTTTATATTTTATGTTTTGTTTTTTTGTTTTTTTTTAAAAAACCAAAAAATCAACATTTTTTGATTTTTTGGTTGATTTCTTTTTTTTTTGTTTTTTTATTAAGTTTTTTTTAGTTTTTTTTTTGCCTGCAATGCTTTTAGTTTTGGGTCACAGAACACAACTAGATTTGATTTAAGTACAACCCCACAAAACTTGAATGTAGTTGTGCATGGTGCCACACAAAACTGAACTGTCATGTGGGGGCTACACAACTGCAGTCAAGTTGTGTGGAGGCTACACAACTTGATTGTATTTGTTTAGAATGCCACACAAATCAAATTAGTTGTGAATTTAACATTACCCAATATTTATTCATTTCTGGTTACCTTATTTCCCTTGTATAATTTGAGAGAGAAATATATGGCTGTGATCTTAAAATAAAAACAAAATCAATCATAAAAAAGCATAATAAATCAGTCCAAAGATATATCATTATCAGAAGTTAGAAAGAAAAATTACACAACTATAATGGCTGTGGTAAACCTGGGATACATTGGGGAGTGAAGGAATGGAATCATTTTTTTTGTTGAATAGTGGAAGCATTGTAACTAATATCAGATTGTTGGTTAAAATTTTGTGAATTTTGATTGGATTGAGAATATTATCAAGATTTATTAGATTTCTTTTGGCCTTGATTAGGTATTTAATTCCCCCAGAGCTTGATACAAAATAAAAAAACATCAGTCAGTCATTATAACAAAACTCCATCAAACAAAAACAACATAAATCAGTACTCATTATAAACAAGAATTAAAAATAAATACAACATACCTTGAGTGACTGTGGGATAGGGATTCCTTTTTAGTTTTTTGTTCAATGTAAGATTTTTCAGTTTTATGTGGTTGATAGCTTTGAGAATATTGCAGAGACGCATGAGGTTTGTAGATATTCAGGAAATAGTTTGGATCTTGATAAAAAGCATAGTTTGTGGTGTAGCTCAGGAGATAAAACAAGGGATAATAGTTTCTGCCTAAAAAATTACTGGAATTACTTTGGCAATTGGATCCAGAGGTTGGGAATTTTGTTTCAGGTGGATGATTAAAATCTTGATAAATATTGGAGAGATTGCAGGATGGATTATTGGTAAGACTTGCATGAACAAAGTGGTTGATTATAGAAGAGGATTTTTTCAAGCAACCTTAATTAGCCACTCCTGAGATACAGATCTTCTTCTCTTTATTTCATCATAATGAGCATTGGTTTTTTTATTGTTGTCCATCTTTTAAAATTTTCATTTTAAGTATTTGGTTGGGTAAAATGGCTGTGGGGAGAGAATAGTGATGAATATATTGATTCTGAAGGTGGAAAAAATTTTCTCATAGTCCCCTGGAACCCCTTTTAAGAGTAAATCCTTGGGAGAGACTTCAAAAATGTTTAGAATATGGTTTGAGAGTTTTCATTCTTATCAAAATTTCCAAGAAATATTTCAAAAAAATGAAAAAAATAACTATAAAACTCTGGTTCATGAAACAAAAGTTGGTTTTTTACTTTTTAAAATGACTCTTCAATATTCCCAAATAAGCACAATGTTTCAAAATATGAAAATTTTTACAAAAAACCAAATAAAATAAAATAAAATAAAGAAAAGAAATCACAAAAAAATCATCAAAATATTAAAAAGAAAGTATATATATACAAAAATTTAAATCAGAAAAAGAAACATGAGGGGCAGGAACACCATCTTCTGACCCAATTCTGGGCAAGGTTCAAAATTTGGTTGATATTATTATTGTTATCATTATCATTATTATTATTATTTGCTAATAATAATAATCATAATGATGATGATGATGGTGATGATAATAAATTGGAAGAAATGAAAAAGGAAATATATATATATAAACCAGAAAATAAAAATCAAACAAGCAGGAGGACCTCCATGACCTGACACAAGTATGTAACAGTATCACACGGTGGTATGTGACACCATAACACCTTCAAATGAACTTTTTGTTCAGCAAGTCTCATAGACTTTTGGTTAGGCCTTGACTCTTTATTTTTGGCAGGATTGGGAGGTATGACAGTAGACTGGCTAACACTATTGTGCTTTCAATTTGCAATAAGGAAACATTTTGAGGATGACTTGTTCTGAGACAATTGTTGGGTTTTCCACCTGTCAACAGCAAGACTCCCAAGTTCTTGTGGCTCCTTATGGAGTTAAAGAGTGTGTATGAATATGGCTCTATGTTGCAAGGTGCATGGGCTAGTGCCACCAGCCATACACCCTATGGGACAAAGTGCCCTTAGACCCAGGGGTACTGTCACACAGTGGTATGTGACACCATAACACCTGAAAATGGACTGTTTCTTCAGCCAGTCTCATAGCCTTTTGTTAAGGCCTTGCCTCTCAATTTGTTGCAGGATTGGGAGGTATGAAAGCCAGGTTCAAAACTGGGTTGAAACATTTATTATCATTTTTTTAATAACAGAAGAAAAATAAATCAATATATATATGTATATACTAGTTTATTTCCCCAATAATTTGGGACTGATTGGAATTTAATAATTTGGATAGCGGTTGATTGGAAAAATTTGAAAAAAAATAATAATAATAAAATTCAATTAAATAATGGTTGGGCTAAAAACTACATTTCAATTGATTAAATAGGAGTTAATCCATCACAATATACATTTCAAATGCATTGGTTTCTGTAATGTATGTCATTTCAAACATCAGCATAAAGTTTTTTATTAGTCTTTTGCATATAAAGATCAAAACTTGAAATCATCTCACCTTGAGAGATGTTGATTTTCAATGATAAATCCCAATTTACTGGAAACAGTTTACCAATAATCTTGAAAGGGAGGCCATATATTTTCATCAGGCTCAGTAACCCAAGGGATGTAGGAAATGGACACCAGCCTTCCTATTGAATCACCAGTTAAAGTCTATGGAAATGTAACATTTCTCCCCAATCTGACAAAAATCAAGCAAGCTCCATTGAAAAGCCCAATTGTAAAGCCCATGGTCCTCAAAATAATTATCAGGCTACCAGATTCCATACTCAAGCTATGAGGAGGAAATTTGAGGAGAAATGGTGTGTTGAGGAACTCTTTTTTCTATAACATTTTAGCATCATCTTCAGCAGAGTCATGCCTGTAATAAGAATTCATATTTTGGTTTTCTTAATTTCCAGGAAGAGAATCCAGTAGAAATTTATTTTTGAAACATAAAATAACACATTCCATTCAATAAATTTTTTCAGTTTAGCAATGGGGAAATTTTGTAAAAATGGTCTTCATCAATCTATCACAAGATTTATCTTCACAATAGACATGAATTTCCATTTTTTCAGTAAGTAGAATTATGTTTGAACCCTTTTTATTATTCAGAACATCTCCAACATTGAGTAAGAAATTCTGGTAATCAGGATCCCCTGTAGCACACATATCTGGAGTAAGGTGAAAAAATTGTTAAATTATCCAGCAAGAAGAATTTACCATGCTTGCATCAACAATTTGGGTAATTATAGATGTTTGAAACACAGGTAAAATTTTCCAAAGTCTTCACCAAGGACCATAAACTTTCCTCCAAAGAATTGGTTGAAATACATGAGTTGTTGAATTAGCTGCAAAACCAACCCAAGAGCCTTTGTATGAATCATGGGTGATTCATCCTGGATTATCAAAGAAGGCTTTTTGATAGATTCACCCTCTTGAGAATTCTTTTGTATTCTTGGTACAGATGAGTGATTTAACCTCAAGGAAATTCCAAAGGTGAGATGAGCTGTTATTCCTTGTGGTTTATTCAAAGAAGCAATTCAACTAAAAGAACATTCCATAGATTTTTCTTCCAGATGATCTGATAGAAGCTAGAAAGCAGTCATGTAGGAATTCTTTTTGAGAACCACTAGGTCCATTAATTAAGAATCAAGAGGTTTGAGAAAAATTGCATACATTCATTATCAGATAAAAGATTTTATTCTATCTATGATTCATATAATAGATGTTTCAATTCTATAGGAAGTTTTCACAGAACCACCAGGTCCATCATTAAAGAAGCAATAGGTTTGAGATAAATTGCATGCATTCATTATTGGATCAAGTATCTTCTTCTTTCTATGATTCATAAGATATTGTTTTTGAAAATCTGATTTATTTAAAACAGAATTCACTTCTTCCTCAAGGATCCATTCCCTTTTTTTCATCTTTGCCTACACTTATTGATCATTTCTTGGAAGATCATTATAAGCTTCTTTGACATATGTGCCATAATTTTGAAATATTATAAGGGTTATGGATCTTAATATTTTGTTTTTGAGAATGTTTTGATCTGTGATTCCAGAAAAGTGTGTTAATTCCTGGGTTGAGGGGGAAGTACATGTTGAGATATGATCTATGCTTTCATGCAGTCTTCAGGACCTCAGTCCCTGCATGCTTGTAGTTGGTTACCTATTCATCATATGTCCTCACAAAGTGACATTGTTATTGACCTCTACAAGCATATCTTGATCACTGGGAAGCAAGCGTCCTTAGTACAGTTGGTAGTACACTTGCCATGCACATGAGAGACCTGGGTTTGACTCCCAGAGGACACATGTTATTTTCACATTCTTACAGGTTATGAGCCCAGTGCTACCTAAGGGCCCATCATGAGTGTGATCTTAGCATGTTGCCTTGCTTCCTTCACCCTACACTCAGCATGGGGGTGTGTTGAGATATGATCTATGCTTTCATACAGTCTTCAGGACCTCAGTCCCTGCATGCTTGTAGTTGGTTACCTATTCATCATATGTCCTCACAAAGTGACATTGTCATTGACCTCTACAAGCATATCTTGATCACTGGGAAGCAAGCGTCCTTAGTACAGTTGGTAGTAAACTTGCCATGCACATGAGAGACCTGGGTTTGACTCCCAGAGGACACATTTTATTTTCACATTCTTACAGGTTATGAGCCCAGTGCTACCTAAGCGCCCATCATGAGTGTGATCTTAGCATGTTGCCTTGCTTCCTTCACCCTACATTCAGCATGGGGGTGTGTTGAGATATGATCTATGCTTTCATGCAGTCTTCAGGACCTCAGTCCCTGCATGCTTGTAGTTGGTTACCTATTCATCATATGTCCTCAAAAAGTGACATTGTTATTGACCTCTACAAGCATATCTTGATCACTGGGAAGCAAGCGTCCTTAGTACAGTTGGTAGTACACTTGCCATGCACATGAGAGACCTGGGTTTGACTTCCAGAGGACACATGTTATTTTCACATTCTTACAGGTTATGAGCCCAGTGCTACCTAAGCGCCCATCATGAGTGTGATCTTAGCATGTTGCCTTGCTTCCTTCACCCTACATTCAGCATGGGGGTGTTTTGAGATATGATCTATGCTTTCATGCAGTCTTCAGGACCTCAGTCCCTGCATGCTTGTAGTTGGTTACCTATTCATCATATGTCCTCACAAAGTGACATTGTCATTGACCTCTACAAGCATATCTTGATCACTGGGAAGCAAGCGTCCTTAGTACAGTTGGTAGTACACTTGCCATGCACATGAGAGACCTGGGTTTGACTTCCAGAGGACACATGTTATTTTCACATTCTTACAGGTTATGAGCCCAGTGCTACCTAAGCGCCCATCATGAGTGTGATCTTAGCATGTTGCCTTGCTTCCTTCACCCTACATTCAGCATGGGGGTGTTTTGAGATATGATCTATGCTTTCATGCAGTCTTCAGGACCTCAGTCCCTGCATGCTTGTAGTTGGTTACCTATTCATCATATGTCCTCACAAAGTGACATTGTCATTGACCTCTACAAGCATATCTTGATCACTGGGAAGCAAGCGTCCTTAGTACAGTTGGTAGTACACTTGCCATGCACATGAGAGACCTGAGTTTGATTCCCAGAGGACACATGTTATTTTCACATTCTTACAGGTTATGAGCCCAGTGCTACCTAAGTGCCCATCATGAGTGTGATCTTAGCATGTTGCCTTGCTTCCTTCACCCTACATTCAGCATGGGGATGTGTTGAGATATGATCTATGCTTTCATACAGTCTTCAGGACCTCAGTCCCTGCATGCTTGTAGTTGGTTACCTATTCATCATATGTCCTCACAAAGTGACATTGTTATTGACCTCTACAAGCATATCTTGATCACTGGGAAGCAAGCGTCCTTAGTACAGTTGGTAGTAAACTTGCCATGCACATGAGAGACCTGGGTTTGATTCCCAGAGGACACATGTTATTTTCACATTCTTACAGGTTATGAGCCCAGTGCTACCTAAGTGCCCATCATAAGTGTGATCTTAGCATGTTGCCTTGCTTCCTTCACCCTACATTCAGCATGGGGGTGTGTTGAGATATGATCTATGCTTTCATACAGTCTTCAGGACCTCAGTCCCTGCATGCTTGTAGTTGGTTACCTATTCATCATATGTCCTCACAAAGTGACATTTTCATTGACCTCTACAAGCATATCTTGATCACTGGGAAGCAAGCGTCCTTAGTACAGTTGGTAGTACACTTGCCATGCACATGAGAGACCTGGGTTTGACTCCCAGAGGACACATTTTATTTTCACATTCTTACAGGTTATGAGCCCAGTGCTACCTAAGCGCCCATCATGAGTGTGATCTTAGCATGTTGCCTTGCTTCCTTCACCCTACATTCAGCATGGGGGTGTGTTGAGATATGATCTATGCTTTCATGCAGTCTTCAGGACCTCAGTCCCTGCATGCTTGTAGTTGGTTACCTATTCATCATATGTCCTCACAAAGTGACATTGTCATTGACCTCTACAAGCATATCTTGATCACTGGGAAACAAGCGTCCTTAGTACAGTTGGTAGTACACTTGCCATGCACATGAGAGACCTGGGTTTGATTCCCAGAGGACACATGTTATTTTCACATTCTTACAGGTTATGAGCCCAGTGCTACCTAAGTGCCCATCATGAGTGTGATCTTAGCATGTTGCCTTGCTTCCTTCACCCTACATTCAGCATGGGGGTGTGTTGAGATATGATCTATGCTTTCATGCAGTCTTCAGGACCTCAGTCCCTGCATGCTTGTAGTTGGTTACCTATTCATCATATGTCCTCACAAAGTGACATTGTCATTGACCTCTACAAGCATATCTTGATCACTGGGAAGCAAGCATCCTTAGTACAGTTGGTAGTACACTTGCCATGCACATGAGAGACCTGGGTTCAATTTCCAGAGGACACATGTTATTTTCACATTCTTACAGTACATCACATTCAAGTGGGACGGAAGGGGGTTGATATCAATGTTCAATGTTCCAAAAAAAAGTCTTGAACCAACTGAGGAATTACCAACATCCAGCACATTTGTTGTCAATGTGCTCTGTTACATTTGCTTTCCTTTTTACATTGTTGTACTTGTTACATGTTTTGTACTTGTTACATGTGTTGTACTTATCACATGTGCTTTCCATGTTACATTTTTTGTCCCTGTTACATGTTTTGGCCCTGTATGTGTGTGATTGTACAAAAGAAACCATATATACCTACAAAGAGGTAGTTGGAAATTATGAAAAATAAAAAATAAACACAAACCTTACATATTTATGTACATACATCAGAAAAAGCTTATATACATACAAAGATGTATTTGAAAATTATGAAACCTTACATACATGCATCAGTTTGTTTGTGACTTTTGTTTTGTTTTTGTTTTTTTTTTTTAAAAAAAAAAAAAAAAAACAAGTGGACTGGAAAAAACATTGGACTGAAAAAAAAGTGGGCTGAAAGTTTATTTCCAAGCAGATAGTTAGGTTAGTATATTATGGCAGTAGAGTCAATTCAAAACTTGGAATCAAAACCAGAGCAGGATCTGGCCACAAAATCATCACTCCTCAGTTTCTTTCACCACACCATACATTCATCTCTTATTCTGATCTTTGAACTTCACTTCATAGCAACCAAATGTCCTGTATGCTACTTTTCATTGCACTTTATGGATTTTTTCTGTCTTTCTCTAAGGCTCCTCTCCCATTAAATTTGAGATTTCAATGCGGTTGGGTGATACCATGCTTCTACTACCATGTTGTGGTTGTTTCAGCTTACATGGCAACATGCAGCATAATTCCAAGCAATCAAGAGTTATTCCATCATTTGAGTCCTATCTATTTCTGATGGCACTTCTTTCGTCCATCCAGGTAAATTCTTTGCAATTCTTGTTAAGTCAGAAACCAAAAGACGCCAGAACCCCGGTTTTAATAAGGGCTTACTCCAATACAAGCATTTTTTCCTCCAATCTGATCATCGTTCAAAGAGACGATGTTCAGATTTGATTATTTGATTTTATTTTCTGTTTTGATTTCTGAAAGTAGACCAACTATAGATTGGGGTTTCTTTATTTTTGAATTTTCTATGGTAGCGGTTCTTGGTTATCGTTTCATATTCTTTGATCGCCCACAGCAAAACATAGGACTCCGAGGAAATATCAGGCCCATATCCTGCCTGATAGATCTCGCAAACGAAATCAAAAAAAAAAAATCCATCCTGTCGTGATTCGATCAGCAGTTTTCCGTGATCAAGCTTGGGGCTGACTAGTGCAACAAGAGCCAGGGGTCACGTTGGTCTTGCACAGGCAACCGGCGCAGTTGCAAGATTTGCCCGAGGCGGCGCACAAGCATCGATCGGCAGAACTAAGGATTCGATGTTGAATGTGATGAGTCCACGGCAACAATCAGTACACAAACAGTCAGGGAGTATGAGTTAAATATTGACTGTTCCACAATTCACGGATAGAACGATGACTTACTCGAGAGGTAAGACGGAGGAAGTGCACCCGCAACCTGTCTCCTTATTACAACTACATCCATCGAGGTTACCGGAGGAGCAAGGCTGGTAGCGGATAGGATGAGATGGGTAGGATGAGTGGATGCGATCGATGGAGTATTACCAACCAAACCATCAACGGTTAAAAGACGTGGTCAGATCCAGCGCGAGAGGATGATTTAGAAGAAGAACGGATGATGGATGAGCAAAGGAAAACAGTAACACTAGTCCGACCAACCTGACAGGTACACGATCGAATCTGACCGTTAGCCAGAGTCACATCGGGGCAACCGCCTAATGAATTGGTGAGAATTTTGAAGTAACGATGAGAATCTACCCTGATGACGGTGGGGAATGTTAGAAGAGGATCTTAAGAGAACTGACAGGCAGGCATGATCGGATGGAGTGGTTGTAGAGTGATTGGTGTGAGTTCGATCCGAAAATTCTGAGAGTGATGAGGACAATAGGCAGTCTGTTCTGGACTGATTCAAACCAGCAGCAACGAGGAAAGTGTAGAGGGTCTTTGGGAATGAAATTTTGCCCCCCTTTTTTTTTTTTTTTGGTTTTGTGGGATAATAGTTTTTTCAAGCTGATAATGTATCGATGAAGTTCAAGATTCTCTCTCTAAACTTGGATCTTGAAGATCCCTATAGAGTAGTGCAGTCGACTCAAAGTCAAGACTTGTTGATCCCTTGCTGGCTAGGATGTAGTCGATTGGATGAGAACAGCTTCTTGGGATAGAGGCTAGAACTTTGATCGAGCGTTGACACCCTCATCACGAACACGTCCCCATCGATTTACATAAGTATGATTGCCGCAATGCGGTCATGAGGATCATTTGCTTTCCACTCTGCGCATTCGACTAGGAACGCACGGAGCCGCGCTTGAGGCTATATTGCCGGCGAAAAGAGCGCACCCATGACGATCGACTCGTGTGACGCCGAGAGGACTCGCGTGGTTTCCGAGGCCTTTTCGCCGCGGGAAATCAATTGAAATATCCAGATTACGAGTCTGTGCGTCCTATAGGTGAGATAGTCTTGTGCTTCTGCCAGGACGACTGACGAGGACAGGCCCAGAAACCCATGATCACGTTGCGCCCCAGAGAGGATGACTGTAGTAGCACTGTAAGCTCATTACGGTTTGGGCACGTCTTCATGATGATCCAGTCCAATTCAAACCGACCGGAAACGTACTAAATATTCACATATTTAAATAAATACACTGAGGGTGAGTGAGTGAGTAAGTTTGATAGAAGAATAAATGTGGCCCATTCTAGAACCTCCGAGGGTGTGTCTAAACGACTTGACCCTGGCAGCGGGTTCGCCGGGTCATGTCTCGAGACTGTTGGTGGACGAGCTCGTTTGGCCGAGAAAAGACCAGGACTGGATGATCACGAGAGGTAGTGGGCAAAACCAAGGGGAAGATGGGAGGTGATGACCGGCCAAGGATGAATAATTGAACTTGGTTCACACCTTCCAACCAGATCAGCCCGTCATCCATCCCTACTCAACCCGAGGGCAAGACCAAGACTCGGGTTCATCCATCAAGAGCCACACCCCTCCCACTGATGGTAGCGGCCGCGCAGCAGTAAGACCAGACCCCTGATCTTCATGATACATATTTATAATTTAAATATGTATACAAATAAGTGTGAGCAGTCAGGTCAGTCGGAACGAGGCTGAGAGTTGAGGCGGAGATGAGCGGATGCGCCTCATCAGACACCTCAGCCATCGCTTCTGGCCATGAGTGTCTCAGATACGGTAAATATGGATATGCATGGACATATGGATTTATCGATGCGTGAGTATGTAGGTACATACCGTTATGATATGCAAGGGGTCCCGGGTCCCGGGGTAGCTGAAGTGAGTCAATTTTGCCGGCGTTCCATCGACCTAGCGATCCGGTTGATACTTACGATCAGTTAAATGTGTTACGAGACGTGGTTAGACACCATTATGTCACTAGACCTACACCGTGAGATTTCACACATTCCTCAGATGTCACACACCTAGTAGATAGTTAAGTAAGTGCCCGACCATCCACCCGCCCCGGGAATCCTTCTCTCTCCTTACCGAGATTTGGATCCGGGATTGGCCAAACATAGAGGCCGACGGCTAATGTGGTGGATGGTCAGCTAAGTAAGAACTTTGATCGTAATCTTACCGAGATTTGGATCCGGGATTGGCCAAACATGGAGGTCGACGGCTAATGTGGTGGATGGTCAGATTGCATAATTTTACAAAATGAATGAATGACTACTATTATTCACTTACACCCTGACTCAGCCGCCTCCAAGTCATCCTACGACTACGTGGTCATCATGACGTCATCTTCCCTTAATCAAACTCACCATTACCACTGCCGCCGGTGGTACATATGTGAGTTTAATCCCGCCGCTTATCGAATGGCGCCCCTGTCTGTTGTTGTTCAGTGACTTCAAGTCACTGTGGCGGCTGGCCGGTGGAATACATGTCTATCAAGCATCAATCTCATCGAGAGCAATGCTCCGGTGGAGATATCCTTATGAGGGCCTCTTCATGATCGACCTGAATGGGGTCTGAGTTGCACGCGCCTGCACCTCTAAAAACCATCCGCCACTTGAGAAGCCCCTCTCATGTGGTGGTCGTCTCAGTCGGTGGTCCCAATCCGAAGAGGCTGATCAGAGCAAGTACTCGGGCTAAGAAGGCCTCCAGGGCAGGTTCAGGTCCCCAAGCTGGGTCTTTTCCCGATCATCACGTCAGACCCTCGCGGCTCGCCAACCATTAACCCAAAAAAAAATTTCGATTCTCGAAGTTTCCTACGGAAACGAAATCAGCTGGTGCGAAGAACTTCCAATTCCGGGTTGATCCTATGTGATACGTATCTAAATACATACTACTCGTCGTCAACCTCATCTCCATATACGAACGACCACCGCAACAGATTATGCAGATATCGATGATACTTATAAATTCACATAATTACATAGATACGTAACATACCCGATTCGCTTGAGATTTGTTTTTGTTTTCTAAATTAATTCAAACGTTTCAATTCGAGGGTAAAACGTACGTACAGACATCTGAGGGATTAAATCGGCTAGGGTGAGGGAGTGAGTGAGTGCTTTTTGCCGGCAAAAAACGCTCAAGGGTGCATGCGGATCCCCGGCCTGCCACTCTCTAAACCTTGGTCGTGTGGGTTGCGACGAACTGCCCCAGATAGAGTCATCCCGGGCAGCGCACATCTCCAGCTTATTTAATCGCCCGCCTTCATCCTTCTTCCCTCCCGCCGTCTCCATCGTCAACTGAGAACTAAAATCCATCCATACTTACCACGCTCAGAGAAATCCAGACCAGAGAGTCATTGATCAACCTTCTGAAACAGCCAAGAATCAACATATTCTCCCACTAAAGTAACATGCCTGGTTGTTAGTTGTTGCCTGTTCTCGCTTCTTTGATCAGTGTCCGATGATGAATGATGAAGGATGCTGATTGGAAACTTGATCGTCTTCCTCCCAGGTGGTTGCCCCGATTTCCGTCTGGACAACGGAGAAATCCGTGCCTGCAGCTGCCAGGTTAGTCTTGATACTGCCCCTACACGCTTTGTGATAACGTGATGAACCTCGAAGGTCATAATCATCCGACACTATTAACCTCTCCTCTCTCTCCCCCCCCCCCCCTTTTTTCACGACGATAACTCAAATTTACCAGCCATGCTCGGCTGGAAACCTTCAAGGATGCAGCTGCAACAAGGAAACCGGCTGTGCTTGTACCTCTGCCCCCGAGCCGAGCCAGTGAGTTTCATAACTTCAATGCTAGGACGGTGATAGTCATCGGAAATTAACACCACCCCCCTCTCCCACGATAACTGACTGCCCACTATTCTCATTTTGTCACTCTAGAGCTGCCAGCCACTGCGTCTGCGCGGCCTCGGGTCGATCCTGCTCTTGCTCCGACTGCGGTTGTAAGAACGCTTCCTCGAAATCTGGCAGCTGCTGTGCATGAGCACCTCGCTTTCACATCACTCGGGACAAAGGAGTCCCATGCTTCAATTTGTTTTCGTTTCTCCCTGCTTTCATCTCATATCCTCCATCTCGATGCTTTCACCCATGATCCAGAGCGTTTCTGAGCGCTAAGCCCGTTGCTTCATTTGGTGTCAAGTCATCCTTACTTGGTCCTCACCGTGCTGCTCGTGTGTAGGTACTTACATCAGATGGAAAGAAAAAAACTGTGACATTAGCCCCAATTCATCTTTTATCGAATCGTGAATGATTGTAATCCTTTTTGCTCGAAGCATCTAAAGAGTGCTGTACTAGCCTGTGGCAAGCTATGCAAACCCACGCAAGCTGGGAGCGCCCTTCGTTGGCGCTCCTGCAGGATCCCTGGAGCAACGATCTAGCTCAATGGGAAGCGCATCCACTCGACTCTACTGGTGAACCTTACGTTAAGTTGACGTCACACCCGCAAAGCAAACACATGGGGAAAAGATCCGAAGTTAACCTAAAACGATCCTCCTTACGTGCCTGAGCATCATCCAACTTTTCTTGGGCCGTATCACTGAAGCAGTCAGCTCTCCAAAAGGCCGACTACCCAAACCGGCCTCATCTCGAATTGCCGCCTGCTCCCATTCTTCTCTCATGTGATGCTCGTGATTCCAAGTCATCGGCCTATCCCTATCGATTTTGTTTTTCATACCAGATCTTCACCCGTCTCTCTCTCAAGCAAAAGGAGAGGCTGACGTAAGAGCGGGCATAGGATGTATGTCGTTACCGGAAAAGTCTGTGTGGAGAGTGACCAGCGAGTGAAGTTGAGTGAGGCACAGGTCTTGGGACCGAAGGAGACGAGACGAGAAAGGGAGAGTACCTGAACGAGGTACGATGATGATGAAAAAGAAAGGAGACAACAATGAGTCATTGAATTTCAGATAGCAAGCAGACAGAGACAGGCTAAGGAAACAAGAGACAGCGTAACAAGGAACTGAGAGTGAATGAGAAATGAGAGCAGACCTGTAGAGAGTGACCAGCGAGTGGAGTTGAGTGAGGCACAGGTCTTGGGACCGAAGGAGACAAGACAAGAAAGGGAGAGTACCTGAACAAGGTACAATGATGATGAAAAAGAAAGGAGACGACAATGAGTGAGAAGAAGAGACTGGTACAACAGGAGGTTAATAAGTCTGTAGGTACAACGCTCTGGAAACCTAGATCGAGGATAATCATAGTTGAAGGTTTTAGGTTTCAGTGGGGATGTCATTGTTGGGTCCTTGTTGGGTCATCGTCTGGTTGGCTGCTGGTTGACTTAGGGCTGTATAATTGTACACCTCCCTTGCCTGCTAATCTGCTTGAAGGGGATGAACACGGTCGTCTTCGAGGAACTTGGTGTGGAGGTGGGGCAAGAGTATTTTGGTAAGGCCATTGGCCGCGTTGTCAGAAGTGTGAACATAGGTGAGGATGAAGTCTTTGTTGCTAATGTGATGCTGTATCCACTGGAGGTGTTGTGGAAACAAAGAGGGTGAAAATCCCCTAGTTGTCCTCAAGTTTGAGAGTTAATGGTCCAAGTGTCTGTAAGGAGGTTGGATGCAATGAGTTAAAGAGAGAGAGAGAGAGAGAGAAAGAATAATAAGATGAGTTCCTGGTTCCTTGTTCCTTGAATCCTTCCCCATCCTCTGTGATCCAATAAGGTAAGATAAGATCCCCCCTCCACATCCGGGTTGAGGGTGCAGATTAAGTAACCTCCCCCTCAACCCTAACCTAGGTACAACCACAAGCAAGCAAGAATAATGAAATACAACCCCTAAGTACAGAACCTTAGCCCCAACCCTATCCTTCCATCCCATAATCCACATCCCACATCCCATACCCCATATTCCATCTGTATCACCTGCCTGCCATTATTTCCATCCAGTTTGTCCTTCTCATGATGCCGCCCTTGCCCCGTGCCCAACTTGGAGCCCCCTGCACCTGTCCGCATCCGCTGTGGTGCTCCAAAACCTAACCTATAGCCATCAGACCCACTTTTCTAGTGAAAGGACAGCTCTAATCATCAAACAGACCTCAAACATGGATTCTACACCAAAAATAACCCCTAGTCACTCAGCCAAAGCACCCCTCCATCTCTCATGGTTTAGAAGATACAGCTCAAATCAACCCTGGCCTACCCATACCCCTACCAGGTGTGACAGACCAGTGAAGGTTCATGGACATACCCTGGATGCCTTCAAGTACATACCCCATACACTACAAGCATACAGCACCAAACAACCTGCAGCAGTATACATAATTAATTTATGCAAGGCACTGCATGAAGAACCAAACAAATCACCTGTATACACAGCAATATATGCAAGACACTGCATCCAGAGGCTGTACAGCATCATACAGGACACAATACAGAAGCAATATATGCAGGCACATGCAGTACAGAAGCAATATATGCAGGACACTGCCTGCAGAACCAAAAAAACAACCCACAACCACAAGTCAGCCACCAGGAGGCAGCCCCCCCCTGATGTCTATAAATAGAGGGCCTCTCTCCCCCCTTCCAGGTCCCATCAGTTCCCCCCATCCTTCCCCTCCAGGGGATCACCATGCCTCCTAGGCACCCTTAACCCATACTTTTACTACCCTCAACCATTATCCCATAACCCATACTATCATCATCACCAATCCCATATCATCACCATCACCATCACCATCATCATCATCATCAACCACCACCACCATTACCCTGGAAAATCCACCATCATCAGCAAATACTTTTGAACATGACCCAATCCAATAACCCATCCTTTTGACCATCCACCACCACCATTATTTACCCAATAACCCATACCTTTGAACATCATCACCATGTCCCCATAACCTGAACATCACCAAACATCATCACATACCTTGACCAGCATCAATCATCATCACCAGTTATCATCACCATCCTTCATCAGCCATCATCATCATCATCATCAGTCATCATCATCAGTCACCATCATCATCACCTACCATCATCATCATCAGTCATAATCATCATCATCATCACCTACCATCATCATCATCAGTCACCATCATCATCCATCATCATCATCACCTACCTTGACCATCATCAGTCACCATCATCTTCACCTACCATCATCATCATCAATCATCATCATCACCTACCATCATCATCATCAATCATCATCATCATCACCTATCATCATCCACCTCCATCACCATTAGTCATCAACTATAGGCTCAACCATTTCAACATTTCTTCAAATCATCACCTGTATCATCAAAGGAGTATCAATCAGTAACAAATGAAAATAAATAAAAAAAAAAAATATATAAAGGATAAGACTAGAGAAAGGATTCTTCCCTTACTCAGATTCTATCCACCAGGTCACCTATCTTTTCCACCATTTCTTCCTTATCAAGCTTGAATACATTGATCCTAGGTCTGATAGAGACTACTATAGTAGCAACTCTATCTGAAAATCAGCCACCAAATCTCTTTTCTTTTATTGTTGTGAGACTACTATAGTACTCAGAGGGACAGGCAATTCAAAACAACCCTTAGTATTCCTCTATCTTATTTCTATTTGTAGTACTAAATTCCCCCTCAATTGACTGCCAGCAAGCTATTTGCTACTTTTTACCCAATCCCAAAGGAGTCTCCACACCGCCCAACGCACCATTCCAGATATCCAAGGTATAACCACGCAGTCCAATCTGCGCGCAATCCATCCAATCCAATCCAATCCATCCCATGCCTCCAGATGGCAAGCCCAACTTGACTGCTGCTGAGCCTGCAGTGTGGCTTGCTGCAGCAAGGCCGCACCCATTGCTGAGTGCGCCGCCACTGCTGAGAACGCAGCGCCCAGCCTATTCCAACTTGCGTCCATAAAAGAACACCACAGCATACATCAATATGATGGGTTTGATGCTGATAGGTGGGATTTTCAAGGAGAGCTATAGTTCCTTGGTTGTCACAGTAGAGAACGGGGGGAGGGAAGGAAGAGTTAAAGCATTTGGAAAGAAGGGAGAGCAGTTGGGAGGTCCATAAGAGATCCTGCCCTGACTTGGAGCAAGATCAATGTTTGGCTTCTGTAGTGGATAGAGCTATGACCAATTGCTTGGAGCATTGCCACATGACCAAGCCTTTTAGGAGGAGAGTGTTTCCTGTGAAGGAACAAAGGTTTCTGCTTGAGACATGGTTGGTGCTGCAGTAGGCCTTAAGGGAGAAGGCATCAGTTGCACTGCCTCTAAGGGTGATGCCAAGGGTTTTGGTGCGTTTGAGGTATCTGAGGAGATGCAGGAATTGACGTTGATGAGTGATGGTGTGATTGTTTAGGAATTGGGAGAGATAGCTCCAGGCAAAAGCCAGATCTGGTCTAGTGCATTGAACCAGATAGTTGAGGAGTCCAACCCCATGGCAAAAACTGAAGTTGTCATCCACAGGAGCGTCTGATATAGGCAATCTAGCCCCCTGCTGGGGAAGAGGGGTGACAGCAGGCTTGCAGTTTGTCATTCCAAATTTTCCAAGCATGTTCTCAATATATTGATCTTGATGGAGCTGAATAGTGCAAGCACTGCAATTTCTGGTCAACTTCATTCCAAGTACCCACTTAGATTCCCCCAAATCCTCCATTCCAAATGAAGACTTCATATTCTCTTTGAACTCCATGACGTCTTTCTCTTTCCCCCCAATCACCAGATTGTCCACATGGATCTAAACTAGAAAAAGATTTTGAGGGTTGTTATGAATGAAGAAGCAGGGATCAACACCCAAGGAACTGAATTTCAGTGAGGCAAAGAAGGAGGTGAGTGCAGTGTACCAGCATCTTGGACTTTTCTTGAGACCGTAGAAGGATTTCCAAAGTCTGATTCCATGTCCTGGGGGAACATAAAAATTGGTTTCCTTGGGTTTTTTGATGAAGATTTGTTCTTCTTGTTCACCGTTTAAGAATGCACCTTGGACATCCATTTGTTGTAGGGCCAGATTGAAGGATGTGACTAAGCTGAGAAGGATGCAAAGAGTGGGTAGGCACCCAGTGGGTGAGAAAGTGTCATGGTAGTTGATTTATTTGAACTGTCAAAATCCACAGACACACAACCTAGCTTTTTTATTTAAAAAAAAACCATTGGAGTTGTATTTTGATTTAAGGACCCAGGTTGTGTCCAGCTCCTTGATGTGACTTGGTTTGGGGAAAACCTCCCAGACTTGATATCTGTTGCAGTTGTATTTTTCCATGTCAATTGAAATCTTCCAGCTGGGCCAATCTCATTGGGTTTTTGCTTCTGAGATTTTTTTGGGGTTGTTGGTGAGGGATGGCTCAGAGGTGATTGCATTTGCCTGGTGATGTCTCCCATGGGTCAGGATTCTGGCTTTTGAGATGTTGGAGCCAACTTCTTTTGGGGTGGCATCGTACCAGGGGACATAGTTGTAATGCTTGTTGGAGCAGATGGGATGTTCAGAGTCAGGTGGGTTGGTTGAGTTGGGAGATGGTGGATGAGTAGTCGGTCAAGGGTCAACAAGGAAATCACTTCCCACAGGGAAGGTTCATTGATTGCAGGATTTAGATTGCTCGCTGGAGAAATGGAAGAGTCCAGAAGGTCATAATTGAAGGGAAAGAGAAGGAAACAGGGGTTATCCAAACTTGATGTTAAGTCTTTCAAGTAGAAGAAGTCATGATTTAACTTGACATGATGAGACCAAGTGATCTTGTCCAACAAAGGGGTCCAAATTTTATAAGAGTTGTGATTTAAGTCAAAAACAATCAGGATACCCTCAGCGCCAGAGGGGGAGAATTTAGAGTTCCTCCATTTCTTCTCTACATAGATGATTGCCTGACTTCCAAATGGGGAAAGATGGTCCAATTTTGGTGGTTTTCCAAACCATTTCTCAAAGGGGGTGACAAAGTTGAGGGATGAGTGGGGTGTTCAATTTTCAAGAAATACGGAAGTGACAACAGTGTTGTGGTGTTCTTTTATGGACCCAAGTTGGAATAGGCTGCACCCTGCGCTCTCAGAAATGGGTGCAGCCTTGCCGCAGCAAGCCGCGCTTCAGGCTCAGCAGCAGTCAAGTTGGGCTTGGCATCCGGAGGCGCGGGGTGGATTGGATTGGAATGGACTAATTGCCTGAAGATCCGCGCGGATTGCATTGCGCGGATATACCTTGGATATCTGGAATGGCGCGTCAGGGGGATGCAGACATGCTCGGGAGGTTCTGATTTGGGCGCGGCCCAAGGGTTGCTTCATGAGAAGGACAAACCGGGTGGACATAATGGCAGGCAGGCAATATGGATGGAATATGGGGTATGGGATATGGGATGGAAGGATAGGATTTGTCAGCTTACTGATACCAGGAACTTTTCTGTCCTTTAGCTACAGCAAGTGATATTGGTTTTGGAATAATAATTCCAAGAAAATTACGTGAAATGCTCAAATGATTGATTTAGAAGCAAGTGCAAAGTTTGAGTGGTTTGGTTTGTATAAAATTGATTTAAATATATTTTTAAATAGGGGCCACAGTGTATGAAAACAGGGGATCTTTATTGGATAACAACCTCTCTTCAAGGGGCTCATTTGAAACGTGGAAAGAACTTGGGACAATGAGGTCCTAAGTGATTACTCAAAAGGGGTTACTCAATGGGATTGGGTGGACTGGCTGACTCACAGCGCTTATTCCTGGAGGCAAGGAGGAGATAAATTACTAATTTGAGCAGACACTCCAAGAAGCTTGCCAAAATTCACAGTTGAAAGGGTCTCAGGACAATTGTTGGGGATCATTACTGATTTTCTTCAATGGAACTAACAGTGGGTTAGAATTAATAATTATACTATCATACTGGGGCCATAAATAACTTTTTCATCTTGAATAAAAACTTGATCACAGATGGAAAGGGGTCTGGATTGATTACTTAAAAATTACTGGGGTTTAAACCATCTAAAGGGTTGGTTTATATATTTTTCTGGGTTAATAAGATCTTCTCAAGGCATGTAGAGAGGGTTGTGCTTGTGTGCTGAGGCTGGAAGGCTAAAAAGGGCTATTTTGGAACGTAGTCTTGGTGCTGTCAACTGGCTAGCCTTGCGTGTGTCATATTTCTAGGTGAAATAATTTTTCAGAAGGTATTTAAATATTAATTTGTTATTTTTATGTTTCAGACACATTTCCTTATTTTGTATTACTTTCATTTGAGTGGCATGGGTAGAAGTGAGTATTTGTAGATTCTAAGCTATCTTCTGCACATGATGATAATTTTTAATAATTTTTGGGTAGACTTCTTGGTGTGTTTTGTGGTTCACAAAGATTTGGAAATCTTATTTATATGACAAATTTTATTATTTTTTCTCACAATTTATTTGCTTTATTGTTTTGACTTTAATATTTTTATTCAATTTTGTTAGTTTTCAAACATCTCCCTATCCGTCAGTCAACTTCTTACATATGCATGATGTATGCATGCAGGTTGTAGCACATTCCTGCGGTACCTGGATGTTGGACTTAGCACGACTGATGTTGATGCCGCGGGCTTGACAGCTGCATGCGGGAATCCATCATCAGTCATATTGCATGCGGGGTTCTTGACATGGGCCTACATACTGAGTGTCAGGCATGTGTAACCTTGCTATATGAATGCAGGGCTGCGCGCGGGAATTGTGACATAACACAGATCTTCCTGTAACTCCTAAAATATATACAACACCTCAATTCTGACTGAATTTTAGGTGTGAAACCTATACATGGCATTATGTGTGGAATATTAGAATGTCCAAAAGGTGCCATAGTGGTGTTGTGGTTTATTGATCTTTTTCTTCTGAAATTATTTAAAAATATAAGGGGTTGGAATTCAAGGGTGGGGTCAGTGAGTGACCCTACCTATTTTTGGGAGGGGAGTCCATTTCTGTAATAATATATATGGATTTACTACTCCTTCTAATTTTATTTATTTATTTTCTGTTTTTGATCCGCTTTTACAGGTTGCTCTTGTCAACTAACAAGCTGACATTCCCCCACTCCAAGATATGTCTATATCTGAAAAAAATGTTTGGGGTTCAGTGTCTTTTGTTAGCCCTGTAATTCCTCAAGTGGATAGCTCCATCAGGCATTTTGTTTCCAGGTAACCATTCATCTTTGTCAGGAGATTCTCCTTTGTATCTGACTAGGTAGAGTCTGACATCTTTGCCTGTTTGTCAGCCATGAGACATGTATGGGTGTCCTATAGGCTTCCCAACTCACAAGTCTTGGTAGTATAGTGGTTAAAGAATGTCTTAGTACCCTT
Organism: Puccinia polysora; assembly: GCA_025617555.3. NCBI lineage: Eukaryota > Fungi > Basidiomycota > Pucciniomycetes > Pucciniales > Pucciniaceae > Puccinia > Puccinia polysora. Next base: position 66,640,746 of record CM062613.1, read on the forward strand.
CGGAGTACCTAGGCAGTGTGTTCAAGCCTCCATTAGTCCATTACATATCCATATTTTTGACATATAAAGTTTCATATAATCATATTTTTATAGTATGTCTTAATATTAGAAATCATCCCATAAAGCCTTGAAGGTTTATATTATAATTTATGGGAGATCTTATAAATTTACTCTATATTAAAATCCTCTGGAAGCGTCCGATTGGATGTACAATTAATGTCCTTAAAGATTTCCCTCTGTGGAAACTATATTCTGTCATAATCCTTATCTACCATAACCCAGATTTTTAGGTGAATTGTAAATTATTTTCTAAGAACTCTCCTTCCAGCTTGTAGATAAATTTAAAGAAGTTAATCATGCTGGAAAAGCGTACACTCAGAAGCTAGGAAACTCCCCTGGTGCAGATAAACTCTGGGGGAATACTTACCCAGAGTATACATATCTATGTGGATTAAGAATATCTAATAATATGGTTGTAATTCTTTGAACACCTGCTCTGATAGATCTAAAGAGAGTTAGAGGGTAAGTAAATCAATTCTGAAGCCTTGAGAGCGTCCTCTTGAAGGAGAATAAGTGACTGGGGTGATTCCCCCCCATCACTTTAAACTTTTGAGTAAATAAATTACAACCTTACCTTGAAAATAGACCCCAATGAGTATGTAAATTTTGTTATACATTGGGGATGATTGCTTGGGGCTCTAAGCCACTGGAGAAGAAATCTAGGACAGTGGTGTACTCCCCTGATGATTCCCTGAGTCCCCCTGAGGACTCTTTCAATATAAAAGAGGAGGGTCTTGTCCCTACAAGACCTATTCCTCATTGTATTTTATAAACCAGATAGTGCATATTAACAAGCCCATCCAACTTAGTCCACCAAGAGGATTGACTGGGGCCTTTTAATTCAACATCTTATTATATTATCAATCAAACAATAAACTTCAATTTCGAGTCCAAGGTCCTATTGGAGTTATAGTCCTTCTCAGGCTATCATAAAGGGTGTGAGCTTCCTTGTGTAAGCAAGTCTCCTTTGAGCTTTATATATTAAAGCTAGGCCCCTTATCTCTTTACAGGTTCAAGGTGTGGCTTTTTTACTCCTGATAACTTACTATCAGTTGAGTTTTTATTGATATTATCAGTGTAATCATTAAAACTGATATTTGGCAATTATTATTATTTTTTTGCAGGTATCTGCCACAGCTACTATAGCAAAGAGGCAATACTCTGACACTGTTAAAATGTGGATGCACTCAGGTAATGTGAATAGGAGTGTGTAATCCAAATGGGATGCAGAAATGGGCCTCCATGGCCCATTGTACATCACGTGGGCCACGTGGGCCTATGTGGGTGTTATTGGTTTTGGGCATTTGGGCGCCAAGACACGTTTTTATGGTCTTTTGGGACACGGGCTCTCACGGGCCCGCTAGGGTGGATGGGATTATTTGGGCATAAAAGGGCCAAAGATTTATTATGGAAATACTTGGCCAGACGGGCTGGCCTGCCAAAGTATGTAATTCTCACTATTTGGGCTTGGGACAGCCCATTGGGGCCGCCGCCTGTGTTGCGGCCCGCTCAGGGCTGCTGCCCGCTTTGCGGCCCGTTTGGTGCCGCCTGTGTTCCTTGGTACGGCCCACATGGGGCCCAACGGCCCGCGTGGGGCTGTGGTGCGGCCAAGGGATCCCATGCGGGCCCGGCTGGTCGCACCCGGCGACCAGCGCCACGGAGCTGGGGCTTGCGATCCTGGATTGCTCCCCCTCCCCTTGCTTGCCGTTGCAAGGGGGATGGGGGAAATCTAGCTGGGTTGAACCAGCCAGCAACCAACCGCAACAGTGCGGTTGGTCAGGGCAGGGGGGACCTGACCACCCCCTTTCCCAAAGAGGTGGCGGCGCTGGCTGCAAGTGTAGCAACCGGCAGGTGGGGGGGAACTCATCACCCCTCCACCATTGATTGTGTGAAGCAAACAAGCAAAGGGGCGCTCTCCCCCCCCCCCCCCTTTACCAAGGGGGAGGAGCAATGGGCCTGGGGGGACCTGATCACCTCCCAGGCCAACCTTCTTGACAACACCCTGGGGGTATCAACCCCCAGGGCCCCTGGTGAGGGGATTTGACCACCCCCACCAGGGATTTGAGAGAAAGAGGGGGGGACAGCATGTCTGCTGGTCACCCCCCCCATGTGAGTCTGAGACCGGAACCAGGTGTGCCCTGGGTCCCACCTGGCCCATTTGAGGGGCCAGGGGCTGGCTGCATGAGGCAACCAGCCCGTAAAAAAGGTAATGAGGTCATCATGGCTGGTTGTGACGGACAACCAGCCAAGGGGATTGAACAGCAAGGGGCTGGTTCAGCCCCATAATGGTGGAAAAACTGGAATGGACCGGAATAGGCCGGTTTTAAGGGTTCAGGAACTGACGCCATGTGGGCTGATGTAGTCCAAACCAAGTAACAAGGATAGTAGAGCCTGTAGAGCTCTTTTGGGGCGGAAAATTTGCCTTTTGGCTTGTTGTATCACAGGCTCACAAGAGGCCAATCCTTTGTAATTAAGGAGCTATTCTCCCTTCTTTTTTCCATCCATTCATTCATCATTCCAATCAAATTCATCCAACATATTGCCCCATTGTGAGAGCCCCATTAGCCAATATTGAAACCCAGTGTCCAGCATTTCTTTTGCTTTAAATACCGCTCATTTGCCTAAGCTAATTGCTGGCCATAATTCTAACACATTATCAGTAACATAATCATCATTATTTCCAAGCAAGATAGACGCTTATACCTTACTTTGGACAACCTCAAGGACCTCAAGTTTTCCAAGAAGATGTCTTATATCCCAGAGTCCAGCTCCACCAAGATAGTTTTGAATAGTCAGAACTATAATGCTTGGGCTGTCCTTATGGACAGTGAGTTGGATAACATCTGTTGTGGGGATATTATGAAAGAAGATGATACTTTGATCAGTTCAGAGGTGGAGAAGAAGGCCTATCATCTTATTCTTAGACACTTGGATGAGCATCATGTAACATGGGTTGCTGATACACTGTTGGAGAAACAGAAGAGGAAGGGGAGTGTTTTATGGAAAATGCTCAAGTAAAAGTATGCTGGTGACCCTGTTCATCAAAAGGGGATTGCTTTCAATAGATTGTTTAAGTTGAAATTTGGCAACTGTAAACAATTTGTGGGGGAATCTAGATCTAGTATTGCTAAGTTCAAGTCATCTGGGCTGAACATGGATCCTGAGTTTTTGTCACTCTTAATTCTTCAAAAGCTGCCAAAGAATATGAGTCCTTGGTCAGGATCATATCTCAGTTGGATCCCCTTCCAGGAGAAGAGGATGTGCTTAGAAGGATTGAAATGGATGATCTTCAATTCAAGATGAAGGAGAGCACAGGAACTTCTCTGGTGGGCAAGACAGGAAAATCTGGGAAGAAGGCAAAGGCCAAAAAGGATTTATCAAAGGTCTTGTGTTATAATTGTCAGAAGAAGGGGCACTATGCAAAGGATTGCAAGGAGGCCAAGAAGAGGAAGAAATCCGAGGAAAGTGAAAAGGAAGACAAAGAGGTCAAACTTGCCATGGAAAATGTTTCTATGGTGGCAATGGATGTTTCAATGGAAAAAGCTGTTGTGGAACAAGTCCCCAACAAGAAGGCTAAAATCAAAGAGGATCAAGAGATGGACTTGATTGATTATGAATTATGTAATCTTAACCTTGAAAATGAGAACTTATCAGTGGCTGATAATTCTTCATTCCTTACAGGAGGATTGTTGAAGGAGGATGTTCTTGTTTGGATTGATTCTGGTTGTACAGACCACATGTTTTTTGAGCCAAATTTGTTTTCAAATATTAGAGATTTTGATGGTGTTGTAAATATTGGCCAAAAAGGAAGAACGATCCAGATTAAGGTGATTGGAAAAGTTATTCTTGCAAATCAAATGGGTTTCAAAATAATTTTTGAGAAAGTGTTCTATGTACCAGATTTGCCTTATAACCTTGTGTCTCTTGGAGTGCTCTGGAAAAAGGGTTTCCAGATTTGTTATCTTAAAGAAGATAAGTTTGTTATTGATTTGAATGGGAGAACTATCCTGAGTGGAAAAGTTCGGAATAAGTTGTTCTGTGCCGACTTTTTCAAGATTTCAGCTCTGACCACTGTTGCTCACAATATAAGTGGCCATAAGTTAAAGGACAGAAACTTTGAGAGTTGTAACTTAGGGACCAAGACCAGGAATGTGTTCTCAAAGAGTAGAGACCACACAGAAGTTCCTAGAGAGGAATTCTCCATTGATTTGGCAGGGCCATTTTCACCAGTGTCTCTTGGAGGGGAAAGATACTTCATTGATTTGGTTGATACAGCAACTAATTTTTTTTGGGTAAAACCAATAAGATAAAAGGATCAAACCACAGAGGAGGTTTCAGTAATCTTCAAAGTCTGGAAACAGAATGGTTTGATGAGGGAGATCAAGAGGTTTATTACTGATGGAGGGGGTGAGTTTGTGAGTAAAGATTTTGAGAAACTATTGAATGATTATGGTATCACTCATATAGTTACTACTGCTAACACTCCACAAAACAATGGAATAGTTGAGAGGATGAATAGGACTTTATTGGACAAAGTCAGAACTATTATGGCTCAATCTGGTCTACCAAAGTTTTTATGGGCTGAGTTGGTGTGCACAGTGTGTCTGTTGCACAATATTGTAAGTGTTAATGGGAAGTGTCCTCATTATCATTTTTGGAAGTTGTACCCCAAAACATCACACCTAAGAACAATTGGTTGCTTGGTGTATTATAGTGTCCACCATAATGAGATGGTTGGAAAGTTAGATCCTAGAGCCAGAACAGGGGCACTTGTGGGCTATGAATTAATAAGTAAGTCATACAGGATTTATTTTCCAGGGACAAGAAAGGTTATCCGTAGTAGGGATGTAAAATTTGAAGAAAGTACCTTTCCACTCAAAAGGGGTGAACCTAGTGCTGTTCAGGAATCACAGCAGGAAATAGAATTGGAGCCTATTTTCCCCAGCAGAGGCTGGAGAGAATATCATTAGTGATGATATTGAGGTGGCAGACGTGCCACAGGAGGGTTCAGTACCCACTTCAGGGGAGTCTGTGGGATCAGAACCTGATGAGCCTCCACCTCCAGTTAGAAGGAGTGGCAGGATGAGAATGCCTGTTGATAGGTATGGGGAATGGAAGTCCCATTATGCTTCTGCGGAATATGAGGAAGATACACTTCAGGAACAGTGTATGCTTAATGAGACTCTACAGTTGAGTTCAGAAATGGGTAATAGAGTTAACCTAAATAGCTTTGGACAAGCTATGAATTCTGATGAGAGAGCCAATTGGAAGACAGCTATTTTTGAGGAATTTGATTCTCTAGAGAATAATAGTGTGTTTGAAGTGGTTAAGCAGGATTCAGTTCCAAAAGGAAAGACCATTGCTGGGTCTAGATTAGTGTTAACAAAGAAGTTTGATACTAATGGAGTTTTGAAGAGGTTCAAGGCTAGATGCGTTGCACAGGGCTTCAAACAGAGAGAGGGTATTGATTAACAGGAGAATTTCTTGCCAACTGGAAGGCTGTCCACCTTCAGGTACATCATTGCTTTGGCAGTGGAGTTGGGTGAAGAAATCAGACAGGCTGATTTTGTGACTGCATACTTGAATGCAAAAATTGGAGAGGAAGAGACTGTTTATATGTCAATTCCTGATGGTTTCAAGGAATGGCTGGTTGAGACCAAGCCAGAAACTATGAAGAAAATGTGTGTGAAAAGTTTCCTGTCAGCAGATAAAGGGGAGTATGTCCTCAAGCTGTGTAGATCCCTGTATGGATTGAAGCAAGCAGCTAGGTCATGGTATAATACTATGAGCATGAAACTGATAGAGATTGGTTTCAAAACAAGTTTGGCTGACCGTTGTCTCTTTGTGAGAAAGGATGCAATTTTGTTTGTATGTGTCAATGACATTATCATTATTGGTAATGGTAACGAGAGAGTCATGGAGACACTCAAAAAGGAGTTCAAGATAAAAGATCTTGGTCTGGCACAGCAGGTGCTGGGAATGAAATTTTGTAAGAGCAAGAATGGGATCAGGTTGGATCAGAACCATTAGGTGTCAGCTCTACTTAAGCAGTATGGCTTAGAAGATGCAAAGGAGTTTGGTACTCCAATGCAGTCTAACATTTGGTTAGAAAAGTATACAGATGAAGAGCATCTAGAGTTTTTTCAATCCGGGAATGATTATAGATCAGCTATTGGATCTTTGAATTATTTGGGGCAGTGTACAAGGCCAGATATTACTTATGCAATTGGGATTTTGTCACAACACTTAGAGAAAACATGCATGAGGCATTGGTCAGCGTTTAAGAGAGTTATGAGGTATCTCAAAGGAACAAGCAGTCTGGGACTGCAGTTTTCAAAGTCATCAAACTTTGACTTGGTTGGTTATTCTGGTGCAAGTTGGGAAGATGGTAACACTAGGGAATCAACAAGTGGTTTTGTATTCTTCTTAGGAAAGAATCTAGTGGCTTGGATGTCTAAAAAGGTGTCAGAAATAAGTCTTTTGTCAACAGAAGCAGAGTACAGAGCGTACTTTTCAGCTTCACAGGAAGCAAAATGGTTGAGAAAAGTCTTAGAGGATACTCATAAAACACAAGGGTTTGCGTTTTTGTATTCTGATAACCAGAGTGCCATTGCATTGGCAGAAAATCAAGTGTTCCATTCTAAAACAAAACATATTGATGTTCATTATAACTATATACGGGATTCAGTTAACTTCAAAGAGATAGTGTTACGGTACATGCCTACTGGGGCAATGATTGCGGATATCTTAACTAAGGCATGGGATAGGAACAAACATGAAGGTTTTGTGTCTAGTATGCGTATGGCATCCCATTTGGATTAAGAGAGTGTGTTAAAATGCGGATGCACTCAGTTAATGTGCATAGGAGTGTGTAATCCAAATGGGATGCAAAAATGGGCCTCCACGGCCCATTGGACATCACGTGGGCCACGTGGGCCTATGTGGGTGTTATTGGTTTTGGGCATTTGGGCGCCAAAACACGTTTTTATGGTCTTTTGGGACACAGGCTCTCACGGGCCCGCCATGGTGGATGGGCCACCCAGCCCAGATAGGCTTATTTGGGCATAAAAGGGCCCAAGCTTTATTATGGACATACTTGGCCAGACGGGCTGGCCCGCCAAAGTATGTAATTCTCACAATTTGGGCTTGGGAAGGCCCATTGGGGCCGCCGCCCCTGTCGCCGCCCGTGTTGCAGCCCGCTTGGGGCCGCTTCCCGCGTTGCAGCCCGTTTGGGGCCGCCTGTGTTCCTTGGTATGGCCCACGTGGGGCCCAACGGCCCACGTGGGGCTGTCGTGCGGCCAAGGGGTCCTGCGCGGGCCCAGCTGGTCGCGCCCGGTGACCAGCACCGCGGAGCCGGGGCTCGCGGCCCTGGCTTGCTCCCCCTCCCCTTGCTTGCCGTTGCAAGGGGGATGGGGGCAATCTAGCTGGGTTGAACCAGCCAGCGACCGACCGCAACAGTGCGGTTGGTCAGGGCAGGGGGGACCTGACCACCCCCTTGCCCAAGGAGGTGGCGGCTCCGGCCGCAAGTGTAGGGACCGGCAGGTGGGGGGGAACTCATCACCCCTCCACCATTGATTGTGTGAAGCAACCGAGCAAAGGGGCGCTCTCCCCCCCCCCCTTTACCAAGGGGGAGGAGCGACGGGCCTGGGGGGACCTGATCACCTCCCAGGCCAACCTTCTTGACAACTCCCTGGGGGTATCAACCCCCAGGGCCCCTGGTGAGGGGATTTGACCGCCCCCACCAGGGATTTGAGAGAAAGAGGGGGGGGGGACAGCATGTCCGCTGGTCACCCCCCCATGTGAGTCTGAGACCGGACCCAGGTGTGCCCTGGGTCCCACCTGGCCCATTTGAGGGGCCAGGGGCTGGCTGCATGAGGCAACCAGCCTGTAAAAAAGGTAATGAGGTCATCATGGCTGGTTGTAACAGACAACCAGCCAAGGGGATTGAACATCAAGGGGCTGGTTCAGCCCCGTAATGGTGGAAACACTGGAATGGACCAGAATAGGCCGGTTGTAAGGGTTCAGGAACTGGCGACATGCGGGCTGATGTAGTCCCAACCAAGTAACAAGGCTAGTAGAGCCTGTAGAGCTCTTTTGGGGCGGAAAATTTGCCTTTTGGCCTGTTGTATCATGGGCTCACAAGAGGCCAATCTTTTGTCCTTAAGGAGCTCTTCTCCCTGCTGTTTTCCATCCATTCATTCATCATTCCAATCAAATTAATCCAACATATTGCCCCATTTTGAGAGCCCCATTAGCCAATATTGACACCCAGTGTCCAGCATTTCTTTTGCTTTAAATAATGCTCATTTGCCTAAGCTAATTTCTGGCCATAATTCTAACATTGCCATTTATCCTTTCCTTCTTGTCTAAGGATTTTGCCTATTTTTCCTTTGTCTCTCTCAGTTTCTTCTGCAACAGGTATTGCTGGTGACAGAGTCTGTTCTCCTTCCCTGGGACAGTAGTGTTTGATAAGACTTACTGGAAACACTGGGTGCTTTCTGGAAAGGTCATCACTAATAATAACTTCTACTGCATTCTTCCCATGTCTTTGTGGCTTTTATCCCACCTTTGCTGGTTATATTCAACAACTTCATGAACAAATTTAGCATGGTGTTTGTTGGCCATTTCTATCATGTTCTTAAATTCAAGTGATGCAGGGTGAATATTTTTTAGCTGCTGGTTCAGGTTATCCTTGGTAGTTTAGGAATCCATCCTCTTTCTAGTAAATAGGGTGCTTCTTTAGTGGTAGAATGCTTGCTTCTGTTGTAGGCCATTTCAAGAGCAGGTACAAGGCTAACCCAATCATGGCAATACCCATCAGTATTCTTGTATTCTAGACCAAAACAAAAGAACCTTCTGAGCATGTCTTCTAGGGTCTGAATCATTCTTTCAGCTGATCCATTTTTCTGGGGGTGATAGGCTGTAGAGAACGCTAAATTAGTGCCTAACATGTTTTGGAGATTCCTCCAAAATTCAGAAGTGAACTTGGGATCCCTATCACTGATGATGATGTTAGGGACTCCCACGTCAGCTATGAGTCTATTCCAAAACATTAATGCTACTTCCATGGCAGTATCCTTCTTATGATTGGTTAGGCATTTTGCTTTCTTGGAAAACCTGTCAACTATAACTAGGACTGAGTTGTAGGAATAGGCTCCTCCTGGGGTTAATCAAGTTACAAAGTCCATGTTGATGATTTCCCATCTTTTCTTAGGTTCAGTAATCTTCTTTAGTAGACCAAAACTTTTTCCAGTGGTCTGGTTGGACTTCTGACAATTTTCAAAACTGGTGACATACTGGACTGTGGAATCTCTCCAATTGGTCCACCAAGCAGTTTTTTTGACTTTGTCTAGGGTTCTATCTGTGGATAGGTGACCAGCTGAACAGTCATTGTGTCACTCAGCTAGGATATGTTTGATATGGTCTTCTTTGGTTAAGACTATAACACTGGAATGTTGGTGTCTATAGTATACTAGACCATCCCATACAGTGAACCTTCCTGCTTTGTAAGGTTTCAGGAGAGTTTCAGGTAGACTGTTAATCATTTCAGATGGTGGAGAGGTACTTTCCATAATGGTGATTAGGGTCTTCATACTAGGGCTGTAAGCTTCCTTGATGGAGTTGAACAGGGATTCATCCAGTTAACAGATATGGATTCCTAGAATGGGTGCCTCAATATTCATCATGTTAATGTTGAGTATAGGAAATACATCATTATCTTCTGGATCATAAGCAGGGTTACTTGGATCATTGGTTAGAGCATTCCTACTCAAACTGTCCACATTCTGGTGTTTAGCACCAGCTTGATGGACTATGGTAATCTGACCTCTGTACTGTTGAATGGCTATCTGCCATCTTAAAATATGTCTACTAGGGGTTTTCATGTTCATTAAAGTCCTGAAAGCATTGAAATCAGTAATTAACATGAGCTTGGTACCTTATAAGTAGTAATGGAGTTTTTCCAGAGCCCAAACTAAGGCAAGGCATTCCATTTGGCTTGCACCATACCTTTTATCAGTGTCCTTTACTTGTCTGCATAAGAAGAGTATGGTTTCTCCACTGGTTTATCATATTCTATCACTTCTTGGTTTAAAGCTGCTCCTAGCCCTTCCATTCTAGAATCTATATAGAGTTTGAAAGGTTTAGAGTAGTCAGGTTGAATCAGTACTGGAGCTGAGGTCATGGCCAGCTTGAGTTCTTCATAGTTCTTGACCCTTCCATGAGTCATTTGAAACACAGTGTTTTTGTTGCAGATTTCATACAAAAATTTGGTTAGAAGGGCAAACTTAGGTAGATACTTCCTGTAGTAGCTGCAAAAGCTGATAAAAGATAGGAGTTCAGTTTTGTTCTGAGGCATTGGCTGGTTCATCACAGCTGCTATTTTGCTCTGGTCAGCAGTTAAGGTTAGTCCTGAAACAATGTGTCCTAAGGCTTTCAGTTCTCCATAAACAAAGTTAAATTTCTTCATTGATGCTTTAAATCCCACAGCAGAGATGGTTTTAAGGACTAGCATTACTTTGTCCATGTCGGCATTCCAATCATCAAAATAAATTATAAAATCATCAATGTATACCATCATCCATCCTTGCCTGATGAATGATCCTAAAACTGTATCCATCATCCTTTGGAAGTGAGAAGGAGCATTTTTGATACCAAAAGGAATCCTAAGGTACTCATAAATGCCCAAATGACATATAATTCTCATAAATTTCTGGCTATCAGGACTGATAGGTATCTGATGAAAAAATTTCAGCATATCCATAGTAGTGATGAACATAGCCTTAGAGAGTTTATGTAGAGCATGGTCAATCCATGTAATAGGGTAATAATCAGCTTGGGTATAGTTGTTAAAAATTCTAAATTATCCAACCATCCTAGACATATCATTGTGCCAAGCTATAATTACTGGAGTAGTAATGTCCACTTGTTCCTTGTGCCCTACTTTCCTTAAGACTTGTAGGTCAACCAATTCTTGAATATGAGTTTCAAGAGCTGTCCTAGATTTTGGACTAGAAGGGTAAGCAGGTCTCCTGAGGTTGGGAGGGTAAGGAGGTTTAACGGTTAAAGTTAGGATCATGTCATGTCCTTTGATGTTACCAATTGGGTGATCCCTGGTGCAGAAGGCATTCTGATTTTGAAAGAAGACTTGAATTATGTCCCTTTTTTGGTCTTCACTTATCAGGGGATTCAGTGCTGCTTGGGAGAAGTACTCCTGATTGAGATTCTCCAGGTGTTTTTGACAAGTTGAATTAGAAGTTTGAGCATTAAAATGGCATATTTGGAGCTTCTTGTTCCAGTCTCCTCCTACTGTGTAGTACCTGCCCTTACTTTGGAATACATCAATACCATATAGGAAAAGAGAATCATTCCCTAGAATGAAATAATCACAGACTCCATTCTGGAGCACTAAAACCTCAATTTTCAGTTTGAGTGATCCTTTTGAGTGCTGGAGGATAATATCAGAGGACCAAAATCCAATGGCATTAAGACAAGATTTACAACGGTTCAACTTAGCCTGAGGTACTGGTAGTAAGTTTGCTTTCCAATTTGAATCTTGTTGTTCCAAATAATTCAAACTAACACAGGAGCAAAAGGCTGCCCTTTCTAAGAGTAAATTAACAGGAGATCCTTGAACTAATCCAGTATCATAGCAGGTTTTTCCAGAAGTGTAACTTTTACCGGAAGAAGGTTTGAGAGTCAGAGTTTTGGCTTCAGACACATGGTGAATTTTCATATTGGGATTCCATTGTTGAGGTAAGTTGGAATCTTCATTAACAGAGTTAATGTATGAGGAAGATGTTATACTTCCTTCAATGACATTGATGGGGTTAGTGATAATTAATTCATACTCAGATAGAGATCCATCAGTGTCATCAAGTTGGGGATCAGGGTCATTGTCATTCTATTCTCCTTCAATAAGATTGATCTTTCTCCTAGGTTGGGGGCAATCAGGTCTCACATGCCCAGTTTGATTACAATTCAAGAATACCTTCTCTTTAGTATCAGAAGTTTTCTTAACTTCTAGTTGGGGAGTGGTAGAGTCTTTGGTTTTGGGATTTTATTCTTCTTGAGTCTTGGGAGTAGGTTCCTTAGGTATATTTTTCCTTTTTTCAAGACCATTCATATCAATGGTTTCTTCTAGAATACCAATTATGGTGGAGAGATCAGCATCCATGGGAATTCTACACCTCACACTGTGATTAAGGTATCTGGGACAAAGATTGAGGATCCTTTAATTGATTTCCTCTTTATCAGCTTCAGTATAGAAACAATCTAGCCTTTTCTTTTGTTCCAAACACCACTTGTGGGGTTTGTACTTAAAAGGGTCAAAAAGTGAGTTATCAAAGGTTTTCATCATCTTTCTTTTCCAGATTCTGGTTCCAAACTGTTTTTTGATGAGGCACTTCCAAGATTTCCAAGTTTGAGATCCTACTTCTCCTCTTCTGTTGATAAACCAATCCAGTGATAATCCTTCAAACAGCCTGGGTAGTCTTACTACAGCTGTAGTATCTGGTAGCTCATAAGTGGTAAGGGTATAGTCAATGAATTTAATGAAGCTGATATGGTTTTATTCTTCTTATCCTGAGAATTTAGGCCATTCAGTTACAGGAGGCAAGAGTTTCAAAGCTTTTTCAACTTCAGGGGTAGGACTAGGCTGGTAAGAATCATTCTTATTCATTCCATAATTAAGAGAGATGTTAGGAGTGATACTTGTCCTGGTGAGTTTTGATTCTTCTATGTTGACTACAGGAGGGGCAGTTGATTTAATTTTAAGATCTCTTAAATCATTCTTAATCATACCTAGTTCCGAATCCATTTTGTTTCTTAATAAGTCAATTTTATTAAAAAGATGAACATAAGGGGTATCAGTTTTGTTTCTTGTTTCTCCTTTGGGTTTCTCAAGAAGAAGGATTATCTCTTCCTGTCCAGAAGAACAGGTGGTACCAATCTGATCAATTAAAGATGCTTTATTTAAATCAATGGTGTTCCTTAACAATTTAATGTCAGACTCATTGGCTCTCAGATGGTCAGTTTAATTTTGGATTGTTTGGATTTCTTTGTAAATTTTTTTGTGAATATTGTCTAGATTTTTACTCAAGATGTTAAAATTATAAATTGCCAGAAAACTTGTTAAACAATGGTGTTATATCATCAGAATCTAATTGTGATACACTTTCTTCCATTTCTGAGCTAGAGATATTATATTGTCCCAATCTTTTGGGTTCTTCATCCTTTGATGATTTGAGGACCTCAACTTTTTGGGGTACTTTCCCTTTAATTTGGCTAGTTGATTCCAAGGGTTCCATTTTTCCACGTATTTCTCTACCAATCAATTTATTCAGGGATATTTGAGAGGACTTGGCCCGTGAAATAGGCTTTCTCATGGCTTCTGAGTCCTCCTGCGCTTGGGCTAGCTTGTATGCCTCTCAATGACTCACATGATCCTTCACCAGATCTTTGATCTTGAACTCCTGGGCCAAGTCCGGACTGGGAGGCATAGTAGGAGGAGTAGCCTTGAGGGAAAACTGTCCAGGCAAAGGACTCACTTCCAACAGTTTGTTGGTTGACTTGGCGGGTGGGGGTGCTGGTGGATTTTGTGACACTTGAGTTATGGACTCAAGCCCCCTCATTGTGCTTGCTACAGGCACTCTTAAGGGCGCCCGTTCCTGTGGGAAGAGGTCCATAGGACAGGGCTTGTCTGGTTGCGCGGATGTTGGGCATTTTTTGTGACATTGTGCAAAAATGAGTATAAGTTTTGTCAAAAATTGGTAAAAAAATGATAGAAAATTAAAAAAAATATTTTTATTTTCATTTTAAATTAGTTTTTAGCTCACTTAGACTTAAATTCAACGGTACTAAGGCTTTTTTAGGGTTGAAGGAGTCCTTGGTGGTTAATCTAGGGGGGTCTTTGTGTTTACCAATGAGGTCTTGGCTTAAATCCAAAGATCTGTGGTGAGAACTGTTTTCTAACAGGTCTTGCTCAATAAAATACGCAAGGGAAAAAGTTCTTTCCACTGCAAATAAGTTAAAAATTAAATTTTGATAAGTTTTTGGTTTATTATAATTTTTATCAATTTTTAAACAATTTTTATTAATTTTTATTAATTTTTGATTTTTTTTGAACTTTTTCAAAAAAAAAATAAAAAAATATATATATTTAGCTTACTTTCTTTATTTCCTTTATCTTTGTTAAAGAAATAAAGTTTTCTTTGATATTTCTTCCAGGGCGTGTGTTGCCTGAGTAAAGAACTATAATTAATAAGCCTTTCAAGTTCTAATTCTTTATCTTTTAAAGCTTGTTGTTTATAATGGTTTAATTTTGTTTGTTGTTGCTCAGGAGTTATGATAACAGGTACAAAATCATGGATTATTTCTTCTTTTCTTTGTTTAGGAATTTTAAAATAATAATTGATTAATTCCCCATTTGTCTTGAGATCCACTGGAAGAATAACAATAAAAAATTAATAAGTATTTTTACTTATATTTACGTAGATTATCTGGTCCAAAGAAATTAATTAATTGAAAATTAATTATTCAGGAATATTTCCCTGCCAGACCCCCAGTTTTCAGCTTAATGATACCAGGAACTTTGCTGTCCTTTAGCTACAGCAAGTGATATTGGTGTTGGAATAATAATTCCACAAAAATTATGTGAAATTCTCAAATGATTGATTTAGAAGCAAGTGCAAAGTTTGAGTGGTATGGTTTGGATTGAATTGATTTAAATATATTTTTCAAGAGGGGCCACACTTTATGCAAACAGGGGATCTTTATTGGATAACAACCTCTCTTCAAGGGGCTCCTTTGAACCATGTAAAGACCTTGGGACAATGAGGTCTTAAGTGATTACTCAAAAGGGGTTACTCAAGGGGATTGGGTGGACTGGCTGACTCACAGCACTTATGACTGGAGGCAAGGAGGAGATAACTTACTAATTTAAGCAGAAACTCCAAGAAGCTTGCAGAAATTCATGGTTGAAACAGTCTCAGGACAGTTTTTGGGGATTATTGCTGATTTTCTTCAATGGAATTAACAGTGGGTTAGAATTAATAATTATACTATCAGACTGAGGCCATAAATCACTTTTTTATCTTGAATAAACACTTGATCATGGATGGAAAGGGGTCTGGATTGATTACTTAAAAATTACTGGGGTTTAAACCATCTAAAAGGGTTGTTTTATATATTTTTCTGGGGTAATAAGATCTTCTCAGGGAACATAGAGAGGGTTGTGCTTGTGTTTTGAGGCTGGCAGGCTAACCAGGGCTAGTTTGGAACGTAGTATTGATGCTGTCAACTGGCTAGCCTTCCATGTGTCATATTTCTAGGTGAAATCATTTGTCAGAAGGTATTTAAATATGAATTTGTTTTTTTATGGTTCAGACACATTTCCTTCTTTTTTATTACTTTCTTTTGAGTGGCATGGGTAAAAGTGGGTATTTGTAGATTTGAAGCCATCCTCTGCACATGTTGGTAATTTTAAATAATTTTTTGGTAGACTTCTTGGTGTGTTTCATGGTTCATAAAGATTTGGAAATCTTATTTATGTGACAACCTTTATTATTGTTTCTCACAATTTATTTGCTTTATTTTTTTGACTTTCATATTTTTATTCAATTTTGTTAGGTTTCAAACATCTCCCTATCTGTCAGTCAACTTGTTACATATGCATGATGTATGCATGCAGGTTGTAGCACGTTACTGCGGTACCTGGCTGTTTGACTTAGCACAACTGATGCTGACGCGCGCGGGCTTGACAGCTGCGTGCAGGAGTCCATCATCAGTCATATTGCATGCGGGTTTCTTGACATGCGCCTACATACTGAGTATCAGGCGTGTGTACCCTTGCTATATGAATGCAGGGCTGCGCGCAGGAATTGTGACATAACACAGATCTGCCCGTAACTCCTAAAATATATAAAACACCTCAATTCTGACTGAATTTTAGGTGTGAAACCTTTACATGGCATTATGTGTGAAATATTAGAATGGCCAAAAGGTGCCATAGTGGTGGTGTGGTTTATTGATCTTTTCCTTCTGGAATTATTTAAAAATATAAGGGGTTGGAATTCAAGGGTGGGGTCAGTGAGTGACCCTACCTATTTTTGGGAGGGGAGTCCATTTCTGTAATAATATATATAGATTTCCTACTACTTTTAATTTTATTTATTTATTTTCTTTTTTTGATCTGCTTTGACAGGTTGCTCTTGTCAACTAGCAAGCTGACAGGATTGGGGCTAGGTTTCTTTACTTAGGGGTTTTATTTCATTATTCTTGCTTGCTTCTGGTTGTACTTAGGTTAGGGTTGAGGGGGAGGTTACTTAAACCGCGCCCTCAACCCCGATGTGGAGGGGGGATCTGATCTTATTGGATCACAGAGGATGGGGAAGGATTGAAGGAAAAAGGAACAAGGAACTCATCTTATTATTCTTTCTCTCTCTCTCCCTCTCTCTTAAACTCATCGCATCCAATGTTCTTACAGACGCTTGGACCAATAACTCTTAAACTGGAGGACAACTATAGGATTTCCCCTCTCTTTGCTTCCAAATCTGGGGGCCTGGCTGGGAAACTCTTTTGTCAAAGTCTCTCAAAGGTACCCAAGATGCAACCAGCAGTTGCCCCTCCTTTTTTTTCCTCCTCCCGCCATCTTCTAATTGATCCAAAGGTAGTACCCTCAAATTTGATTAAAAACTGCGTGTGTGGAGCAATTCATCTCATAATATGAATTGATTGCAGACTCCAAAGACGCATTGGATTCCAATAAGGCATGCCATGTTGTCCTGTTCATCATGAACATGGAGGAGCGTTGGGACGTAGAAGAGATGAGGGGCTACTGGAACCTGGATTGGCCAAAAATGAAGGTGGAAATGTTGAAAAGATGTGGGAAGCGCAATCCTTGTTTTTGGGAGGGAAATTTCAAGCAAGCTGCAGAATAAAATTACGGGGCAGCTCCACCACTGGCAACCATCTGTCGGTTTAGCAAACTTGCAGAGCTGGAAAGGGACCTTGAGATCTATTTGTAGGGTCTTCAGCTTCCTAGCACACCTGTGCCTTGGTTGTGCACGTATGGGGACAATGACAGCTGTTGGTGATTGGGACACAAGAACCAAACAATGGATTTAAATGAAGGATTTGTTTCCCCAGAGGAGGCAGGTTATGTGTTGGGAAAGCGGGTCTTGGCAGAATTGGTTCAGCTTGTTGCTATGAAGCAAGCAAGGAAGAGGGAACCAGAAGCAGATATTTCACCCAATTCAGGAACCAGTGAATGGCGGATGGGTCTTGCGGAGAGGGAAGAGGAGTGGATATTTTGCGCAATTTGGGAACTGGTGAACGGCGGATGGGTCTCACGGAGAGGGAACCAGGAGCGGATATTTGGCGCAATTTGGGAACTGATGAACAGCGGGTGGGTTTCTTGGAGCGGATAGGAGCGGTGGCGGAAGGAACAGGCCAGGCATTTGAGGATTGCAACCGGAGCCAAACCTCTTTGAAGGTGGGGAGGATGCATGTGGGATGGAAGGATGTGGAGTGCAGGGAGTGTGGGATGGATGGGTCAAGGATGGACCTGGTGCCATCATGGCTAGCAGAGGTTTTGGCATTGGTGCAACGGACACTCCTGGCGGGGCTTCAGGTGCAGAACAGGGAGGGATTGGGTCCCAACAGCATGGCTGGTGAGAAGGAAGTTGGGGTTTTGGGGGCTTTGGCGGCAGAAGGCACCTTGGGACCAAAGTTTGGAGAATTGGCTGGTAGACACAACCTTTTTGGGATTGATTGAGGCATCAGCTGAGGAAAGCAGCCAAGTTGGGGGGGAAGGTCTGATTTGGGATGTGGATGCAAGGACAAGCCCCGCATTCCAGAAACGCAAGCAAAGACAAGCCCCGCATTCTGGATTAACATGCATGAAAGATTTCCAATTGATGATTAAGGGCACTAGGAAAGTGCGTGGGGCGGAATGGATGTGGGTCAAACAGAAAGGCATGGGCTTGGAAGTGGGTTGGTGCTTAAAAAAAAATCTTTATAAGTTTTCTTTGGTTATCTTATAGATGGAAGGTGTAGATGGGTTTGGGTTGATACTTTTTCTTTCTCTCTCTCTCTCAAGGATGTGTGCGCGTGGCTGGTTTTCTTTGTGCTCTCTCTATCCTGTAGATGGGTTTGGGGAAGTGTGTGGCAGTTTGTCTGGGGTGGTACAGGTACCTTTAGCAGATACTCTCAGTGGCACGGGTTTTCTCACTCTCAGCGGATACTCTCAGTGGTGCGGATTTTTCTCACTCTTGCAGATTTCTCTCAAAAGCGCAGATCTTGCGCGGGGCTCTTATTTCTCTCAAGATTCTCACAAGCCTGAAGGATAAATAGGGAAGGCGGGGGTAGGTGGGATAGTGGTGGATCTCTGGGGACAGAACTAAAGTTGGGAGGGATGTGGTGTTCTTTTATGGAAGCAAGTTGGAAGAGGCTGAGTGCTCAGCAATGGGCGTAACCTTGCCGCAGCAAGCCTCCCTGCAGTCTCAGAAGAGATCAAGTTGGGCTTGGCATCTAAAGGCACGGGGTGGATCAGATTGGATTGGACGGATTGCGCGTCTTGCAACACGCGTATATACCTTGGATATCTGGAATGGCGCTTTGGGAGGATGCAGAAATGCGCGGGGGGTTCCAAGTTAGGCGCGGCGCAAGGGCTGGGTCATGAGAAGGAGAAACTGGGTGGATGTAATGGCAGGAAGGCAATACGGATGGAATATGGGGTATGGGATATGGGATGTGGATCATGGGATGGAAGGATAGGATTGGGGCTAGGGTTCTGTACTTAGGGGTTGTATTTCATTATCATTGCTTGCTTCTAGTTGTACTTAGGTTAGGGTTGAGGGGGAGGTTACTTAAACCGCACCCTCAACCCTGATGTGGAGGGGGGATCTGATCTTACCTTATTGGATCACAGAGGATGGGGAAGGATTCAAGGAACAAGGAACCAGGAACTCATCTTATTATTCTTTCTCTCTCTCTCCCTCTCTCTTAAAATCATCACACCCAACCTTCTTACAGACTCTTGGACCAATAACTCTCAAACTGGAGGAAAACTAAGGGATTTGACCTCTCTTTGTTTCCACAGTGTCACCCCAGAGTTTTAGAGGAGCTCCGCTGGTGAGGAGGAGGGCCCTGGTTTTTTCAATAGTGGTTCTGTTCCCTTGTTCCGCAAAAGGGTTTTGCTGAGGTGTGTAAGGAGCAGAGGTGAGGTGTTTAATCCCTTTTGAGTCAAAGATTTTCCTGAATTTTTCATTGACAAATTACCCACCATTGTCGGAGACTACAGATTGGAGTTTGTGTCCGGAGGCAAGTTCAGATTTGTTGAGGAAAGTAATAAATTGGTCATAGGAATCAGACTTACTACCTATTGGGTAAATGAAGGCATATCAACTGTAGCTGTCAATGATTTTGAGGAATTATTGGTTTCCACCCTTTGAAACAGGAGAGATAGGGCAACATAAGTCCATATGGACACACTCAAGGGGAGAATTTGGAGCTGGGAAGGAACCAGAAAAGAGGGTCCTCAACATCTGGGAAATCAATCATTCTGAGCACCGGATTGGTTCTAGCGGTTTATTGGGGAAGAGCTTCTGGCAGTATTGATTTTTTGGGTGTCTCCAGGAACAATGAAGGTCAAGGGGAGAGCAAAAGTTTGCTGCATGAGGGTGTGATAGGTTGAGAGCAAGAATATTTTTCAACAAATCGTCCACTCATAAGTTTTTCTTCACCTTTGATGCATACAAAACTGTCTTTGGAAGGTGAGATGGAGTATCCCAATTTGAGGTAGGGAGTCATGGAGATGAGAGATTTGGAAAGATCAGGTACCAGCTGAGCGTGAGGGATTTTGAGAATGCTGTTTTCCAGAGGAATAAAAGCTTTGCCAAAAACTTCAACTTTAAGGGGAGACCCATTGGTGGTGCAGAGCATGGAATGGGATTTGTGAAAGGTAATGAAGAAGTTGCAATGTTTTAGGCAATGACCTGATGCACCGCTTTCAAGGATGACAAGATTGGGGTTAACGTATTGAAGGCTGAGGTTTGCCTTTCTGGGTTGTGTTTTCCCTTGAATTCTACTGAGGGAAGCCTGGTGATAGGCAATGGCAAGTTCAGGGTGAAGCTGGTGGCATTGTTCAGCCGAGTGGGTTGCGTTTGGATTGTGAGTTCCATTTTTTCAGAAAGGTTGTTGTTTTTGAGTTTTAATTTTGAAGGGGTTTGAAGGTTGACTTTGGGAGACATTGAAGGGGGAGACTTGAGTGATCTTGTGGGATTCAGATTGTTGTTGGATTTCCAGCTTGAGGTTGGAGAGGAAGGTTTCCATAGGAATTTTTGCTTGTTTGCCTTTGTATTGAGCAAATTGAAGGGATCTCATAACCACACACAAAGGAGGTAGTTGATTTAGGGTGATGATGGCCCATAATGTTTCAATGGTGGAAGATTCTATGTTTTCAAACAATACTTTCAAGAGTAATTGAAATGTTTGGCAGAATTTGTTAATCAATTATTGCAGATCTCCATTGGAAAAGGGAATTTTGTAGAGGCAGTCCATCAAGTTGACTACATTCTAGAGGGATTTGGTGGCGTAGCGGTTGCAGATAGAGTCCCAGAGCTCTTTGGGTTTGTAGACAGATGGGTCCTTGACAAACCCGGTGAAGTTCTGCTGATTGAGGTGTAACAGAATAAACGTTTTGGCTTGATTCTTTTTCAGCATTACTTCAGGAGAGATTACTTCTGAGGTTTTGAGAACAACACCATCAGGGTCCTTGTATCCCAGAGCAGTGAGAATATTATTTTTCCAGCTGGAGAAGTTGCCTGGTCCTGAGAGTTTTTCAAAGAGTATGCCATGGGACTCAGCGGGTTCTGCCATGATGTGACCCTGAGAGAGGTATGAGTGGCTGGGAGTTTTCCCTGTGAGTTCTTTTTGAATTGTATTTCCTGATGATTAATCTGGATTGCAAGAGGAATAAGAGTTGTTTCTAGATGAGGTAGACATGGGTGATGGAGGGGTGTATGTTGAGCTGTTGGGAATTGGATTGGAGTGGGCCATGTTTCAGGTATTCTGGGTCTTCTGCACGCTCCTTGTCCTATTGTGCTCACAGCTGGTATTTTAATGGGCTCATAACCTGTAGAGAGTGACCAGCAAGTGGAGTTGAGTGAGGCACAGGTCTTGGGACCAAAGGAGATGAGACAAGAAAGGTAGAGTACCTGAACAAGGTACAATGATGATGAAAAAGAATGGAGACAACAATGAGTCATTGAATTTCAGATAGCAAGCAGACAGAGACAGGCTAAGGAAACAAGAGACAGCGTAACAAGGAACTGAGAGTGAATGAGAAATTAGAGCAGACCTGTAGAGATTGGCCAGTGAGTGAAGTTGAGTGAGGCACAGGTCTTGGGACCAAAGGAGACAAGACAAGAAAGGGAGAGTACCTGAACAAGGTACAATGATGATGAAAAAGAAAGGAGAAAACAATGAGTCATTGAATTTCAGATAGCAAGCAGACAGAGACAGGCTAAGGAAACAAGAGACAGTGTAACAAGGAACTGAGAGTGAATGAGAAATGAGAGCAGACCTGTAGAGAGTGACCAGCAAGTGGAGTTGAGTGAGGCACAGGTCTTGGGACCAAAGGAGACAAGACAAGAAAGGGAGAGTACCTGAAAAAGGTACAATGATGATGAAAAAGAAAGGAGACAACAATGAGTGAGGAGAAGAGATTGGTACAACAGGAGGTTATTAATTCTGTAGGTAAAATGTTCTGGAAACCTAGATCGAGTATAATCATAGTTGAAGTTTTTAGGTTTCAGTGGGGATGTCATTTTTGAGTCCTTGTTGGGTCATTGTCTGGTCAGATGTTGGTTGACTTAGGGCTATATAATTGTAAATTCTCGTCATGAATCAATTGACATCTCACCAAAAACCCCTAAGGTGCTTCCTTGCTTGTGTAATTCCTCTTGCAATGGGAAGAGCCAGGGTTTGAATTTCTAATAACCTTGTGGGTGGAATTGAACTTGAAAGCAGACCCAATTGGTATGGTAAAAGTCAATGTGAACACAATATCTTTGTCTTTGTGTTGAGGGAGTTGTGCATGAAGTTTTTTGAGAAAAGAATTAAATGAGTTTTTCCCCAAGAGATTTTTGAATGGTTAGGATTTAACAGACATTTAAAATAGTTGGAACATGAATACCAATCCTAACAAGAATGCAAACATTGATACAGATGTACTTGAGGGCTCATACACATCACCAGAGGGAAGGTCATGGCTCATAAAAGAGTGTGAGAGTATAAGACATGGTGAACTAGGCAATAAAATCTTGAGCAGTCATGATTACTATGCTTATCTTATAACTCAAACGCCAAACTTCTGACTTGAACAATACCTGTTATTTAAGACTAGAGTATTGCCCCAAAAATTTGGAGACTGATTGGGATTTAAATTTTTTAAATGATTAGAATCAAGTAGTAAATCTGTGCAATGAATTTAAAAAATTGAACCTGGTTTAATTTGAAAATGTGATGAGTTAAAAAAATTGACCCTGTTGTAATTTGAAAATTTGATATTTCTTAAATAATTTCAATCAAATTGGAAATCTAGGGAATGGTTTAAAAAAATTGGCTGTAGTGTATTGCCACCCAATTTGGATAATGGATTGAATAAGAAAAATTGATTGGAAAAAATTGGATGCTATTTAAATTTGAGAAATCTGGGGAATTGGTTAGAAAAAAAATGAAATCAAAAATTCCTCAAGTATTTCAACAGGTAAGAAATTAAACCAAATCATATATATCAGTGATGGATGGCATTCAAGACCTTATGATAGAAAATGTTGTCAGTTTCAAATGAATTTTTTTTCAGGTTGCAACCATGTCCTTTTTAAAATTTACAGTTATACACCTTGAAAATTCAAACTATAACTACCAATGGGAGGACACTGGATCTTGAATATAAAGACCAGAATTTGAAATTTTATAAACTTTTGATTTTTTTATTTTTCAATGAGAATTCCAAATTGAATTGGAATGGTTTTAAAATCATTCTGAAAGGTAGAGAAAATTCATCTGGGTCAGAAATCAAGGTTACCCATAGAATTGCCGTCACTCTTCCAAAGAAATCCATCACCTGTAGCTATCTTGGCAAATATCACCTCTGTTCCCAATCTGACCACAATCAATTAAGTTCAATTTCAAAGAAAAAATTTGGTATTTCTGAAACATAGAATAAAACAATCAATTAGGTAACTGGTACTAAGGTGGTGGTTTTTCAGTTTTTGGAATAAAATATTGATCAATTTTTCTCAAGAATGATATTCCGTATTTTCATGGATAATTTTGTGCTGAGGGAGAATTATTCTATTTGAAAATTTTATAAAATTGAGACAATCTCCAACAGAAATTTAATAATTTTGAAAATAAGGATAACCTGTCACACACAAATTTGAAGCAAGGTTCAAAATTTGGAAATATCACCAGCATGCATAATTTTCAAAATTTTCATCAAATACTTGAGGATGTGTCACCTTTTGAAAAACACAAAAACATTTCCCAAATTCACCACCAAGAAACATTAAATTTCCCTTAAAAGGTATGAAATAATCCTTTACATCTTGAAGTAGTGTTTCAGGAAACTAAAGAGCATGCATATGATTCATAGGTGCTTCATCACAGATTATCAAAGAATCTTTTTTGAGATATTAATCCTTGTTTGAATGCATTGATATTTTTAAAGCATAGTCTTGATCTCCAAGGGAATTCCAAGAGTGAGATGAGTTTTTCTTCCTGGCAGATTCATGGCTGCTATTCAATTTCCAGCACATACAGAAAGGTTTTTACAGACCCACCGGACCATGAAGAAATGATGAAGAGGGTTGAGAGTAATTGTATGCATGAATTAATATGCTTCTTTTGACTTTCAAAAACATATATTTTTTGCAGATCTGATTTATTTATAGCAGGATTTTTTTCTTCAGAAAAGATCCAATCCCTGTGAAATCTTTCAACCTCCATTGTTTGATGAAATATTGGAAAATCTGAAAAATATTTTTCAATAGTTGGAACACATCTTTGAAATATAATTGTGGTGATTGATGTTAATATTTCAGTTGTGAGAACTCTTGGATATTTGATTCCAGAGTGAATTAAATTTTCCACTGTGAAATTGAGGCATGAATTTCATAGTAAAAGTTTATTTTCAGGCTGAAAAAGTTCCAATGGCATTCTGAAAAACTTCCTCAGTTTGAAAGGGTGAATATTTTCATTGGCTTCTTGCATTTTTTTTTGAAAAAATGATCAACCTCAAGTAAGCCCATGGCCAAATCTGCCACTCTGAAAGTTGGATAAGCAATTCTATTGACTTCATTTAGTTTTTCACATGGAGTATCACCAAAAGAATTATTCAACAACAAATTAAAAAACCACCTTTCTAAATTTGAAGGATTAAAAGTGTAAATTCTCACAATTGAACAACCAACCTGACAGTGCCTTTATTCTATTCTGAGTGAATGGAATGTGAAGTATGGTGGGAATTCAGAGTATCTGATTCTCCTTGCAAAAACAATTAATTGGATTATTTTGAAATATTATGTGAGCATAGTTGCTGCTTGGGTTAATTGTTGAATAACTTTATCCAGGGCTTCACCTGACTCAAAAAAACTTGTTGATGGTCAGGAAGATAAACATCAAACCTATACCTGCACATATGCTAACGTTGATGCAGGGCATTGGTACTTTGTTAAAAGGTAGGGATTGTTGGGAACAACCCAGGAATTACCAATGAGGAAGTTTGTATGATTCCTCCTTGGTGAAATGGTGGTTCCATTCTGGTGTTTTCTATATATGAGATGACTGCTTTAACCCCCAATTTCAAACAACATTTAGAAAATTTGGAACCAAAAATTAAGGGGAGGAGAGCATTCTTCTTTGTAATGAATTTTGGAAGTGACAAAGCCTTATGAAATTTATAAGTGAAAAAACTGAAGTGTGTTAACTTCTGGGTTGGGGGGGGGGAAGTACATCAAATCAAGGTGGGATGGAAGGGTGGTTATATAAATGTTCAATTTTTCAAAAAAAATCTTAAATTACATGAGAAATTAGCCTTTATTACATTTATTGTCAATTTCCTCTGCTACAGTCCTCATGTCCTTCTTAAATTTGTTGGCCCTGAATTTATATGATAGTACAAAAGAAAAATAAAAAAAATAGCTTGAACTACATGATCAATCAGTGTTTATTACATGTTTTATCAATGTCCTCTGTTACATTTCCTCTGTTACATGTCCTCTGTTACAGTCCTTGTGTCCTTGTTACATTTGTTGGCCCTGTATGTGTGTGATAGTATAAAAGAATACCAATATGTACATAAAACTAATATATACATAGAATGAGGTTATTGAAAAGTATTAAAAAGAAATAAACACAAACCTTACATATGTACATACATCACAGAAAACTAAATACATAAAAAGAGGTTGTTGAAAAGTATTTAAAAGAAATAAACACAAACCTTACATATGTACATACCTCACACAAAACTAAATAAATAAAAAGAGGCAGTTGTAAAATATTAAAAAGAAATCAACACAAACCTTACAAATGTACATACATCACAGAAAACTAAATACATAAAAAGAGGAAGTTGAAAAGTATTAGAAAGAAATAAACACAAATGTTAGATATGTACATATATCACACAAACCTAAATACATAAAAAGAGGCAGTTTAAAAGTATTAGAAAGAAATAAACACAAACCTTACATATATACATACAACACACAAACCCAAACACAGCAGTTGAAAAGTATCAAACCTTACAATCTATGTTCCCACATTAATTGAAAAAAGCGGCCTGGAAAAAAAAAGCAGACAGAGAAAAAAAAAGCGGACAGAGAACAAAAAAAGTAGGCAAAGAAAAAAAATGGAGTGAGAAAAAAAAAGCCGCTGATAAGAAAAGTGGACGAAAAAAATGAAAAAAGTGGACTGAACTGGATGCAAGAGGTGCACTCTAAGATTGCGGAGAAAGACACCGGCTAGTCAATTGGTTTTTAAGGGAGGTTTTGCAAGGAGGCTGATGTTGGTATTGACCAACCCTTGAAATTTTTTTTTTTTTCATATTTATAGATGGAATTCAAATTTCATGGACCCTTTAAATTGGAGAAGCAGTGGAGATACCAATTATAAGACAGATAAAATACCCCAAAAAAAAATTTCTTCTCAAATTATCATATAATTAGAGATTTCATGATTTCCACTGTGAAGTTCTAATTATCAGTTCCTTATAAGTATCCTTTGAAACCTGATTTTGGATATGAGTGACTATACTGAAAGATGGTTTAATCTTCCCAAGGGAAGTTCCATCTTAACTCCTCACTCTTAACCCTCAATATTATTTCAAATCCTCCAACCCTGACAACTTTCAACTCTCATTTGTTGTCCAGTTGTGAGATCAAATTGATCCTTCTCCCAAATCTTGATTCCATCACCAGTTGGAATCTATCTTTTAGTCCCTATTGTTCTGTTGTCTATGATTTTCATGTTTTGAATTCTTTCCTTATCTCATTATCTCATTTTAAGTCTTGCTCTCATTGGTAAGATCTGATAAGTTTTTGACCAAGACCTTTTTTGTATTGCAAAGTAGGACCAATGAAACCACGACAGCCAGCTTAGAGGAATTTTAGAGACGGACGGACACAAGTAGTGTATTGAGATGAATTGAGGTGACAAGAAAGGAGAAAAGGAAGTAGAAGGACGGAGGAGTCTGAGAAGAGCAGGAATGAGCACAGGGTGTTGGATAAGCGGAGCTGAGGAGTTGGTATTGACACCTCACATTTGATCAAGAGTTTTGAGAGCTTTGAATGGTTGAGGATTGAGCTGGGGACTGAGTCGAGCGTGATGAGTGAATTTGATGGAGGCAGATTCAGGTTGAGGTCGAGTGTTGAATGATTGTGAGAAGCAGCGGGGAAAATTGGTAGTGGAGCAGATTTTATTGAATGTTGGTAGGAAAGGTGTCGGCAGGGAGTCGAGGTAGGGTGAGATGAGAGGGAGAGATGTTGATTGGAGTGAACAAAAGAGAGAGGGTGAGAAGGAAGGCAGAAAGAAGGGTGAATGGTGAGAGAGGAGGAATGGGGAGAAAGAATCAGGAGGGAGGAATCGGAGGAGCGGAAGAGAGGGTAGAGGGAGGATCCAAGTTGAGAAGAGAGGAGGAACCTCCAAATTGAAGTAGCCACACCAGGGTCAATTTGAATTGAGTCCGCGGAGGAGGACAGAGTTGACAGAGAATCTGGATAACAATGACACACCCCTGTGATCAAATGAGAGGTGTTAGGATAGAGGAGACTAGGTGGGCCGTGGAGGAGCAAAGTGCGGGTTTTGTTAGAGAGTCTGCCAGCATTTGATTGGAGGGAACTAGGCATGTGATCAGGGAATGGTTATCCCGTTGCTCGCGAAGCCATTTGATTTGAGTATCGACATGTTTAAGGGCCCCATGGTGTGACTCTTGGTTTACAAGGTTGTTGAGTGCCTTGTTGTTGATCATAGCGCAGTGAGTGAGTTTGAGTGTGGGATTTATTTCTTGAAGAAGATTTGAGAGCCAGATCTTCTCTTGGGTGGCTAGAACAAGAGCCTTCAATTCCCCTTTGGTGGAGGACAGGGAGATGGTTGATTGCAGCTTGCTGTGCAAGGAGAAGGCACAACCATACAGGAGTATTACATACCCAGTGTGACTTCTTCAAGAGTCAGGATCATTTTCTCCTTCAGAGTCACTGTAGGATTCAATGTTGTACTCAAACGATTCATTGCGGAGTCGGAGGGCAAGGCCTTTTGATTGGTTAAGATATTGCCAGACGTGTTTTGACTCTATCCAGTGGGTCATTCCAGGTTTTTTGTTGAAGCGCAAGAGACAGGAGACGGCGTACAAAATGTCTGGTCTGGTCTGACTTGCAATAAAGTTCAGGAAGCCAGTGGAGGAACGGAAGTTGATGTTAAGATTGACGAAGGAGTTGTGATCCTCATTGGTAGCGGAGCTGAGTTTTATGTTTTGAGTGATGGGAGTGGAGATGGGTCAGCAGTTGGCGAGTCCAAGTTCCAGAAGAGCGGTCTCAATATGATTGGGTTGTTGCATAGCAGGTCCGTCTTTGGTTTCCACTATGAGATTACCCAATATTTTAGAGGGTGGTCCGGCAGCTGAAATTCTAAATCTGGTTTTTAATCGCTCTCTGAACTAAATCAAATTGCCGACAATGAGGAGGTCGTCAACATATACAAACACGCAGAGGAATTTCTCAGAATTGATGTACAGACAGGGGTCGGCACTTGAGACAGTAAAGTTTTCTTCAATTAGCCATGACTTGAGTGTTTCGTACCAGCTTTTTGGGGCCTGCTTGAGCCCATAGAGAGCTTTGTTTAGTTTGAAGTATGGGAATTTGGAGTTTTAGCCGGAGGGAGATTTGATGAAGATGTCTTTGTCAAGAGGCGCGTGAAGGAAGGCGGACTTGATATCCATTTGCCACAAGCCAAGTTTGTGGTGTAGAGCGTAGACCAGAAGGACACAAAGGGTGGTGATAGAACCGGTGGGGGCGTAGGTTTCACCGTAGTTGAAGAACTGAACTTGTTTGAATCCCTGGACACATAATCGGGACTTGAAATTGATGTTACTGTTATTTGGTTCGTCTTTGATGCGGTAAACCCAGACGGTTGTGAGAGCATTCTTGCCATCGGGTAATTCATGACAGCCCTCCCACACCTTCATTGATTCAATTCCTTGAAGTTCAGATTTCATAGATTCAATCCAAAATTCTTTGTTGTCGCAGTGGGTGGCTTCGAAGTAGCTTTTAGGTACCGATCGTGCTACAAACCCGTATCTCTGAGGTTTTTGAAGAGAGGATCAATCGCGAACGGCTCGTGACGAGTTGGATACAAGTTGGTTTGAGACTTCTAATTCCTCAGTTGAGGAGGATTCGGAATTGGAGTCATTGGTCTTTTGGGAAGGTACAGAGAAGTTTGGAATGGGAGAGTGAATGGAGGAGTTGTCGGAGGAAGGGAGATCAGGGACAGGTGAGGAATCACAAGGAATAAGAGGGGAAGAATTGGAGTTCAGAAAATCAGTGAGAGAGGTATTGTCAGCAAGGATAGAGTTGAATGGAGAGTCAGAAGAGGAAGAGGGATTGGAGATGTGTGAGTGGGAAATGTTTTCAAATATCTTGACATGTTTGGAACAAACAATGGTCTTGGAGTCGGGAAGGTAGATTTTATAGGAATTGAGGTCAAAGTCAAAGCCAACCAGGATTCCCTCCTTGCCTTTTTCTTCAAACTTGTCGGGATTGGATGCTTGATTTAGGACAACAGCTTTTGAGCCCAGAGTTCGAATAAGATGAATTTTAGGTGGCTTATGTGTCCACAGTTTGTGAGCGGAGGTTTTGGCCAAGGATGAGGGTAGGAGGTTGAGAATTTGACAAGCGCTGACCAGTATTTCGTCCCAGAGAGTGGATGGAACATTCATGTCAATCATGGCAGTTATTGTTGCTTCAAGGACGGAGCAGTTTCCTCGTTCAGCAACGGGGTTATGTTGGGGAGTGTAGGGTTTGGAAGTTGTGTGCTTGATGCCGTTTTCAGAGAAGAAAGAGAAGAGACGGTGGTTCACGAATTCTCCCCCATTATCCGAATGGAAGTTTTTAGAGAATATCCAAGTCTGTTTGTGTGAAGCTTGATGAACATGATTACTTCGTCCGGGACGTCGGATTTGAGACGCAAAGGAATGCAAGTTTTGAATTTGGAGAAGTTGTTGGTGAGGAGAAGGAAATATCTGTGTCCTGATATGGAGGAGGGATGAATTGGTCCACAGACGTCCGCATGGATTTGTTCAAAAAAAGTCTTGCTGTCCGGAACTCAACCACAAAATGGTTGACGACAGATCTTACCTTTGGCACAGGAGATGCAGTCAAATTTGTCCCAGCGTAGATTTGGAAATTCCTTTGAGATTTCTTGAGTTTTCCCCAGATGCGGATGGCAAAAGCATTGGTGGATGGTTGAAAGAGAGACAAAGGAGTACGAGACAGGATTTGATCCAGGCTTGTCCGCATCAATGAACAGAAGATTGTCCTCAATTGTACCGGATAGGATAGAACGACCACGAATCTGTTGGGAGAGTTCAGGAGCAGTGAGCAGCCCCTTTGAACAAGTTGGCCCAGTGAGACTAGGTTGATGGCTAGATTGGGAAAAAACAATGATTGCTTTAGATTCAACGTGGCAGAGGTGGTAGTTATGGTGGCAGTTCCGCACCCCAGCAATGGAATGGGAGCAGAGGGATTTCTGGTTTGTATCTCCGTATTATTGGGGCCGATGTGACTGAAGAATTCAGGATTGTTAAACATGCAGTTAGAGGCTCCAGAATCAAGCAGGATGCGATTTTGACTTAGGGATTGCGAGGTGACCATGGAAAAGTTGTAAGCAAGGTGAGCGGAGGGAGGTTGTTGAGTGCTTGGTGGCGTGTTCCCTTGAGGACCGGATCCCAGGTTTGATGAGTGGCCAGGATTGGGACGCAGATGGGGATAAAGCCACCAGCACTTGCTGCAATTGTGGTTAGCTTGAGGATTGTGCCAGGTGGGACGACATTTGGTAACTTCAGTCCTGTTCACCATGGCAGATGCGTATGATCCGGCGATTACTTCATTTTTGATTTGATTAAGATGTCGCAGGACCAGATTGGCGTCGATTTTGGCTTTGCCAAGAGAGTGAGTGATTGTGGTCTTGAGATGATCAAGCTGAGGGGGAAACTTGTAGAGAAGAAGATATGCCGCGATGTTGTCATCCATCTGTATGCCAATTTCTGATATTTGAAGAAGACAGGCTCTTGCTTCCGTGATGAATTTTTCTACTTTCTTTGGATTGAACTGAAGATTCAGAAGGTTAAAGAAAACTCTCAACCGATTTGCTGTTTGTGACAAGGCATAGTATTCATTGATGGATTTCCAGAGCTAAATACCGTTGGTGAGAAGGTGATCCTTTACACAGTTGATATAAGTTTGGTTGTCCAGTTTGGCTAGAATATATCCCACAATCTCAAGGTTCACTTCAGGAGGACATTTTTCCGGTTGCATTGAGTTGAGCCAATGGGCAATTCCTTTGAGGGATAGGATGGTGTGAATCTTGGATCGCCAGAGGGAGAAGTTTGAATCGGAGAGGCTTGGGATGGAATCGGTGAGTGTTTTGAGTAGGGACAATTGTGTGGTGTCCATTGGTCCTTTGTTACCAGGTAGTTAAGTTGGCGGAGCTTTCGGCTTTTAACCGTGATAAGTTTTTGACTAAGACCTTTTTTGTATTGCAAAGTAGGACCAATGAAACCACAACAGCCAGCTTAGAGGAATTTTAGAGACGGACGGACACAAGTAGTGTATTGAGATGAATTGAGGTGACAAGAAAGGAGAAAAGGAAGTAGAAGGACGGAGGAGTCTGAGAAGAGCAGGAATGAGCACAGGGTGTTGGATAAGCGGAGCTGAGGAGTTGGTATTGACACCTCACATTTGATCAAGAGTTTTGAGAGCTTTGAATGGTTGAGGATTGAGCTGGGGACTGAGTCGAGCGTGATGAGTGAATTTGATGGAGGCAGATTCAGGTTGAGGTCGAGTGTTGAATGATTGTGAGAAGCAGCGGGGAAAATTGGTAGTGGAGCAGATTTTATTGAATGTTGGTAGGAAAGGTGTCGGCAGGGAGTCGAGGTAGGGTGAGATGAGAGGGAGAGATGTTGATTGGAGTGAACAAAAGAGAGAGGGTGAGAAGGAAGGCAGAAAGAAGGGTGAATGGTGAGAGAGGAGGAATGGGGAGAAAGAATCAGGAGGGAGGAATTGGAGGAGCGGAAGAGAGGGTAGAGGGAGGATCCAAGTCGAGAAGAGAGGAGGAAGCTCCAAATTGAAGTAGCCACACCAGGGTCAATTTGAATTGAGTCCGCGGAGGAGGACAGAGTCAACAGAGAAGCTGGATAACAATGACAAGATCTCATCTTCTTGTCCCAGATTCTTCCTCATTTTCATTCCTTAACTTGTTTTTTGCCTGTTCTTTACCAATTGTCTGCTGGTCTTTGTTTGGAAATACATCCATCAAATTTTGAAGATGTTCAAGTCAGAGGAGGTTATAATTTGGCATGGGAAAATATTCAAAATGGTTTTTGAAGTTGGGAGGGAATAGATAAGGTTCAAGGGGCACACCATATAACTGCGGATAAGCATTGGAGAGAAGATGGGAGTAGGTATTTTAGGGGACTTTCCTTTATAATTTTGAGATTTACTAAAAAAGGGGAGGGAATTTGAGAGGATGAGGATCCAGAAAAAATTAAGAAAAAAAAAGGGTGTTTTCATAAGAGAATCAGAGAGATTAACAGATAAACCAGATTTTCAGAGAATTTTTGAGAGCTTATAGTTCTTATGTATGACCTTCATAGGATTTTAGCCTTGTTTCTCCTACCTTTTTGAACATTTATCCTTCCAAAAAAACAGAAAAACAGCAACAACAGCAGAGAAAAGAGTGCAGAAGTTTTAGCCCAAACATCAGAGAATACCCAATTCTATTCATATTTAGCTCTTTCAAACCACTTATTAGTGGTACCTTTTGGGAAAATTTTCTTTCTCTTCTATTCTTTGTGCTAGGTTTTGGTTATATCCTAATTTTATAATTTAAAACTGCTTTTGATATGGAAAAGATGCTAAAAACCTTTTTGAACAGTGGTACACCCTCACACCTTCTGGAGGCTACTTTAAGATCCAGAGCCAGAGGTAGAGGGGGACTGCACATCCACCCAGCAAGGGCATTGAACAACCATGGAGTGCAACCAGAGAGTACCATTTTCTCTCACCAGATCCAACAAATAGGAGCAGATATTTGGTCCAAGTACCACCCAGAAGTCCAGTTCCAAACTGATTATATTTGTGTTTTTCTAGACTGGTTCAATAATGTGGCTTCCAATGAAGGAGCAATGGAAAATAAAAGTTTAAAACAGATGTTTAACTTCATATTGGGGGGAGAGAATTTCAAGGATGTGGAAGATATGGAGGGGTATAGGGGCTGGAATTGAAAACAATTTTAAGAAAAAACAGTTGAAAAGTGGGGTAAGAGGTAGGAGAGGTTCTGGAAGAGAAATCTGAAAAACCTAGCCTTAAATTTGATTTAAAAAAGAATTTATTAGGTACTGTGTCATGTTCAACAAAGTCTTATAATACCTATTCCAACATGAGATTCTTTCCAAAAATACAGGTTTGGTCAGAAAAATTTTCCTCTCTGGATCTCACAAGTAATTAAGAAATAAAACTCATTGGCATTTTAATGAGCAGAAATTGTTGAGGAGATTTAATGACAGAGGAATCCCACTGTTGCCCAACATTCAGATACTGAAAATGACATTGAATAGGGAACTTGAGATAGGGGAAATCATTAGGGAAGTACCAGCACCTAGAAAAATGGCTTCAACCAATGAAACATCAGAAATGGAATGGCTGAGGGTGGCCCATGTAACCAAGGCAGAGACTACACAGGTCTGCAATATTATGGAGCAGCTGAATCTCTTCTCTACACAGGAAAAACCAGAGAACCTAGCCAGGCCATCAGTTGCATCTGGGCACTCTTTCCCCAAGAAATTTCAAATTTTCTGCCAGGGACCATGATTCCAATGATTATGGGGCCTCTGAAACTGAAACAATGTCATTATTTTCAAATTCAGGGTCACAAAAGGAAGGACTGTGCAGTTTTCACCACTGAAATGAGGAGGAGGATAGTGCCCTTTTATGGAGAATATTACATCATGGTAAGCAAGGAGGCATGCTCAAGATACTAAGTGACTCAATTTCCACAAGATAGGCTACAAGCAATAGCAGATAATCCCCCACAGAAGGAAAAAAAAGGAGGCAAAAGTGTCCTTAGGGGTTGCCTTCTGCAAACCAGGGTGGTAACTGACAAAGGTGGCAGCCAAGGCGCAGATGGTGCAGAGGGACAAGAATAAATTGAGGTTCAAAGAGAGGATGGAGGTAGATCCACAATGATGGGTGGCAGACACAAGAGGTAAAACAGGGGAAAAGCCCAGGCCATCTAAGCAAAGGGTGGTAGATATTGCAAAACTTATTGGTGAACCAGAAACTCTAGTGATGATTAAAATAAGATAGATGGAGGAACTATCCACTATCATGGTGGATAAGATTATCAAAGTATTGCAAAAATAAATGAGACCAACAAAAGAAGGATTTCTGGATCCAAAAATGGCCCAAGTCACAACAGCAGCCCTTGAAGCAGAGTCAGAGGAGGCCCCTAGTCTCTTTATTTTTACTTTTGGATATGTGCAGTTGAGTTTTGGGAAATGGTTGGCAGTGGGTCAATGGTCAAAATAATAC
Organism: Puccinia polysora; assembly: GCA_025617555.3. NCBI lineage: Eukaryota > Fungi > Basidiomycota > Pucciniomycetes > Pucciniales > Pucciniaceae > Puccinia > Puccinia polysora. Next base: position 66,675,173 of record CM062613.1, read on the forward strand.
CCTCCAAGATGGAAAGAGAAGCAGGTGTGACTTCAAGGAAGACAGATAGTGGGGTGAGATGCTGGGGGGGCACATGTGTGGGGCAGAGGGAGTTGTGGAGCAGGAAACCTCCAAGGTGGCTAAGTTACATCATCAAATCTTCTACTTGGTCTCAATAGGAGGAGGAAATATCTTTTGTTTGCCCTTCCTTCTTTCTTTCCATGCTTATCTAAAATAAAACAACAACTACTACAAAGAAATGTTAATTGTTGACAATGGGAGAAGAAGACATTTTGATACTATAATATGTTGAATAAACATGTGAAAAGTCAGTTAAAATGGCTAAATTTTCAGTGAGTGAAGATTGATCCTGTGGAAATCCATTGGAAACCTGCTAGAACCCTGTGGTGAAATAGAAATTCCACAAGCCAGGCCCCCCTGTCCTGGGAGTTGTGCCAGGGCCCCCTGCCTTAGTTGAATTGATCTTCCAAATGATCTACATCAATGACAGACATTCCAATTGGTTGAAATTAGGCAGTATTGGAGTTCAATTGACATTTCATACCAGGTTTCAAGCATTAGCCCATGCTTGGAAAATGGCTACATTTTCTCACCTTTTCCTATGGTGAATGCATGACAAAAAGAAGTATATTTGAAGTTTGGCAATGCAAACTATGCAGAAAAAGCTCTGCATCTATGCAGGTGTTTTACTGGAGAGAAGCGGGAGCAGAGGATAGTAGGAAGTTATGGGATAAGTAAATGGGGGTTGTAAATTGGAAAATTTTTGGGATTTGGAGCAGAAATATTTCCAGAGAAAATGATTCCTTCCATGTATGCATCAGAATCAGGGACTAGCACAAGCATTTAACCTGGTTCCACATTTTTGAGCAACCCAGAATCTTTTGCAGGTTTTGTCTTAGGAATTGCAGAAAAAAAAGGTTCACAAGTCTTTCAAAATGTGCGGTGTCACAGAGGGAACTATAAATCTGTGGAAAAGAAGATCAGACAAAGAAAAACACTAATGCCTCAGGAATCAAATCAACCATTGAAGATAATTGAGTGGAGTTGGGATCCTTAAAAGAAGACACTAACACTTTTTCCAACAAAGTTAAAAAAAATGGGGAGAATTAAAAGGGAGTGGATTTTGGAGCTTAATTGATGGCTGGGGGGCTGACTATCAGAGGAGGAATTGGAGTTACTGAGAGGGGTGGTGGTTTTGCAGAGGAAGGGCTTTGGCGTAAGAGAAAAAAATTAGGAAAAATAGCAAGCGTCTGGAGTAAGTCTAATTAGTTTCTTCAAAAGGATCTTGAAAACTTCTACCTAATCTTTAGGCTATATTGTGATCCATTTCATTCCCCTAGAATAAACCCTTTTTTGTGTTCACTGTGTTTGATGACCCTCTTCCTCTCAGGCACATCCCTCTTTATACAGTAAATACAAAAATAATAAATTAAAGTCCCTTATTTCCCTATCCCCATCTACTCTCCAATGATTTTCCACAGTTATATGAAATGTCCCTGGTAGCCTACCCATTCCCTCACAACTTTGGCAAACAATTTTGATTGGTTTCCCACACTGGGGTGGACCCACCTCATACCTAAATCTCTGGTGCCTTCTATAAAATTCTCTGGGGTAACCTCTTGCATGAATTTCCATACTCAAATGCCAAACCTCCACTCCTTTGACTTTTTCATGTCCGATTTCCAAAAAATTTCATTTCCAACCTGATCCTGCACCAATGGCTTGTACATCATCTCTTGGTCTAACAAATAGTTTTCCCAATTTGGTTGACCACTTCCATTTTTTTCCCAATGGCTCAGCTTCGGCATGAATTGTTCAATTTTTTCTTTTTTATTCCAACCTATCAGCTCTCAACATTTGGAAATTTAGCACAAAAAACATTTCTAGTGTTGCTCTGTGCTTGTTTATTGTTGAAAAAGTTCTACTATTCCATTGGTGAAGGCTGCAGTTTACTTCCTAGGTTGTTTCTATAAAAGACCTCCAGACTGAAAGAACTTTAAAAATAAAAAAAGAGCTTAGGCTCAGATGAAATAAAATGTAATGGGAAATGAATGAAAGGAGATTATAACGTCAAGCATAACGGACCTGAGGACAGGAGGAAAAGGGCACTCTGGTTGATTTAATTGGCTGAACAGATGATGAATTCCACTTGAGAGCACCAGTTTTAAATAGAATAAATACACGATAGGCTAACAAGTGGTTGAGTACAAGATGAATAAGGTAAAATTAGCATAAGCAGTTTAAGTGACATGGTGTGTGAAATGCAATGATTGGAAAGTCTGGAAATCACAATACAAAAAAACACAGCCTAGTTATATTTTACCCATTATTTCAATACTTCAATAACAATAATAAAATAAATCAAATCAATCCAATCAAAGACACTTAAAACTCCAGTGAAAGTCATATATATAAAAACTCAAATTCTAACAAGAACAAGGAATGCTTGGAAGGACAATTGGGGACACATATTAAATTAAAATTGTAGAAAATGAGACATGGCAAGTTAAATCAATCAAAATTCCAGTTTCATGCTTCAAGCTTAAGGTTTATTGTCTTCCCAACTTTTAAATATCCTTTCTCTCAGTACCATCTACCTCAGTCCATCAGCATGAAAAAAATAAATCACAAAATCAATGGTGCCTTCTGCTTAGCACCTCTGCCTAATGCAGCAACCTTCCAATCTTGGCAACTGACTCAGTATATATGACTCAGTATATACTTGGAAATCTTGCAGTGAGCTCTATACCATCCAACCATCAATCTTGAAAATATTGCAGTGAACTCTATACTGGCCAAAAATCAATTAAAGCTTTTCTATTCTACCCTAGGTATCATCAGCCCTTTGAATTCCATTCTGGGTTCTGCACTCACACTAGTTTGCACCCATGCCTAGATAGCCACATCAACTGTATATTTCACAAATAGACTAGTCCCTTACCCTGCATAAACTACACCTTTGCATTTGACTTGTTTTAAAATGTAATTCCTTCCTGTCACATCCATTATTCCCTTATATGCTCAGATTCTATTGTCTTGCACCTACACTAAAACCTTGGAAAAAGATGTACTGTAATTTAATTTACCATTCCCTTCATTTAATTCATTGCCTCATTGTCTATTAACTGTAGCTTTCCATCCATCAGGTTGTATCTAGTCACCTTTGGATTACCTTATAAAGGCTGAATTTCCTGCCTGAAGATTGTCTCCTCAGTTAGTTAATTTCATATGTTCTTGCATTTGCTAAATTTATTCATCACATTGGGCTTGAATTTAGTTCCCTTCCATTGGAAAAAATCCTCTTCCTTGCTGTTTTTTGATTCACCAAATAATAAGTTTGCACTTTGCAGTTAGCCTTGCTACCTTGCCTTGTTCCTCACACTCAGTCTCTTCCTTTGCACTCACAATCATCTAAGATTGCCCTATGGTACGTGGGGTGGTCATGTGACAGTAAATTAACTAACTCAACTCCTCTATGGTAGTTTTCGAACCTATAAAAGATTTTCTTTTACAATTTCATGTATTTTCTCAACTGGTAAAAATTTCCTCTCCCCTTACAATTGTGGTATCCATTGAGTAGGGAGATCCACTGCTTCACAGGCCTAACAACCTCTAGAACCCATTCCTTCTTCCAAATATCCTTTGGTTGAACCCCTTGCAAATAATCTTTCTCCTCAATGGGAAGCTCCGGTGGACCCTCTCAAATAAATCAAAGACTACAAAAATTCCTCTGATGGAACCATGACTTTGGGTAGATCAAAGGCTCACACTTGTGCTTCAAAGACAAAAGCTTTGAACTTGCTCCTGACCTTGATCCAGGCTCTCAATAAAAATGCCACACAATCTGGTCCAAGTGGCCCTAGTTTCTGTACCCCAGGCATGAAGCAATCTGACACTTTACAGGAGAGCACTCCAATAAGCTTAGATCCGACCTACAGTCTTGCAAAATCATCTTCTTGAAAGATCCAAACAATTTTTCTTCTGATAGACATAAAGGTATTTATGCATCCTCATTCTTAGGGGGAAGAGCCTTGAAGTGGTTTGAAACATACCTCAAACTATTATCTAATACCACTCCCACTTGTATTCTCAACCATTGTGAAAATTTTGAGAAAAAAAATTTCACCCTGTTTTGCAACCCCAGTGAAGTCCAAAACACCAAAAACAAACTTATTAATCTAGTTATGAAAGAGAATAGTAGAGTTTAGATTTCAATCTACAATTTCAAAAACTTTCAGTCTTGCATCCAATGGAACAAGACAGCACTTTTGTTTAAATTTTGAAGGGGTTGACCGGCAAGCCTAATTGAACAGCTTGCAGTTGGGGGACATAAGACAACCTCTCTTCAGAAGCTAATTGATTGGGTGATTCTGCTTGATATTTGCTATCAAAACCAGAACCGCTCTTGGAAAAACAACCATGGCCCTTCAAACCCTGCACCAAAGGAAGAAGAATTCTCAAAGAAAAATTCAAAAGATCTAAAACAATCCAAACCAAATCCCACCAAAAAATCCAACCCAAAGTGAAAAACCGTTTCCAAAACTCCAAAATTCCTGGATAAGGAAAACAGGATGCTCCCAAATGAGGAAAAGCTAAGGAGGGAAAAGGAAGGGTTATTTATGTATTCTTGAGGAAAAAATGATTTCAATAGTTGTGAAAAGAGGCTAACCAGTCAAAAAACTAGCTTTTGGTTTTTCTAATACTTGCAAGGAAAAATACGCATTATCTAAACTACAGAAAGTCAATCTTCACACTTTAAAGTCACTTGGTTCTCCGAGTTCAAGATTTGTCCTATTCCATTCTGAAAATAATCCTTATTGGGCCTTAATCAATTCTGGTTCTAATTTTTCTTTTATAAGTTCATCTTTTGCCACTTCCAAAAATCTTACGTTTTCCAAGATATATAATTTTCCCATCTATTTAGTAAGTAGTGCAACAAAGCTGTTGTGGTGACCAATCTGGGACACCTCATGTAAAGGGGAAATGGTTTTTTATTTTTTATATATTCTTTCATCTGATTTTCATCAAAAAAAATGTTTGTGTTGGTAAGGTAACCTTCCTCTCCTCTCTGTTCCAAAATTCTCCCTGTCCTAGCGGTCTAGGAAGGACTCCTGGGATGTTCAATTCCCCACGTATTGCATTCAACTCCTGCTTGTCTTGCGCGCGAATTGAATTTTTGGCCAAGCAAGTGCAATCCATCATCATCCTTATCATCCACATTGTCCCCAACTCCCTTGTCAAATTGTGATCTGCCATCATCCCCCAAAAATGTTGGCGGTGACAATCAGAAAGCCATTGGTCATTCCATCATCAATTGATCCCCCCCATAAACTGTTTAATAATCTGCCCTACTATCTTATTCTCTACCCTAATTTTTTATCTCCCGTTTTTTCTTTTTTACCTTTCTTTGACATGTCACCTGTCACAGGTGGCATGTGCAACACAATCCAACATACTCTACTCCATCTAACTAACTCAACCTAACAAACTTGAGTGGATCTAACTAACTTGACTCTATCCAACCTACTCGACTCAATCATCAAATGCTGTTTGAATCCATCTGAATTGACTTGACTCTACTTTACTCAATTGCCCTTTCACATTCTTTCTTCTTTCCTTTTATTTTTCTCTTACTTTTACTTTCTATCTCAATTTCCTCTTAAAAATCAACTAAAATCTTTGACATAATCATTATCCCAACCTCATACTCTTGGTCTGAATCACATTTTGCTTTGTCTGGTAAGACTAAACACAAAACCTCTCTAGTTCTTACTGATCGCCTACCAACTCTGACAATTCTTAATTCTCTTTACAATAAAGTCTTTTTGTTTGCCACGTAATCTTTTATTCCCTCTTAGCCCTAATCAAAATTTCATCATCTTCGGAAACTATTCTCAGTGTCTTGATGTTTGTTTCTTTTATCTCTATTTTCTCTTTTCATTAAAACTCTTCTTTGAATCTCTTTCACTGATTTTGTTTCTTTTTAGCCCTCTTGAAATCTTATTTTCTTTTACTTCCTCAACATTCTCCTCAATCCAACACGGTTAAAAGCCAAAGTCCAGCCCGACAACCCTAACTGGAGCAATGGAGGGATCAAGCCATGATGGATTCAGACAGATCATTCTTAAAGCTGCACTCAAAGCCGTTCCAGTACTCACAGATGAAAACTACTTGATTTGGAAAGACAAAATGTCTATGCTTCTGGAACTCAAAGGTGTTAAAGAAGACCTGGAAAACAAAGCAAAAAAACTTGACTCTATGGACAACATGAAAATTTGGGTGATATTAATTTCCTGCATCAACTAAATCACTCATAAAAAAATTTTCAACCCATAAAACATTTCCTCTGCCAAACTTCTATGGCAAACTATCAAGGAACCATTTTCCTCATCTCAAACCGCTAATTGTGCTCAATATTTTAACAAATTTTTATATCAACAGTTTAAATTGGATGCAATCAACTCTCTAATCACGGAAAATAAAATATCTTTGAAGAAAATTCTGGACGTAGGAATATATCTGCCAGATGATATCCTCTCATACCTGATCCTCTTCAAGTTTCCTTGGTCTCTAAACTTTGTTTACCGGCAAATTATGCACTCAAATGAGAACTTCACTGTAGATCTGGTTCTCAATCACTTAACCCAACTCAACAATGAATTCAAGTCCAGGTCCAAAGAAATGAAATCCAACCACACTGCACTTATTGTTCTATGAAACACTAAGAAACCCATTCCTTGCAAGCTTTGATGCAATAGGGGCTTTCAAAATCCTCAATCACCAGATCACCCCAAAGAAAAATGTTGGCACAAGCACAAACATCTTGCTCCAGACTGGTGGAAGGAGGCTCAAGCTAACTGGAGAGATCAATTAAACTCAAACTCCAAAGGAAAAGAAATCACTCACTATCATGCATTTCTTACAACTTGGATCAAGACATCAACCCAATCAACCCAATCATTCTTGACTCTGGAGCATCTTGCCACATGTTCAATTCTCCCAACTTCTTTGTTGATCTAAAAGACTGTTCAGGCAACAACTTCATAAACACTGGGAAATAAAATGCCAAAATATCTATCAAAGGAAAAGGGGTTGTCAAGCTCACTTGGAAAAATTTGGTGGTAACTTTAATGGATTGCCTCTTTGTACCAGATATTGTTTTAAATCTGATCAGTCCTGGTGAACTTATATCCAGCAAGGGATGCTCTCTAGTGTCAAATGGCTCCCAATTCTAATTGGCTTCCAATGCTACTCCCGTATTTTCAGGCTTCATTCAAGAAAATTTCTTTGTTTTCAACATCCCCTCTCTTATTGGCTCCAATTGAAAATTCTTCTATCTCACAAAACAGGAGTTCAAAACCAATAAAACCAAATACATTCACAATTTTCTTGGTCACGCCAGTCCCTATTTTCTCAAATTTTTTTTTTCCAATCTTCCTTCTGACTCTCTTACAAAATTCCAATGTGAAGACTGTGTCTTCTCTAAAATCACCAAATTGTCTTTCAGGAATATCCAATCATCTACTTCCCAAAACTTTGAACAAATCAACATTGATCTCATTGGTCCGATTACTCCCTTGTCTTGCAATCAAATCAACTACATCATGTCAGTAGTTGACAATTTCTCTGGATGTATTTCCGCCATTCCTCTTCAACAAAAATTGGATGCGGGTTCTCATCTCAAAATAATTATCAATCACAAACTCAAAAAAAAAAAAATTGCTTCCCTGCAATCATCTGTACCAATGGGGGTGGAGAATTCTCCTCTATAGATCTTAAAGATTTTTTTGCTGCAAACTCAATCCAACATCTTGTAACCAAACCCTATCATCATGAACACAATGGAAAGATCAAAAGAACAAATAGAACCCTCACCAAATCTATCAATGCTATCATCCAAAGCTCAAAGCTTCCTCTTGATATGCCAGTCAAAATCTCTAAAACGGCCTGTCTCACACTGAATCAAATTCCCAAGAACCCTAATTCCTTGTCCCCTTACCAAATTTTGACAAAAAAATCTCTTCCTTACAGCTAATTTCATCCTATTGGTTCCAAAGTGGCTTATCTTGACAACAAAATTGCTTGCAGTGAAAAATCAAAGATTGCGGTCACACAAGAACTCTTGCGGGCTACAACCCCAATTTCTTATCATATCAAATTCGCTCTTCCAATAACACTATCATATCCTCTAAACATTTCAAGATTATCAAAAATCGCCCTTCCACTTCTCTTCCTACTACTTCCTCCTCATCCTCTCGCAAAGAACCATTCCTGATAAAACTAGAAGATGATCTAACTCTTCCCATGTCTTCTGCTTCTCCACCTCTCCACCTTGAAATTCCCAAAAATTCTTCTACATCCATCTCTCCTTCCTATACCCCTACTCCTTTTTCTTCTCATTCCAATGTAAACTCTTCCAATTCATCTTCAGAAACCTCCAACAATCTGACCAGTGTTGAGATTTCATGGCAGAGGAATCACGTTCACCCAGGGTCACTCGCCCAATACTCTCACCCCCGGAACTGTCACGACTGGGGATTCAATTCTCACCCGCTCACTTCCCTCTCAGTGAGGGCTTACTGGGGTAAACTGATATGAACTTGCTTCATTGCCTCATCTTGATCCAACTAAAACCATTGAACTGACTCACTCACCAAAAGTCAAGACCACTCAATCAACGACTTCTTTCAAAGTCCTCATCCAATCACCACAGTCTCCTTGCTGCGCCTCATATCTTTTCTTCTTCATTTCCATTTTCTTTGCTTCTTATTCTTCAACCTCCTTCAATTCATTTCTGCCTGAAATCATGCCTGGTGAGATCCCTCTTGTGCTGCTCAATATACATATATATATTTCACCTACTCACCCTACTTGCTGTTCTAGCTTGCTCAACTCCAACCTCACTTCAAACTCAAGAACCAGTCAACTAAATGATCTACTTTCCCTCTTGTCTCCAATAATGAATCTTGCAGTCTCTTTTTCCTGTTTGTCATCTTGTCTCAAGTCATTTCCTATTACTCTTGATTTGTTCTGATCTCTTTCTATCTTTGATGTTCTTAGCTCTCAGCTCTGTGATAAATTCAAGGTTGTATTATCTCTTTAACCAGTCAACTAGACCCCAAGTACCAACCAAGAGATTTCTCTACTCTCAATCCTCCTCAAAGTTACGGATATCATCACTACTACATACCTCAAACCTTTGAACAAGCAAAAAAATTTTATAATTTGCCCAAATGGGATGCTTCAATGGATTTTGAACTAAATTGCCTAGAAAGTCTCAATGTTTGGGACAATGATGATGGCCCTGAGCCAATCAATACTCTTAAAACAATGTGGGTTTATCAAATTAAGGATAATTGTCATGGTGACCCTCTTGTATAGAAGAGCCAAGTATGCATTCAAGGATTCAATCAAATCTATGGACTAGACTAACGGGACACCTTCTCACCTACAGGGAAAGCCCCTCTCTTCAAATGGCTCTTCTCTTTGGACTATACCACTCTCTTCCCATCACACAATTTTACGTCAAAAGCGCTTTTCTCCATGCCCCATTATCTGACAAGGTGATTATAAAAATGCCCAAAGGATCAAAAAGAAACTTGAAATATCTCATTATCAAGAAATCCCTCTAAGGACTGAAGCAATCTCCTGCAAACTGGTTCCACACCCTAATGTCATGGATTCTTGAGCAAGGCTTTCACAAATCTATTTCCAATCCACGCCTCTTCATCCACTCAGAAAGAAACTCAGTTTTATTTTTTCATGTAGACAATCTCATTTTTTTTGGCTCAGAAAATGACTTCCAAACCTCATTCCTCAATCAATTTCCCAAGTCAAGTGATCACAAACCCAATACTATTCTGGGTATGAAATACAAGCGTATTGAAAAAAAAATTGTGCTGTCTCAACCTAAACACATTTAACACAGCCTTGAAAAACTCAACTTGAGTGACTGCAACCCTTTGTCTATTCCTATCCCTAAAAATGCAAATCTCACTCCCCCCTTGGATGAAGAAAAAAAGGAATTTAAATTGCTAAAAATCAACTACAGATCAGCAGTGTTTCTTATGAACTACATTGCTTGCCTTACACAACAGAATATCAGTTTTTCAGTCTCAAGCCTGGCTAGATTCTGTGAAAAACCTGGAATTTGTAACTGGAGGGAAGTAAAACTTTGTTGGAAATATCATAAGACCACTAAAAACCTTAAAATAACCCTTCAAGTCCATACCTCAAAGACTCAAATCAAATGCTTCAGCAATGCAACCTGGGGTGATGATTTGGAAACTTGACACTCTCAATCAGGTCATATGACTCTCCTCTTTGGATTGCTTATCTCTTGGAGAAGCTACCATCAAAGGAACATCACTCATTCAACAACAAAAGCTGAGCTAAACCCTTGAGTCAACTCCTATCTCAAAGCCATCTGCATGAAAGAACTGGTAGCTGAGCTCTGGAAGAAAGAACCTGAACCAAGTCTCCACTTTATCAAAAATAAGGGTCTTGACAAAAAACTCAGGAAATTTGGTTGCAATTCCAATACTTGCCAAATTGACATCAAGACCAAAGCTCTGTGAGAAGAACTTGCCCTTGGAAATATTATCATTAAAGTAGTTACATCCCTCAAAATGAAGGCTGATGGCCTCACCAAGGCGCTTCCCTTCCAAAAACTGACAAATCTACTAAATCTCATCAGCCCCTCTTACTCCGCACCGTCTTTAGTCCTACCAGCCATGGGGGGTGTTAAATAATCTTCCCTACTATCTCACTCTCTACCCTGATTCTCTATCTCCCGCTTTTACTTTTTTATCTTTCTTTGACATATCACCTGTCACAGGTGACATGTGCGACACAATTCAACATAATCTACTCCATCTAACTAACTCAACCTAACAAACTCAAGTGGATCTAACTAACTTGACTCTATCCAACCTACTTGACTTAACTATCAAATGATATTTGAATCCATATGACTCGACTTGACTCTAATTTACTTGATTGCCCTTGCTCTTTCTTTCTTCTTTACTTGTCTTGTTCTCTTACTTTTAATTTCTATCTCAATGTCCCCTTAAAAATCAACTCAAATCTTTGACATAATCATTATCCCGACCTCATACTCTTGGTCTGAATCACATTCTTCTTTGTCTGGTAAGACTAAACACAAAACCTCTCTAGTTCCTACTGATTGCTTACCAACTCTGAAAATGCTTTATTCTCTTTACAATAAAGTCTTTTTGTTTGCCACGTAATCTTTTATTCCCTCTTAGCCCTGATCAAAACTTCATCATCTTGGGAAGCTATTTTCAGTGTCTTGATGTTTGTTTCTTTTATCTCTATTTTCTCTTTTCATTAAAACTCTTCTTTGAATCTCTTTCACTGATTTTGTTTCTTTTTAGCCCTCTTTGAATCTTATTTTCTTTTACTTCCTCAACATTCTCTTCAATCCAACATAAAAATTTCTGGCAAGCATTGGTAATGTTGGTTGCTTTGTGGCTTGTTGACGCCCATCAGCCACCAATTGAAAATCCAACCACCACCAGCCTCCAATCCATCCCTTGCAGCTTCAAAAACCAGTCCAACCAATCTTGCCGTTGTTTCCAATCATCCTCTTATCAACCCGCTTATCCTGAAAGACCGCAAATTTTGCTCACGGCCATTGGAGTTCTTGCAAACAGCCTTCAAACATCAATCAATCCCCCCCTTTTCATTTTTCCTACTGACAAAGACCCTTGCGCATGTGTCCAGTGAGGGTGCAACTGTCTGTTGTGGCATTCCAAAACCCTTCATTGCAATCCCAACCACCTGAAATTGATCCTCCCCAAGCTTCCTTCATTCTACGCTTATCCACTTCCCACTGTTATCTGTGAAGCGGGCTGGTCTCCTTCCTTTCATATTTTTTGCACATGTCCCAATCATTTTGTTGTTATTGTTTTTTGTTTTCATTACTTTTTTCCCTCATCCATCTTCCATGGTCAAAAAAAAAAAAAAAACCCCACTCATTTCTAGTTATCTGCTGTAAGTAGTCTATAGGGCCTCTTTCCCATAAAAGGGGGGGCTCTCTCCTGCCTTTTGCCCCATAATAATCACTACATAAAACCAAAAATCTGTGGGTCCCCTTCCCCTTTATCAAATCCATTCATCATCCTTATCCTGGATATATCTATGATTGCCCCTTGATCTTTGATCCTCCATACTCAAATCATGATCTTTCCCTCTGTGGCGTTTTCTTTCATCACCAACAAATAGCCTTGCTGGTTGAAGAAGAATTAATTTTATTGAATTCTTGAGTGTGTTATAGCAATCTTTGATCCCTTTTTGACCATACTGGTCTTGATCATTTTATGATTATCATTCCAGAACCAGTCACATTTGACTGAGGGGTTTCTTTAAGCTTGAAACATGGAGTGTCAAACCTCCCTTTATTTTCTTGAAGTTTAATTTTTCCCCACTAATCATGAGTACCTTGAGAAGTTTTGGGTTATTCTTGTTCAAATCTGTCATTTCTTTGATTCTAGAGATTCATAAAAAAATTGTGTTGTTTTTTACAGCCACCCACAGTTATCTGGTACCCTTCAAGCAGATTTGGGAAGGTTCATTGAGAACCTGGAGGTTGGTTGGGATTGAGTTGATCTTTCCTGATCTTCTGCTGAAAACCAAAGTTATTAGCTTGTGGGCATTGTTACTGAAAACTGCCTTGTTCTATTGAACTCTGAACAAAACTTTAACTTGTTTTTCCAATTCTTTTTCCGCACCATCTTTCCTCAGATATTTTTGTTTCCTCACTACCCACTACTATCAAACTCATCCCTTCCATTGACTCCTCATTCATAAGGTTTTGGACCTTGATTGCGGTTAAATTTAAATATTTTTGTAATGCTCAGGAGGGAAGCCTCAAAAGCACCTTTCCCCTGCACAGAACTGCCTGCGGCTCAGCACCGTTTGGAGTCTTACATTTTGACCCCTGGGCCAGGATCAAAACAGAAACCTCTGGATTGACAGTCCCAAGAACTTTTGGAATTGAATTTGAAATCCAATCCTTTTTTTCTCTTTTCTGTCCTCTTTTACCTTAGATCTGATCACATGAGGCTACTTATTTCAAAAGTAAGTCCTTTCAATTGGGAACCGCTAGGGAAAGATTCTTCTGTTTTTTTAATGAAAACCTACTCCTGCCACACTCATGAGCCACTTTGGAATTTTGCTCTTTGGATCCTCTAGGAAATTCTGTAATTCAAAATGGCATCTACTGGTACTCCCACCATCTCTGTTTGACCTAGGACGGTCAAGATCAAACCTCAGAACAAGAACTTAGGGTTCAATGGGGTAAATGTTGAATTGTTCTTGGACTCTTATAAAATGGCTGCTGAAGTGGATGGGGAAAGTGAACACAACATTTCCTATAAGTTAAAATTCTTTATTTCCTCTGATGAATTCATGGAAGTGATTGAGTTGTTCAATGGATTTGAATCCCATAACTGGACACTCCTATGGGAAGCAATTTTTGCATATTGGGGGAAAATAGATGTAGCTTGATTTACTTTGCAGGAGCTGGAAAATGTTGTCTCTCAATGGATTTCCAATGGTGGTGTCTCTTCAGCCTCTGACTATCAGTCTTCTAGGAAGTCACGGGATCCAATCCAAGGTTACCTTATCTGAAAAATTCACATTGATACAGTGGAAAAATATTGAGCGCAATTTTTCCAATGTTTTTTTCTAGCAGTGCAAAAAAGGATTATGGATGAATTGGTCAAGTATGGATCAATGATCACCACCAGGGATAATTGATTTAAGCTCCATGTTTTACTTGTCCTTAGGGGTACTGTGAATGAATTCATGAAAGATAAAACTGCTTTAAATTTTGAAAATCCTAGAACCACTGAACCAGTCCATGCTCCTTCTTTCAAAGAGTCAAAAAAAGTTATTATTAAGATGGAGGCCAATTGCAGGCCTCAATCAAATACTCTTTCCAACCGGGAATCTTCTAATATAGAAAAAATGACCAAGATAATCCAAGCTTTTGAGAACAAAATAGATCAAAGGATTTCTTCTCTTTCTACTCCTAAAACCTCTATCTCTGATCCTAAATCCACTCTGGTATGCAACTACTGTTGTAGGTCAGGTCATGGAACTGGTCAATGTCTTGAACCCCAAAAGGATAAAGAGAAAAAGTTGGTGGATCAGAAGGGGAACAATTTCTTTCTTCCTAATGGTGCTTTGATTCCTTTTAATTAATCTTGCCTTATTTTTCATGTGGTGGCCTCTTATCAGCCACAACCTCCTATGAATGCATCCATGGCTTCTTTGGCTTTTCAATCTTCTTGTGGTACCCTTCAACCTTTTTAGCCTTCAGCCATCTCCTCCTCCAGTCTTGCTGGGTATTATCAATTGACTCCTGCTATGAAACAACATGAGGATCCCAAACCTCCTGGAGCTCCTTCCTTGCCAACTTCCATTCTTCAAAACCGGTTAAACATTGAAATTCACCAAAGCCTCCTTCCTCTAATTTAGAAGACATGGAGGTGGAAAAGAAGCCACTCATGGAAAGTTTTCAAGATCATTCTGATCCTTTTACTTCATGCAAATTGCCTCAACCTTCTGATACTGTGCCTGCTTCAACTGAAATTCCTCCCTACACCCAGCCCAAAGTTTGGGTTTGAGAGGGGAATTTCAAAGGACAACCCCAATGCTGTGGAAAGTTTATTAAAGAAAATTTCTGATCTATCTGTGGATGAACTACTGTCAATCTCTCCATCTTTTGCTGAAGGAATGAAGAAATGGGTCTCTTGTTGACGTGTGGAGATTGGTTCTGACAAATTAAAGGTCTCCTCTGGCACTTTGATGGAGGACTGGTGGAAAAATTCCCTCCTCAGATTCCAACATTTACTCATGTCCTCTTGGTTTTCTTCCTTTTGATCTTTTTGATTCAGCTAAAACTGTTTGTCCTCTTGTGGATTCTGGATCTCAGCTCAACTTAATTTTGGATGCCGTGGCCTGCAAGCTCAAGCTTAGTCCTAGGGTCAGTTTCAATTCTGGGATTTATGGGATAGGTAATGAATCTTGTGAATTCATTGGTATTGCTGAAGATTTCCCAGTTAGAATTGGTCAAAATATTTTTGGAACCTGTCACTTTTGGATCACTTTTTTGGAAGGTCCTATGATCTTGGGAAAACCATTCTTAATGGATTTTGGTGCTACCCTGATGTTTTATGATCAAGTTGGGGAGAGAATTCTCCTCCCTGATTCTGATGGTAGAAAGATTGAAGTTCCTCTCTTTTTTTGGATTCTGGTTGCTGGGAAAGAGATTTACCTGGTCATCCTCCTCAATTGCCTTTAAAGTAAAAGAAGAAGGATAATTATAACTTCTCTCATTTTTTATGGGAATAGTTGATACTACTGAGAGTTGTAGTTCTTCTCAGCCTTGGGCTTCAACTGAAGGATAAAATGTCATCCCTGGGGCTTATTTTTAATTTTTCTCATCATTTTCTTGTTATCTGGAAAGTATTCAAGATCAAAAACATGTTAAAATAGAAAATCCCAAAAATATTTCTTCTCTCTCTGGATCTGTTGTTTATTCTTTTCCTTTTACTCTTAGGTATGATCAATGTTCTCTCAGTTCTGGTTTGAATCTCAGCAATCAGTATAAACTATATCCTGATCTCAATTCTATTCTTGGTGGTTTTTGTTGGAATACCCCTACCTTAGGCCACTGCAGTTGTACTCTTTTCTTATTTGCCTATATTCAATCCTGTTTCTCTTCCTCTTCTTTCTTTTTCATATCTCTATTCTTTGCTGTCTCTCAGAATAGAAATTCATATCACTCTATCATCAGATACATCAGTCCATGTGTGCTTCCCACATCTTTCACAACCTCATTTCATCTCCTACCTCCATCTATATGTCACCCGCACTCCTCCATCACTTTCTAGAATCATTTAACATTGTATGTGACACTCATTCATCAACTACTACCTGAGGACAGAGATTGAGTCAGTTATAAGGTTGTTCTCTCATCTTTGTTTCTGCTCTCATCTCTGAATATCCTGAGGTAATTCTTTTCTCTTCTTTCTGTCCAACCTTACTTTCTTTGTTTATCTTTTTGTTTCTATTGTGACTGTCTCTAAAAACCAATATCCTTCTTTCTTCTCTCATCTCTGTGTGTCCTCAGTGATCCTAAAAGTTTATGAGCCCAGAGAACTAACAGCTGCAATCTTCCCAATCTTAGAAGGATCCAACTGCTCTTTGCGTTGATAAACCTTTAATCCATTACCTATACCTGAACGCAATGGAGGAACCTCAATCTTCTCATCCGGTTCTAAAAACACCATTGATTATGCCGTTGATCTCACCAGGGTTGGAATTTAACTATCTGTATTGGGCTATGATTCTTGGTATCCACTTCAGGGCGTGAGGACTCAGTTATCTATTCAAGAGCAAACCTGCTAAAACTAATCCGTAAACATTGTCAAGAGATAAAATTGCTGTATTTTCAGTCATCTCAAGATCCATTCTTCCTACCAAATTCCAATAAATTTGAAAACATGAAGAATGCATGCTTGGAATATGGAACGCAAAGAAGGAATCCCATCAAGACAGCTCCTCTGGAGGAAGAATTTATTGGCTCAGAAAGCTCCTCCTTACAAAACCAAACAATGAGGACATGATCACTCACCTGTCCAAAATATTTTCCTATGGAGAAAAGTTAGGATCTTTTATCACTATGGAAAATCCTTTAACCGGGGAAAATATCCAGTCAACTGCAACTCTATTCTCTCTGCCCAACAATTGGCTTGGTTGTGTTTTGAGTATTATGAAAAAAAAATCATTTCCCTTGTCCAAAATCATTACCGCTCTAAAACAAGAACACTTAAGAAGACAAACTCAAATCAAAGACAAAATGGTCCACTCAGTCAACACCAACTGCTCATCAAAACAATTGTCTAAGAAGAAAGAGAAGTCTGCTCAATATCCAACCGGATACACTAGAGTGTAATACTGCACCAACTGTAAGACAGGGGGACATTCCTTCTCCAGATTCCCCAAAGTTCTTGAGATACTCAAACAATGCAAAAGAAACAACCAACAATAGACAAACAATAGAGAAGGAAAATCCAGGACATCAAATGTAAAGGCAAAGAAAGCAATGGTCAAAAACAATTCAGAAGAAGAAGACTCAGGAAATTTCTCCAAATACCAAATCATAGTCCATGCGGGTTTTACCTCTTGCAATTAAACACACTTGATCTCAAATCTAACGCAAGACTTCAACTTTGAATACAGATGTTCAGTCTCAATAAAAACATACAAATATCTTTGCAATAGAAGGCCAAATCTCACTCCCATCCGTCTTGCAGATGGATCAACCATTACATCTGTTGCCAAGGGATTGCTCAAACTTCCTTTCTGGAAAATTTTCTCCCTTGTTTTACCAAAACTAAACAAACCCCTCCTATCTGTCTTGAACATATGCAAATTGGGTTTCCTCATTGTGTTTTCAAAAGATGGCTGGACAATATACAACAGAGACACCACAAATCTGAAAAATTTGGCCCTCCAGTCAGGATACCAAAGCAGTAACCTCTACTTTCTTCCCAGACAGGACATGAGCAGTCAAAATTCTTTGTCTTCAACTGTTAGTCACTCATCTGACAACAGTCTCTTTTGCTACCATAGAAGGCTGTCCCATCTGAACTTAAAGTCCCTCAAGAAACTGCTGAGATAACAGAACATCTCACCTTTACCATAAAACAATTTGGAAGTCCAACAATGTCCAATGTGCATTGAATCAAAAGTGACATAAAATCCTTTCCATACTTGTCTCAGCCACAGATTCTCCAGAGCTGGAAAAATCATTCACTCTGACATCTGCAGTTTTGAAACCACATCCCAAGAAGGATACAAATACTTTTTCACTTTTATCAAAAATTTCTCAAAAGCACTCTTTGCATATCCCATCAAGAACAAATACAATGGTTTCCACTGCAAAAAACATTTCATCTCATTCTTTGAAAAGCAATACCAATCTCATGTTACCTCCTTAAATACCAACAACTGAGGAGAATACGTTAACCACAAAATGAAGGCCTACCTTGAATCAAAATGGATTACCCTTGAGCCTGGACCGCCAAGCTCCCCTCAACTCAACATAGTAGCTTAGAGCTCCAACAGAACCATCTGCAACATGATTTGAGCCTCCTTCATATCCTCAAATCTACACTAATTGTTCTGGGAAGAAGCTCTCTGCCACTCAACTTTTGCTTTCAATTCTTTCCCATGCAAAGCACCTCAAGGATTCATCTCACCCAAATCACTCCTCTGACGCGAAGACACCCCCATATATTACCCCCATCCATTTGGATGCATGGTCTGGTACAAAGTTCCCAAAGAAGATTGTTCAAAGGTTGACAAGAAGGGCAGGAGCTGAATTCTTCTTTCATATCTTTCTGACAGGAATGGATAACATGTGCTTGATTTGGAAAACCATAAGGTAGTCAAGTCCCAAGACTGCATTTTAAACAACAAACTCTTTCCAAAAGCTCACCCTGCCACTGGCATTGAAGATCATCAACCCCCACTCCCCTTGAACTACCTGTCATCCTTCCCTCCACCACCCCTTCTCTACCCCCTTCCTGTGAGTTAACGGACAAATTTTCTGTCCAATCCTCATTAAACTCCCCTTCTTACTTCCTCAGTCCCTCTCTTGTATCACCTGGCCCTCAACTTTCCTCTCTTTCCAAACCACGCTTGGGGAGTGAAGGTTTTTTGGGCTCAGACTGGATTCCCCCCCTTCCCAAGCTTGATGCAGCTCCCCATTCCCCCCAATCCCCCTCCTCTCCTCTCCCTGTCCCTCCCAAACCTCTGCCACTGAATCATGGCATACACTTTCCCTCTTCTTCCCTGCCTCCACATCCAACTAGCCCTCCCCCCATTTTACCCTCTTCAAGGCGCCGCTGCAATCCCTCTGGCTACAGCAACTTCTCTTGGTTATCCTCCATAAAAGACAATCTTGTTGCCCCAAAGACCTGGAAACAGCTTCTCAGATCTCCCCACCAAAAATTTTGGATTCTCTCTGCGCAATATGAGATGTCTTCTATGCAAGGAATGGGAACCTGGAGGCTTGTTAACCTCCAAAAAGGTAGGACAATTATCCACTCCAAGTGGGTCTTCCAGGTGAAGCATTGGGAGGACGGCTTGATCCTAAAGCTCAGGGAAAGGCTTGTTGCTATGGGTTTCTCTCAGGTCCAAGAACTCAAATTCTCCAAATTTTTTTCTCTGACTCTTTTCCTGGAAAGCCTTTGCCTGTTCCTATCTCTCCTTGGTCAAAGAGATTGGGTTGGCTGCAAGATTGAATTCAAGAACTCCTTTTTGAATGGTTTTTTGGACAAGCCTATCTACATGTCTCAACCCCCTGGTTTTGAAGATACCTCCCATCCCAACTAGGTCTGCAAAGTATCCTGAGGAATCCAAGGTCTAAGGAAATCTCCTTGCCAATGGAATGTCAAGCTGAGCTCTGCAATGGTCTCACTTGGCCTGACACAGTCCTCTTACAATCCCTCCATCTACTAAAGGCTCCACAATGGCCCTCCTGTTGGTGCTGTAGCAACTCATGTCAATGATCTTGCAGTGGTGGGGATTGATAGTTTTGTAAGAGCTTTTGTCAATGAAATTGGTGGTAAGTTCAAGGTAGGATCAGATGAAGACCTAAATCTCTTCCTTTTTCTTTCCATCTAACACAACCTTAAATCTAAAACGGTTTCTGTTGTTCAGTCTAATTTGATTGAATTGGTCTGCAACCGCTTTCTTTTGGCCACCAACTCCAAAACTGCCCAATGCCCTACATTGGAATCTTTGAAGAACCTGCAAAAGCATCTGCCAGATTCTCCTGCATCTCCCTCTGAATATAACCAACTGATTGGCTCCCTGCTGTGGGTTTCCCAGCGCACGTTGTGGTGCTCTTTTATGAACGCGAGTCAGGAAAGGGCTGCGGGTGGCGCGCTCAGCAATAGCGGCGGCAGGCTCAGAAATGGGTAGGGCCTCGCCACAGCTAGCCGCGCTGCGGGCTCAGCAGCAGTCAGGTAGGCCCAGCAGCGGTTGGGTCGGGCTCAGCACCTGGAGACGGGAGAGGGAAAGATTGCGCCAATTGCGGACCGGACGGATTGCACGGATCAGAAAGATTGCATGGACCAGACAGATTGCGCGGATCAGAAAGCTTGCGCGGATTGGAAGGATTGCGCGGATCGGAAGGCTTGCGTGGATTGGACAGCTTGCGCAGATCAAGCGGATTGCGCATTGCAAGATGCGCGGATTGGATCATGCGGGTACGCCCCGGATACCTGGAACGGGTTGTTGGGCGGTGACAGCTTGCTACTATTGCAGAGCAAGCTGCAAAAGTAACTAAAATAACATAAAAATAATAATAATACAACTAACCTAAGAAGGAGTAGGAAAACCATAAATATTATTACAGAAATGGATTCCCCATCCAAAATTAGGTAGGGTCACTCACTGACCCCACCCTTGAAATCCAACTCCTTATATTTTTAAATAATTAAGAAAAAAAGAACCAAAATACTACGGCTCCAGTATTGAGCTTTTTGGCCAATTAAATATTTCACACACATTGTCACGTATAGGTTTCACACCTAAAATTCAGTCAGAATTGAGGTGTTGTGTATATTTTAGGAGTTACGGGCGGAAATGTGTTTTGTTACAAATCCCCGCACGCAGCCGCGGCAGCCACAGCACCCGCGCGCAGCTGAGATACAGCCCTGTCACTCTGTCAAGGTTGTGTACGCAGCCCCGGGCCTCTGACAAGTACGCAGCGGCGGGACTACGGGCTGAGATAGTGACAGGCAGCTTGGGTACCGCGTAAACAGGCTACAACATACACGGGAACTTGCTACATATGTAATAAAGGTTCCTGTGGATAATAGAATGTCTAAATATAGATAATATTATATAAAAATAACTAAATAATCCTTACACGTATTTTTCATTTAATATAATGCAAAGCATCAAGAATGTCGAAAACAAGACAATGACAGCTTCAAAAAATATATTAAAATACTTCAATATACTTTTATGAGAATTGCTATACATCAACATCTTCGTGACATACTAAGGAAAATAATGATGTAATAATATTACATGAATTATTATGACTTATATTTTTAAATAATTATCTTAACAAATCAACTGGAACTCGTAAATAAAGAGTAAAATCAATATTATGACTTTTACTCCAGTTATATGATACATAATGAGAACCTACCTGACATCAAAATGTCCGTAGAAATGTCTAATAATATAATTATTAGATGACTGGGAACATATACTAAGGATAATTAATTAAATAATACATAAATAGGACAGATTAGTGTTATTCACATGTCCTAATGTCCATTATAAGGTAGAATAATTCCCATACCCTAAGGAATTAGATGCTACCCGGGCTATAGCACCAAAAGCACATGACAGGCTACCCCCAGTTACCCTGCTAGCCTTAGTGTCCATCCCTTTGAGCACCTACAAACCGTCAGAAGGACCATATTGGGACTCCAAAAACTATAAATACAGAGCTCTTTTGAGGATGTTGATGGGCAGAGACCCAGTAATATTCATATCCAGACACCGTGCCAAGGTAATCCAATAATTATAAGAGATAAGTAAGTGATTTATGGCAATTTCTGATCAGTAATATCCGTCTTCAAACCTCTTTTAATCAATTAAAACTGCTG
Source organism: Puccinia polysora (assembly GCA_025617555.3). Classification (NCBI taxonomy): domain Eukaryota; kingdom Fungi; phylum Basidiomycota; class Pucciniomycetes; order Pucciniales; family Pucciniaceae; genus Puccinia; species Puccinia polysora. Next base: position 66,696,904 of record CM062613.1, read on the forward strand.
AACAACCTTATAACCCCAGTATACAGGTTTAACCCATCAGTACACTTCCCAAACAGATACCCAAAGGATTTAATAATATACCAGTGAGTCTTATTATCCTTTCTCTGTTGTGGTAGCTTGGCTACAAGGCCCTGCCACTCCATTGTGTATTTTATATACATATTATCTTTGGGTATAATAATCTTTAAACTAAAGAGCCCAAAGTAACCAGGACTATGTGTTTTCATACTGAAATCCCTAAATAGAGGTGTTAAAGATCCCCAATATAATTGTGGCCCCTCTATAAATATTTAATAATCAATTTTGATTTGAAACAATAAACAATAACCAAACCATTTAACCTTGCAATAAGCTTAATCCAAGTATTCTACATATTTTTGCTGCAATTATTAAATAATATATTTATTATTTACAATATCACCTCTGGTAGCTAAAGGATAGCAAGGTTCTTGGCATCCAGGAGGCTGACAGGCGGACGCGTGAGGGAGGGCAAACCGGGCGTACGTCGATATTGAGGGGCATGGGTTATGGGGCAAGGGATGGAGGGGTAGGGTTGGGCTAGGATTCTGTGCTTAGGGGTTGTGTTTCATCATTCTTGCTTACTTGCGGTTTTAATTAGGTTAGGGTTGAGAGGGAGGACTTAAATACTTCACTCCAAACTCTGGGTTGTAGGAGGAGAGCATCACTACATCACTTTTTATGGAATCAGATTGGATTGGATTGGAAAGGAAGGAATTCATCTTATTATCACTCTATCCCTCTCTCTCTCCCTCTCTCTCTGTCTCTTGACCGGCTGCATCCAATCTCCTTACAGAAGCTTTGATCAATAACTTCCGGAACTCAAGGAAAACTTCAGTAGCATCCCCTCTTTGTTTCCACATCTGGGGGTCTGGCCGGGAACAATCTTTTGTTGAAGTCTCTCAAAGGTACTCACGGATGCTACCAACAGCCGCTTCTTCTCTCTTCCTTCCTTCCTCCTCCCACGGCCTCCGCGCTACCCCATGGAATTACCCGCATATTCGACTCAACATTGCCGAAGTGGAGCAATTCATCTCACGGTATGAAATGATCGCGGACTCTGAAGGGGTTTTGGATTTTGAGAAGGCGCGCCATTTTGTCCTGTTAATCAAGGACGCGGAGGCACTTTGGGACGTAGAGGAGATGGGAGGCTACCTGAACCTGGATTGGCCAGCACTGAAGGAGGACATGCTGGCGAGATGGGGGAGGCACGGCTCCCACTTTTGGAAGGAAGATCTCAAGCCATCTGCGGAATTGGGTTACAAGGCAGGCGCGCGCGGCGGGATCCGGTTGCAAGCGGAATTGGATTATGCGGAGCTGTATTACAGGGAAGTGTGCATTCCGGCCCCACCACCGGCAACCATCTCTTGGGCTAGCAAACTCGCGGAGGTGGCAAGGGGCCTTGAGGCCTACCTGGAGAGTATTCAGCGTCCCGGCGCGCCTGCGCCCCGCGTGTGCGCAAATGGGGAGGAAGATGACCATTGGCGGACGGGACAGAGGGACCGGACAGCGGATTTGAACGCGGAATTGGTTTCCCCAGTGGGGGCTAAGTACGTGTTGGGGAAGCGGGACTTGACGGAACCGGGGCGACCTACTGACAGGAAGCGGGCGAGGACAATGGAACGGGAAATGGATGCTCCATGTGGTTTGGGAATTGGCGAGCGGCGGACGGATCTTGCAAAGAAGGTAGACGCGGCAGCGGAAGAGACAGACCACGCGTTGGAGGATTGCAACCCAAGCCGGACCTCTTTGACAGCGGGGAGCGCGCATTTGGAAAGGGTAGGGGCAGCGGTGGAAGGGACAAACCACGCGCCAAAGGATGGCGGCCAGAGCCAGACCCCTTTAACGGTGGGGAGAATGAGGATGGGGCAGAAGGATGTGGCAGCAACGGAAAGGGCGGGCGCAGAATGGATGGAAGGGGGGTCGGAGTGCGGGACGGATGGTCCCAGAATGGGCGCACAGCCATCACGGCTAGCAAGAGCCTTGGGATTGGTGCAGCGGACCCTTGCGGAAGGGCTTCAGGGGTGGAGCGGGGAGGGATTGGATGCCAACGGCACAACTGGGGAAAAGGACGACGGATTGGCAGGGACGCTGGCAACGGAAGGTTGAGGAATTGGCTGGCAAACAAGGCCCCTGCAGGATTGGTTGAGGCAACGCCCTGCAGATCTGGTGATGGGTATAGGGGGTGCGGTCGGCTGAGGACAGCGGCAAATTTGGCAGGGGAAGCTAGCGCGGGGTGGAAGGTCGGAGTTGGGACGCAGGACGCAGGCTCAAAAAAAAAAAAAAAAAAAACTTTTTTCTCTTGTTCCTTCTTATCTATTCATTCTTCTTTTCCTTTTTTTTTCTCTTCCTGTCTCTCTCAAGGATTTTGTACGCGCGCTGGCGCGTCAAGGTCTCCCCATGTACTCTTGCCGATTTCTCACTTTCAGACTCTCACTGGCGCGGATTTCTCACTTTCAGACTCTCACTGGCGCGGATTTCTCACCTTTGCCAATTTCTCTCACTGGCGCGGATCTTCTCTCTCCAAGGAACGGATCTTGCGCGCGGTTCTTATTCTCTCTCAGGGACTCAAAAGCCCAAAGGCTACTCAATTGTGCACAACATGTGTCTTTTTGTGTATAGGCGCTGAATAAAAAGGAGAAAGGATAGGAGAAGGAAAGGAAGGGAGGGGGGGGCAATCCGTCTAAGTGGGTCCAGCTCTCATCATCTTCACCGCTTCCAAGCAAGCCGCGGCAACCATGTTGCGGAATGAGGCCAGAAGTTTGCGCCGGGAGTTGGCGTTGTGACCATGCAGCGCAGCTAGGAACCTCTGGAGGAGCCCATCCGCTTCGAACCTTGCAAATGGGATGGCTAGAACAATTGGAATGAAGTCCCGGATCTCCGGAGTACCGACCGGGGGAGTGGGTTCCGGGCCTGGAGCGGCGTTGGGCACGGGAGCCTGTTTGGGCGATGAAGAGAGCACGACAGGGGACGGTTGATGAGCTGGCTTGGGTGAGGATCGCGGAGCTGGGGATGGTGACAGCGGTGGCGGGGCAAGACGCGGAGCCGGGGCTGGTTGCGGAGGAGGCGGAGGAGGAGCAGCCGGACAAGTGAAGATTTGTGGGTCCCTCGCAGGCTGGTTGACGCGGACCCAGGCCACTCAGGTTCAAGCCGCAAAGTTTGGGAAGTCCGCGCGTCTTGGAGGCCCAGCACGACGGTATGGTGAGCCCGAGTCATGGCTCTTGCGCAAGGATGGGCCAGGGGGAGCGCGGGGCGGGGAGTCGGCCGGGGTCCACTTGTGGCTTGAAATTTCCTTGTTGCTCGGAACCACGAACAAGTCGCAACGGGCCCTCTTGCGCGGTTGGGGTAGGGGTTGGGCACGCGGAAGAGCACGCGGCATACCATCACTCAGCGAGCAATGGCGGTGGCCGGTGCGGCAAGGGATGCATGCGCAACGGCCAGGAATGATCCGGAAGACAAGGCTGTTCCGGCTGCAATAGGTGCAGGACGCCATGGGGGAGAGCAAGGGAGAAGGGGGGTAGTGTACTCTAATAAAGATTCATTGACAATTGATCTAACCACAAGACTGAGAACTGAGAGTGGACAACTAGATGAGCATGACGTAAAAAGAACAGAGATGAAACAAGAAAGAAATAGACAAGAGAGAACCAACAGGAACTGGAGACTGCCTAGGATAAAGATGAAGTTCAACGATAATTTGTGAGGAGAGGTCTCAAGGCTGGAAGTCACCAGGTGAAAAGAACAGTTCAGAATGAGAAGAGTGTTGGACAGAGACAAAGAATCTCACCTGGAAGTCTTGGTATTTGAGGTTTGAGAGAAGATGTCGGTGAGTTCTGAGGTTTGAGTTTAGGATTCAAGTTTGAGGAAAAGGAGGAAAGAACCAAGAGTTGAGAGTAGAACAAAAAGGAAATAAGAAGAGAATTGGGCTTGAAGAGGAGGAAGTGAGGTTGGGAGCGTTAGATGGTCAATCAAGTCAGGTGAGGAGGTCCATACATCATCCTGGTTTTGAGGATGATCGTTGTTCAGTGTTGAATGACAACCCACCACGTCGAACTGAGTGAGAGTCTTCAGGATGTGAAATTTCACAACCGGTGGCCTCTCGTGAGTGACAGACAGTCTCCCGCAAGATCTGAGGCGCGCGGATGACATCCAACCAGTGAAATCCCAACACACCCCATTCCTGGAGAGATGAGGAGGAATGATTGAGCAGGAAGAAAGAAAGAAAAAAAAAATAGGAGAATAGAACAAACAAAACGAGACGTGACAGTGACAACAGGAAGGAAACCAAAGAGAAAAGAGTGAGAACAAAGGAGTTAAGAGGACCGAGGGGCTTGAAAGAAGGATTGCAGAAGATTGAGACTGGAGATGCCGGCACTTTTTGTGAGAGCATCTGCGGGCATTTCTTCAGATTTTACTAGCCGGACTTGAATATTCCCAGAATTCAACTCTTCCCTCATTCCTTTTGTTTTCAGATCCAGGTGCCTAGTCTTTGAGTTGGACCCAAAATTTTTGACTGCGTCGGTGAGGCCACTGTTGTCGGTGTGAATGACAATCGCAGTTGAGTCAACGGAGAAGATTTCGCACGCCAGTGCTCGGATCCAGGTAGCTTCCTGGAATGCGTCAACAAAGGCATTCAGTTCAGCATCAGTCGAACTGAACGTGATGTTCTTCTGTTTGCAGCTGTTCCAGGAAACTGCGCATCCATAGACTGCGCAGAGATAACCTGTTTGAGAGCGTCTAGTGTCTGGATTGTCTGCCCAGGACGCATCTGAATAGACAGAGATTAAGGAGTCAGGGTTATCTACTTTCAGGAAGAGTTTGATATGAGGCGTCCCCTTCAGATACTTCCATGTCTTTTTAACTTCATTCCAGTGAGGTAAGCCGGGATTGACGTTGAATCTGGCAAGGCTGGAGACGGCGAAACTTATATCTGGTCGGGAGTAACAGGCAATATGGTTGAGCAGGCCGATGGCAGACCGATAATTCACATTCAAAGCTCTGAATTTTTCAAATTTGTCATCAGATGCCGGTTTGAGTTTCAGATTTTGAGTCAATGGAGATTTGCTGGGTTTAACGTCTTTGAGGCCCAGTTCTTTGAGTCCATGTTTGATATGCTTGGGATGACTGAGGAGTATTTGATTGTTTGACACTTCAATTCGCATGCCAAGGATAGTGTCCGGATCTTTGGCTGTGGAGCCAGCGAAGCGATCCAGAAAATTTCCTTCAAATCCTTCACCATCCCCGACGAGTACCAAGTCATCGACATGGAAGAACAGCCGGGACTTCCCATTGCGAGAGAGATAGAGACATGGATCACATGAAGATTCTCTGAAACCGACTTCTTTGAACCAGGCCGTGAGAGTTTCGTACCATTTTTTTGGTGCTTGCTTGAGGCCATAGAGGGATTTTTGAAGCTTGAGGAATTGACCAGCTCTTTTAGAGCCTTTCGGAGTCCGAATGATCACTTCTTCATCGATAGGGGAGTGAAGAAACGCACTCTTGACATCAAACTGAAGAATCTTCTGTTTTGATTTGAGAGCGTAAAGGAGCAGCAGACGAAGGGAGGATGGTTTTCCGGTGGGAGCAAACGTTTCTGTGTAATCGAGTCCCTGAATCTGATTGAACCCTTGGACGCACAGGCGGGCCTTGTATCTGACAGGGTCGCCGTGACAGTTTTTTTTGATCTTATAAATCCAAGTAGTGTTGAGTACATTCTTTGGCTCAGGTCCATCATAATCTTCCCATACAAGAAGGTCTTCGATGGAGTCGAGTTCGTTGTCCATAGCCTCAATCCATTCCAGATATTCTTCGCACTTGAGAGCGTCATTGTAGGATTTGGGCTTGTAATAATGGTAGAATCCGTACCTTTGAGGGGGTTTGATTCGAGAACGATCTCTTAGGGTCCTGCCGACTGGAGTATCATCTTGCCGATTGGTCTGTACAGGAGCTGAGTTGGGCTGTTCCTCTGTGCGGTGACTCGAGACATCTTCAGCAGACAAGAGACTAACCAATTCAGATTCCTCCTCATCAGTTGTGCTTGCCGACTCATCCGACTGACCGCAATATTGATTCCACGGAGCCTGTCGCTGATTGTGAGGTTGTTGGGTGATGTTAGGTTGAGGATGAGACGGAAGGGTATCCTGTGAAGTATTTCCCGGTCCGACAGAATCATCTTTTGCCAGGTAATCATTGTAGGACAGTCCGGGAGGATTCGGTCTTGGCATGGTCAGGAATTTGACGTGCTTTGAGGAGATAACAGACCCGGATTTTGTTAGTACTCGGTATGAGAGAAGGACAGGATTAAAGCCTACTAAGGTTCCCTCATCCCCTTTTGAATCAAACTTAGAACCTTTTTCCCTTTTGTTGATGAGATAGATACAAGGACTGCCAATTGGCTTGAGGAAGGACGAAGGAAGATGACGGCCATGGATCTTTACCCAAGGAGTTTCACTCTCATCCTTTGAAGGTATGTGGTTCAACATAAGGCAACAGCCTTTGACGACTTCTTGCCAAACAGATGGAGGAAGCCTGCCGTCCTTGAGAGAGGCTTGGTAGATTTGACAATAGTTTGATTTGCTCGTTCGGCGCGACCATTGTGTTCTGGATGATACGGCTCAGAGACAATGTGGGTGATGAATTGTTTGTCAAAGTACGTAGAGAGCTTCAAGTTGGCAAATTTGGTTCCTTGATTGGAACAAACCTCGGAAGGATATTTACCTCGGCGATGATGTTCCTTTTCCAGGAGGTTGATAATAACATCGGCGGTTTCGTCCTTCAAGGCCAGCGGAAAGGCAGCAAGATATCCACTTGCATTATCCACGAGCAACATAATGAACCGGTGTCCAGCTTTAGACAAGGGTCGAATTGGTCCCATCAAATCTAGGTGAATTCAATCAAAGACCTTTGTGCTGCGGGTTGAAGAATGAGGAAACGGAGACTTGGTGATCTTACTCTTGACGCAATCCACGCATTGAAATTTCTGGATGACGTCGTTTGGAATGTGACGAATGAGAGGTGCAAGTCTCGATAGAGAAGCGTGACCATATTTGCAATGAATCTCCAGAAGATCATTCTCAGGAGTAGAAGAGAGAGAGGAAAGATGAGATTTTAGAGAAGAGAGAGGAGCAAACAAGGGAGTAGGTAGAGTTTACAGATTATCTTTGATACATCCCTCGAGGAAGGGTTTGTTTTCATAAGAAATTGTGAATCGATCATTGGATGAGAGAATCAAGCAGCCCTTGCTATTCAGTGCGCCAGCGCTGATCAGATTGATGGTAACGTCGGGGACATAAAAGGCGTCAGAGAGCTCGAAGGTGACGTTCTTCCAATGCAGAATTGCGGTTCCTTTTGCTTTTATCTCCAAGCTGGCCCCTTCCTTCCCAGTTTTGATAGGTTGACCTTCATATGGCTCCATTTTGCTGAAGTATCGAGAGTCATTGATCATGTGTACTGATGCTCCACTTTCCAGCAGGAAACAACGGTCGCGATCTCCATGTTTGATCCACTGATTCAGTAAAGCAAGGTAGTGAGCCGAAGGGGATTCAACTTTAGTTCTTGATCCGTTCTTCTTTGCCTTCCATTTGGCGTGATTGTCTCTCCACCATTCCGGAGCCACCTCAGGATGAAGATGCCAACAGTCGGAGGCTGAATGATTCTTGTCTTTACCTGGATGATTAAATCCTTCTACACATCTTTTAGGTTTGGATCCCTTAGAAGAATTCGAGTGCGTTGATGTCTTTCTTCCAAACAAAGCCACATCTCCCTTGGACTTTGAGTTGGAGATGGAGGACTGTGCCATGGATTCGTTGTTCAGCTGCGTGAGGTGGTTCAGTACGTACTCGATGGAGAGTTCCTTGTCAGAATGCATGATCTTTCTCTTGAAGTTGTCCATGGAGGTAGGAAAATTGAACAAGAGGAGGTACGCCACGATGTCGTCAGGAAGCTTAATACCAACTTCGGCCATCTTCTTGAGACTGACTTTGACCTTCGTGATGAAATCGACTATGTTTTTGGGGTTGAATGAGAGGTACAGGAAGTTATTGAAGACTCGAGCTCGATTTGACGATTGAGACAAAGCGAATTTTTGAATGATGGCCTTCCACAAGAGTTTAGCAGAATTTCTATTTTTGGCCGTGACAATATTTTTGTGAGCAGCAGAATCGAGCTTGGATATAATTAAGAGTTTGATTTTGTCGTTCATCGACGGATCCAGATCAGAAGTCTTGTCATTCATGACCTTTGCGCAACCCCTGACGTCCAGGATGGCGTCCATCTTGTCTCGCCAGATGCCATAGTTCTCCTCACCAAGCAGCGGAATGGTTTTGAGAGCTGTCTTCAAAATAGTCTGTTTGAAGTCCATGGTGGCCTGTTGAATACTTCCTCAGTCTGTGGGTCAAGTCTTGAGTGTTGGTGATCTGTTGATAGAGGCCCTTTCGTCTTTTAACCGTAATAAAGATTCATTGAAAATTGATCTAACCACAAGACTGAGAACTGAGAGTGGAAAACTAGATGAGCATGACGTCAAAAGAACAGAGATGAAACATGAAAGAAAGATACAAGAGAGAACCAACAGGCACTGGAGACTGCCTAGGATAAAGATGAAGTTCAACGATAATTTGTGAGGAGAGGTCTCAAGGCTGGAAGTCACCAGGTGAAAAGAACAGTTCAGAATGAGAAGAGTGTTGGACAGAGACGACAAATCTCACCAGGCAGTCTTGGGATTTGAGGTTTGAGAGAAGATGTTGGTGAGTTCTGAGGTTTGAGTTTAGGATTCAAGTTTGAGGAAAAGGAGGAAAGAACCAAGAGTTGAGAGTAGAAAAAAAAGGAAATAAGAAGAGAATCGGGCTTGAAGAGGAGGAAGTGAGGTTGAGAGCGTTAGATGGTCAATCAAGTCAGGTGAGGAGGTCCATACATCATCCTGGTTTTGAGGATGATCGTTGTTCAGTGTTGAATGACAACCCACCACGTCAAACTGAGTGAGAGTCTTCAGGATGTGAAATTTCACAACCGGTGGCCTCTTGTGAGTGACAGACAGTCTCCCGCAAGATCTGAGGCGCGCGGATGACATCCAACCAGTGAAATCCCAACATACTCGCTGGGGAGGAGTGGGGTAGTTGCGACAAGTGGGGGAGGGGGTGCAAATACGTAAGGTGAGATGGTGGGAGATCTCTGGGGACAGAACTCAAGTTGGGGGGGATTTGGTGCTCTTTTATGGACGCAAGTCGGGAAAGGGCTGCGGGTGGGGCGCTCAGCAATAGCGGCAGGCTCAGCAGTGGCAGCATGCTCAGAAATGGGTAGGGCCTTGCCGCAGCTAGCCGCGCTGCGGGCTCAGCAGCAGTCAGGTAGGCCCAGCAGCGGTCGGGTCAGGCTCAGCACCTAGAGATGGGAGACGGACAGATTGCGCGGATTGCGGACCGGTTGTATTGGGCGGATTGGAAAAATTGTGCAGACCGGACGGATTGCATGGATCAGAAAGCTTGCGTGGATTGGAAGGATTGCGTGGATTGGAAGGCTTGCGCGGATTGGACGGATTGCCCGGATCAAGCCAATCGCGCATTGCAAGACGCGCAGAATGGATCACGTGGGTATGCCCCGGATACCTGGAACGGGTTGTTGGGCGGACGCACGCAGGCGGGCAAACCAGGCATACATCAATATTGAGGGGCATGGGTTATGGCGCAAGGGATGGAGGGGTAGGGTTGGGCTAGGATTCTGTGCTTAGGGGTTGTGTTTCATCATTCTTGCTTACTTGCGGGTGTACTTAGGTTAGGGTTGAGAGGGAGGACTTGAATACTTCACTACCAACTCCAGGTTGTAGGAGGAGAGCATCACTACATTACTTTTTATGGAATCAGATTGGATTGGATTGGAAAGGAAGGAATTCATCTTATTATCACTCTATCCCTCTCCCACCAGTACAGGCACCACAGGAATACCCAGCAATGTATGCAGGCAGTCTGGGGCCATGTGTAACCAAACAACCACCAGTACAAATACCACAGGACTACCCAGCAATATATGCAGGCAGCTAGGGCCATGTAGATCCAAACAACCACCAGTACAGGCACCACAGGACTACCCAGCAATGTATGCAGGCAGTCTGGGCCATGTGTAACCAAACAACCACCAGTGAAAATACCACAGGACTACCCAGAAATATATGCAGGCAGCTAGGACCATGTAGATCCAAACAACCCACCAGTACCAGTTCACCACAGCACAAATTCAACCCAGCACTACACAGCAATTAATGTAGGCAAGTGCCTGCATTTAACCCCAGTACAACCTCTTTCCAACCAGCAGAAATGCCTCATGTAACTGTATTAGGTTTTCCCAACCAGCAGAAATGCCTCATGTAACTGTATTAGATTTTCCCAACCAGCTAAAATGTCTCATGTACCTGTATCCCACTGTAACAGGGGAAGCCCCAGGGCACCCTCAGGGGCAGCCCTGAGCATCCCCTGAGGACCAGATTTTCTATTTAAGGAGGGCCTCTCTGCCCTATCCAGGTTGTATCCCCCACTACCATCACCATCATCATCCACCATCGAGGAGCTCCACCCACTCATCAACTACTCATCATCCAATTACCACCCAATCATCTGTGGTCCTACCCAGATATAAAAAAAAGGAGATTGTCAGTGTAACAATAAAAAAAAAAGGAAATCAAAGACCAATTTCATAACCTCATCAACCATTGAAACCAGCCCATTAGGTGCTTTCAATAAGGGTTCTTCTGTGACCTGAACTATTCAGCACCAAATTAAAGGAAACCACCCATCACTCAATAGTTACCCTTACAAGGAAAGAGAGCACAACAAAAAGGGACTGCCAACCCTTTTTTTTCCTCTACCCAGCCCCCTGTGGGTAAACCCATCCTTGGGTCCTCTCCTGAACCACCCCTTTGATAAAACCCTTGAACCCTTTAATATTGAGATATTGGTTAAAGATCACACATATCTGATCAACCACTAACCAATAAGCCAATACATCTGGTCCATTCTTCAACAACCCTACCAATAACAATTAATAAACAATCAAGATCTGACCTGAGACCTATACTAAGTCTCAAAGAAACCAGCCATTAATTTAAATAAATTATTGTGCAGACTTACTATAGTACTAGAAGGGCAGGAAATTCAAAACCACTCTTAGTGTTACTAATACTCTAAAGGAGTAGAAGTAATACTAAATTCCCCTTCAAGGACTGCCAGCAAGCTATTTGCTAAGTTATTTACATAATCCCACAGGAGTCTCTACACCGTGGATGTCCGCGGGCAAGACAACGCTTTCCCACCCCCACCCAAAGTTGGAAGGGGGCGGGAGAGTGTTGGGAGGGATGATGGCAATGGATCAATGGATGTTTTGAGGTACGTTCAAAGGATTGATGACAAAAACGGCAAGTGTAGCTTGGATTGACAGAGGAGATTGAGAGTGGCTGAGCCTGGCCAGTGGATTGACAATTGGATTGAAAGATGTGGGTGAGTTGGGAGGAGGAAGAGTACCTGAGACTGGAGTGGATGATGGTTGTGAGAGGGGGGGTTTGATTGAGAGGAAGAAGAGAGGATAATAAGATTGATTGAGGTGGAGAAGGATTGATGGATTGAAGTGAATCATGATGAAATCTTGACGAGTACACTTCTGAGGATTGGATTTAAAAGAATAGAAGGAGAGCACAAGGAGTGGAGGAGGAGATTGAAGTAGAGAAGTCAATGGGAGGGAGAGATGGAGAGGAGTGGAGAGAGACTGGTGAACAGCTTGAATTCAACAAGTTGAGAAGAGGCTCAACACATCCACCCGCCCCTCAACAAATAAAAAAAAAAGGAAGAAAAAAAAGTGATTTTTTGTGGGGGGAGTCAAGTCCTTGTAGACAACTTAGTCTTGGTAATGATTATTGGATCCAATTTTAATTTTGAGATGACAATGATTTGTCCAAGACAGTCTCATTTATAATTGTTTGTCCCACAAACTTTGACCAGACCATGGCTGATGAGAGCATCCCTTCTGTTAAACGATTGGCCAAATTTTGAACACGGGTGTGGTCTGTGATCCTGATGAGATGATTTATGACAAGTCAGGTTGTAATTTTGAGTAAAAATCTTGGGAAAAAAAGCTACACTTTTACGGTTTTGTGGGTTTTGGTTGATGGTAATCCTTATTCTCCTGGGAAAGAGTGGCTATGAAGATCTGACAATTGAGACCAAGTTTGGATTGATGGGAATGATTGATGGAGATGAGGGATGAAGGATTGATGGAATTGATCTTGTGGTCTGGACCATTGGGAATGAACTGAGGATGGGCCAAGTTTGAGGGGAGGAGGGAGGATGAGGATTGATGGTGGGGGATGGATCAGGGAAGAGTTGATGATCCTCAAATCCGGTCTCACTCGAGTAGGTCTTGGCCTGTTTCTTGATGGCTGAGAGTTCTGAGAGTAATTTGATCTCATCCCAAGATGATGATTGCTGTTGGAGTGAATTGTGGGATTTGATGAGCCAGGAGTGATTCCAAGAAGCATGGATAAGATCGGGTGTCTTGGGGATTGGGGGAGAGTTGGAGGATTGGGAGGAGATCTTGGGCCGAGCGGGTCTTGGCCCTTGCATTTGGCCAAAAGGAAGGGGGGAACAAAGAGAGAAGGGATTGAACGCAATGCCTAGGGGATGGGATCAAGAGACGCCTGTCATAGACTACTGGGACAGGGGAACGCTTGGCAGGATGAGGGAATTGGAGGAGTGATACTGTTACAAAAAAAATTCCATTTTTTTTTTTTGAAATGACACCTAAATAAAAGAATTGTAATTTTTTTTTTGAATTTCCCACATCTGGTCCAGGGTGTCCAGATTTGGTCACCACAACATGTCCCAACATTGCGTTGGCCGTCAACAAACTCTCTCAATTCCTTCAGGATCCCTTTCTCAATCAATGGCCCCCCATGGTCTGGATTCTTTGGTATCTCAAAGGCACCCACCATCTGCAGCTTGTCCTGGAGGCCCCACACTTGACCTCACTCATGGGTACAAAAATTTGGATTGGGCCAAGGATGAAGCTGATTGGAGGTCTACATCTGTCTATAAATTTTGTCTGGGTCTGGGCATCATCTTGTGGAAGTCAAAGAAACAACCTACAATCTCCCTCTTCAGCACAGAAGCCAGGTACAAAGCTCTTCCCAACTCATGCAAGGAGGGTCTTTGGCTCTGTAATCTTCTCTCAGAACTCCATCTTTGCGGTTCTATGCCTGTCACACTATTTGTAGGTAACCGCAGTGCTGAGGCTATAGCAAGGAACCCTCCATCATTCCAGGAAAAAGCACATCAATGCAAGACACCACTTTATTTGCAAATGCATAAAACTCTCTCTTTTTGATTTTTGAAATGTCTCGACCGCTTAAATGCTAGCTGAAATTCTTACCAAAACTCTTAACAGGGTTTTGCTACAAAGGCACCAGTCTCTCTTTGGTTTGGTATAATGTGCTCAGCAAGGGGGGGTGTTGGAGTACCCCTACCTTAGGCAACTGAAGTTTTACTCTTTTCTTATTTACCTATATTCAATCCTGTTTCTCTTCCTCTTCTTTCTTTTTCATCTCTCTCTTATTTCATATCTCTCAGAATAGACATTCATATCACTCTATCATCAGGTACATCAGTCCATGTGTGCTTCCCACATTTTTCAAAACCTCATTTCATCTCCTACCTCCATCCATATGTCACCCACACTCCTCCATCACTTTCTAGAATCATTTCACGCTGTCTGTGACACTGATTCATCCACTACTACCTGAGGAAATAGATTGATTCAGTTAGAAGGTCCTTCTCTCATCCTTCTTTCTGCTCTAATTTCTGCTTATCCTCAGCTAAGTCTGTTCTCTTATTTCTGTCCAAGATTACTTTCTTTGTTTACCTTTTTCTTTCTATTGTGACTGTCTCTAAAAAACCAATATCCTTCTTTCTGCTCTCATCTCGGTGTATCCTCAGTGAGCCCAACAGTTTTGGTATGGAGGAATATGGGCTTAAGTGCAGGCAATTTGGGGTAGAAGTAATTCCTCCCAATTGTGCACCACTAGGGCAATCTTCTACCATTGTTTTTTAAACCCTATCTAGTTCAACACATGTGAGAAAAGTATTATCTCCTGGTTCCCCCTTTAAAGAAAAGGCACCCTTCAAGGAAGTTGTGGAACATTGGATGTGGAAAATGTTGGAACTTGGTCTTAGTCTTTAAAGTCAAGTTTTGCTGGTCAACTATTTGAGCAAAAAAGAACTTCTCTCTTTTGCTAAAAGTATAAACCACTTTCAAAAAAGGACCAAAAAGTCAACCAGCCTATTGCTCTCAACCTCAATCCTCCTCTTGTGCCTCTTCCCTTATCTTTTTATCCTTACTGTGTTCTATATTGATCTCTTACTGGTCCCTTTGTGCCTCAGGGACAGGTAACTGAATAACATCCAAAAGTAGTCAACTTTGGTCCAGATGGATGGCTCCTTCCTGATGAGTGAAATTTGATAAAGAATTTCTTATCTCTAAGGGAAAAATCTATTGTTTTCTGTGAAGAAGAGAGAGGTCTCTTGAAAGAGTCCTATGGTCTTCCCTAATTCATCCCTGTAGTTGAACATGATCCTTGGAAAAAGAAAAAGATTCCAATCCCTTCTTCTAAAGTCAACAAATTTATCAAGTTGGTCCACAAATGAGTTCATAATGGTCTGTATGAACAGTCAACTTCTAGTTATTCCAGCCCTTTCTTCTGTGTCCTCAAGAGTAATTGTAAACTTAGAATAGCTCATGATCTTCAAAGTGTTAAAAAAGTTACTATTAAAGATACTGGTATCCCTCCAGCCACTGAAAAATTTTTTGAATCCTTTTCTGGGAGAGCTTGCTATGGTATAGGGGACATTATGGGTGGTTATGAAAAAAAATCCTTAAATCCTATCTCTTTCCCTCTCAATACCTTCAATAATCCTCTTGGTCTATTTCAACTTACTCAATTTCCTCAAGGTTCCACTAATTTGGTTGAAGTCTATCAGGCTCAGATGATGTGGATCCTCCAGGAAGAAATCCCTAATAATGCTGCTATCTTGACTTAAAATTGCGGAATTAAAGGTCCAGTTTCTGAAAATGATAATGAGCTCTTACCTTGGCATTCAGGAATTTGTTGATAAATCTGGGAATATTTCACTACTTTCAAAAGGATTCTGTTTCAAATAGAGGAGTCTGGCCTTAATTTCTCTGGATCCAAATCAGCTTCTTTTGTCCCTTCTCTGGAAATTGTTGGTCATGTGGTCTGCAAGGAAGGAAGAAGGATGTCACCAGCCAAAGTCAACAAAATCATCTTGTGGCCCACTCCAATCGATTGTACTGAAGTTAGAGGTTTTCTGGGTGTTGTGACCTATGCTCAAATCTTTATCCAATCTTTATCCAAAATCTGTGCACCCTTGCATCATCTAACCAGGAAAGATACTGAATGGATTTGAACCCAAGCTTGTGAACATTTGTTTTAGTTGCTCAAAACCATTGTTTTGAAAGATATAGTGTTGAAGAAGATCTCTTATTGACTGGGAGCTGGCAAGATCAAGCTGGCTGTTGATTCTAGTTATCAACCTGTTGGGGCTGTTCTTACTCAGGAAGATGAAAATGGTTGGGACCATCCTGCTCTCTATGAATCTTTGTTATTTTCAGATGTATAATCTAGATACTCTCAGCCCAAACTGAAACTCTGTGGTGTGGCTCAAATGATGAAGAAGCTCCAAACCATCCTCTGGGGTCAACATTTAGAATTAAAAGTTGATTCTAGTTCCATCATAGAAATGATTTATGCTCCCAGCCTCCCTAATTCTCCTATGACTTGTTGGGTGGAATTTATCCAGATTTTATGTTTTAATATTGTTCATAGGCCTGGAAAATCTTTCACCATGCCTGATGGTTTATCCAAAAGCCCTCTGGGAGATGATGAATCTGGTTTTTGAGTGGATTTCAATGCAGAAGAAATTTTAATCCAAACTGTCTTCTCCTTCTCCTCTCAAGATTATTCTGGCTTTCAAAAAGGGTCCTGGGTTAAATTGGAGAAGTATATTTTAACTTTATATAGACCTCCTGATCTCTGAAAAAGAATTTTGATCCCTTAAAAGAAAGTACTCTAATTTATTTGTACAAGGCTCTAGGATTTTGAAAAGAGGGAATCCTTGTGCTCTTATTGTTGTTGCTATACCTTCCAAAG
This sequence comes from Puccinia polysora, assembly GCA_025617555.3. NCBI lineage: Eukaryota > Fungi > Basidiomycota > Pucciniomycetes > Pucciniales > Pucciniaceae > Puccinia > Puccinia polysora. The sequence continues at coordinate 66,713,120 of CM062613.1, forward strand.
AATATTATATCATCAAAAGTCTCCATGAAGGTCTTGGTCATTGTGGAGAAAACAGAATCATCAACAATTATCTGAAAAATTCTGGGGGCCATCTCTGAAGAAATCTGTCTCTCAATTGTGCAAGAGTTGTGATGTTTTTCAAAAACGTAATTTTTGGCATCCAGTTGAAATTTGTTATTCTACTGGGGAGTCCAATTTCTTTTGGAGGATTGCTATGGATGTGGTCCATATTAAAGCAGGTTGTGCTAAGTACCTCATTGTTGCTAGAGATGATTTTTCTGGATGGGTTGGAACAATATTTCTTAAGAATCTTAGCTCAGAATAAGTAGCAGCTTTCCTTTGTGATACTTGGACAATGCATTACGTTATGGCTCAATCTTACTCTACTGATGGTGGCTCTGAATTTGGTTGCAAACTTTCTGAAATGATCTGGTCTCTTCCTGGAAAACATAGAGTTACTACTCCCTATTATCCTGAAGGTCAAGGCATGGTGGAAAAAGGCCATGCTCCTTTCAAGGATTCACTTGTTAAAACTGCTGGTGACATTGGCAAGAATTGTTGCAAATTCCTTCCTCTTTTTCTCTTCTCTGATTGAATCTCAACCAAAAGAACCACTGGCTACTCAACTTATGAAATAATATTTGTTCAAAGAGCAGTTGTTCCTTTGCCTCTAGAAATGGAATCATTCTTAAGTATCTTGTGGGAAGAGGTGTCCTCAACCAATGATCTATTAGTTGCTAGATCATAGGAATTGAAGCAAAGTGGAGATGTTTGTGATGAAGCTTATCAGAAGATGATAGAATCAAGAAAACAATTGGTTTATTATTGGGAAGATAAGGACTTAAATCAAATCAGGGATCCCTTAAATAATGGTGATCTAGTTTTAGCTTATAATTGATCCTTGGTGACCCAGTGAGGAAAGCTCTTCTCAAACCGCTGGAATTGTCCTTATTGGGTGGTTTGCCAATTTAGAGGTGGATCTTATGTTTTGGAAGATCTGGATGGTACTTAGTTGGCCATCTGCTGATAAATTTAACAAATATTCATTTTTGTGGAGGGGAATTATCTCAGGAGTAAGTCCTCCCAATTTTGCACCACAAGGGTCATTTGCTGCATTTTTTTTGTAAAACTCTACTGTATGCCACATATGTGAGCACCTGGGACACCTTCTTTGTTTTTATCTCTGGTGCTTCTAGGGCTCTTTTGGATGGATTGAGATATTTTTCAACTCTCCAATCACTTTCAAGATCAAAAAATGGCCATTCTTCCGTCTAAGTTTCTTTGTATTCCTCCTTTTCTTAATATCTTCAAATGCAAGATGCAAACTAGGGACATTATTTAATTTTGGGAGAGATGTGGTGACCAATCCAGGACACCTCATGTAAAGGGGAATTTTTTTCTAATTTTTTATATATATTCATTTATCTGATTATCATCAAAAAAAATGTTTGTGTTGGTATGGAATCCTTCCTCTCCTCTCTGTTCCCAAATTCTCCCTGTCCTAGCCGTCTAGGAAGGGTGCATGCAATCTATTGCCATCCTTATCATCTACATTGTCCCCAACTCCCTCATAAACTTTTGATCAGCCATAATCCCACCCAAAATGTTGGCGGTCACAAGCAGATGGCCATCAGTCATTCAATCATCAATTTATCCCCCCATAAACATTTCTGGCAAGCGTTGGTACTGTTGTTTACTTTGCAGCTTGTTGACACCCATCAGCCACTGATTGACCATCCCACCTCCACCATCCTCCAAGCCATCCCTTGCAGCTTCAACAAACAATCTGACAAATATTGCCATGGTCTCCAATCATGCTCCCATCAACCTGCGAATCCTGATGGACAGCAGCTTTTGTTTGTGGCCATTGGAGTTCTTGCAACAAGCCATCAAACATCAATCCCCCCTTTTCATTTGGCCAGCCGACAAGGACCATTCTGCATCTGTCAAATGAGGGTGCAACCATCTGTTTCAGCCTTCCCAAACCTCTTGTTTCAATCCCAATCACCTGACCTTGATCCCCCCCAATTCTTCTTTATTCTACATCCATCTTCTGCTTGCTGTCATCTGTGATTCTGGCTTGTCTCCTTCCTTTCATCTTTTTTTCAAATTTCCCAAAATTTTGTTGTTATTGTTTGTTGTTTTCATTACTTTTTTCCCTCATCCATCTTCCATTGTCAAAAAAAAAAAAGTTCCGCACTCATTTCTAGTTATCTGTTGTAAGTAGTCTATAGGGCCCCCTTTGCATAAAAGGGGGGGCTCTCCCCTGCTTTTTTCCCCATCATCATCACTATATACAACCAATAAATTTGTGGGGCCCCTTCCCCTTTATCCAAGCCATTCATCGTCCTTATCCTGGGTATATCTATGATTGCCCCTTGATCTTTGAGCCTCAAAACTCAAACCTTGATCTATCCATCTGTGGCCTTGTCAGTTATTGCCAAAAAATTGCCTTGCTGTTTGAAGAAGAATTTATTTGATTGAATTCTTGAGTGTGTTATACCACTCTTTGATCCCTTTTTTGACCATACTAGTCTTGATCATTTTATGATTATCATTGTGGAATCACTAAGGTTTGACTGGAAGGTTTATTTAAGCTTGAAACATGGAGTTTTAAAATCCCCTTTATTTAATTTAATTTGAATTTTGCCAAACAACTCTTGAGTCCCTTGAGAAGTGTTGGGTTATGCTTTTTCAAATATGTCATTGCTTTGCTTCTAGAGATTCATAAAACAAATTGCATTTTTTTTGCACAGCCACCCACATTTATCTGGTAACCTTCAAACACTTAATTGCCCAGAGTGGGGAAGGTTCATTGGGAGCCTAGAGGTTGGTTGGGATTGAGTTTATCTTTTGTAATCTTCTGCTGACAACCAGAGTTATTATACTGTGGGCATTGTTACTGACAACTGCCTTGTTCTATTGAACTCTGAAAAAAACTTTAACTTTCTTCTTCAATTCTTTTTCCGCAAAATCTTACCTCAGATAGTGTTTTTTCCTCGCTACCCACTCCTATCAAAGCCATCCCTTCAATTGATTACTCATTCATAAGGTTCTGGACCATGATTCTGGTTAAATTTAAGCTTTTTTGTAAAAATCAGGAGGGCAGCCTAAAAAACACCTTTCCCCTCCATAGAACTGCCCGCAGCTCATCACTGTTTAGAGTATTACACCCTCTCATTGGGTTTCCCAAAAGGCAAAATGGAACTTTGAATTTTCCAATGTTCCAAGATTTGCATTGGATTTATTTGTCTTGGATATCCCTGGAAAGGAAAAAACTATTAGAGGCCATGATTTCCTAGTTGAATGGAATCTGGATGTAAATTGGCAAGAAGGGGTAATTAAAATTTGAACCTTGAAACACCAGGAAGCTAACCTTTCTTTCAAACAGGAATTTAAAAGCCTACCTGAAACTGTCATTGAGTTGGATGTCAAATTTCCGCAAGGAGATTTGCAATATCCTGGTTTCTTTTCCAAAGTTCCCTCTTCAAATTTAGGAGTTATTGCTTATTTATCCAAATTAACTCTTCCTTTTTTCTTTGAAGAGAAACAGGGGCCTACCAAAAGGTGTGTTTTGAGCTACTAAATTCTCTTGCATTGTGAAAGCACTTCAAATCCAGTGCTAAAAGATGATTAGATTGAAGATTCAGAAATCATTAAAGAGTCTTTACCTTTAGTTTACCATGACTTTGCTGACGTCTTCTCAGCTTTAGAAGCAGATAAAATTCCTCCTTCATATTCTTATGATCACAGGATCAAACTTACTGTCCCAACTTTTACACCCAGACCCGTCTACTCTCTCAAAGCAAGAATCAACTGCCCTTGGAGAACAAGTTCCAGAAAATGTATCAAAAGGATTTCTTTGACCAAGCTATTCAAATACCAGCTTGCCTTTTCTCTTTGTTACAAAGTAATATTTCTGCCTTTGCATTTGCGTGGACTACAGGAAACTGAACCAGGTAATCTGGAAGAATGCCTACCCATTACCACCTATGTTTCACCTCCTCACCCTTTTCCATGGAGCTGCTTATTTCTCAAAGTTATACCTTCAAGGCTGTTATAATTATGGCCAGCAATTATCTTAGGAAAATGAGAGTTATTTAAAGCAAAAGAAATGCTGGATACCTTGTGTCAATAATTGCTTGATGGGCTCTCACAATGGGGCAACAAGTTGGATGATATTGTTGATGGATTCAATTGGATGATGAATGAATGGATGGAAAACAGCAGGGAGAAGAGATCCTTAATGACAAAAGATTGGCCTCTTGTGAGCCCATGATACAACAAGCCAAAAGGCAATTTTTCCGCCCCAAAAGAGCTCCACAGGCTCTACAGGCCTTTTTACTTGGTTTGGGCTACATCAGCCCACATGGCATCATTCCCTGAACCCTTACGACCAGCTCTGGCATTTCCACCTCAATGGGGCTGACCCAGCCCCTTAGCTGTTCAAAAACCTGGTTGGTTGTCCGTTAAAACAAGCCCTGTTACTTATCTTAGCACCTGTACAGCCCTGGACCCTCATATGGGCCAGGTGGGACCCAGGACTCACCTGAGTCCAACCAAAATCTCACCTGGGGGGGATGTAACCGGCGGACATGCCGTCCCCCCCTCTTTCCCTCAAATACCTGGAGGGGGCAGTCAAATCCCCCTACCAGGGGCCCTGGGGGTCAATACCCCCAGGGCTTTGCTATGGTAAGTGGGCTGGGGGTTGGTCAGGTCCCCTCATCCCATTGCTCCTCCCCCTTGGTAAAGGGGGGGGGGGGGGGGAGAGCACCCCTTCCATGGTGGGGGGGGGGGGGGGTGGTCAATCCCCCCCCACTGCCGGTTGCCTTGATGAAACCGTCCTGGCAATCTCCTTTGGTGGGGGGGTGATCAAGTCCCCCCCACCATGACCGGTTGCCCTTTGCAACCAGTTTCTGGCTGGTTAAAACCAGCCAGCCCTCCCCATTCCCCTTGTAATGGCAATCATTGGGAGTGGGGGGAGCCAGGACCACCAGCCTTGCGGCCGCTACCCAGAGCAGCAGCCGCGACGACGGCCCTGCGCAGGCTTTTGGGGCCCATAGACGGGCAAATGGCAAAAACAGTGGCCCCGAGCGGGCTGCAAGGCAGGAGGCAGCCCCAAATGGGCTGCAACATGGGTGGCAGCCCCAATGGGCCTCCCCAAGCCCAAAGACTAAATAAACCATACTTTGGCCATCCAGCCCGTCTGGCCAAGTATGTCCAAAATAAAACTTGGTCCCAATTATGCCCATAAAAGCCCATCTGGCTGTATTTGCCCATATAACTCACCGGGCCCGTGTACCAATGGGCCTGTTTCACGCGTTTTTAGGCCAGTTTCCTCAAATCAGTGACATCCACACAGACCAGTATGGTCCATGTGAGTGTCCAATGGGCCGTAGAGGCCCATGTGTGCATCCCATTTGGATTACACTTATAAGTAGCACACGCGTAAGTGCATACGTATTTTAACACACCCCCTTAATCCAAAAGGGGTGACATCCGCATGTTAGTTAAAAAGCCTTGATGCTTGTTCCTATCTAAAGCCTTAGTCAAGATATCTGCAATCATTGCTCCAGTGGGCATGTACCTCAACACAATCCCTTTGCAGTTAACTGCATTGAAAATATAGTTATAGTGAACATCAATATGTTTTGTTTTTGAATGGAAAACTTGGTTTTGCGCCAGTGCAATAGCACTCTGATTAACAGAATAAAACAACGCAAACCCTTGTGTTTTATGTGTATCCTCTAAGAATTTTCTCAACCGTTTTGCTTCCAGTGAAGCTGCTAAGTGTTGAGATTTCATGGCAGTGGAGCTTTCACCGCGCCCGAGTAATCTCTTCTCCCCCGGGGACCTCACTGCTGTTACTAACTCCAGGCCAGATCTTGGATCCTGGTACCTGGCAGATGATCATACGAATCATCATACAACCAACTCTTCATTTCAAATTTGATGACCTTTTGACTTCAAATACTACAATCTCCACACTCATCCAAACCCAAATCTTTAGCGACTCTTTCTTTTTCTTTCTCATCTCTCCTCTTTGTTATCTTTTCTCCTTGAACCTCCTTGTTTGACTCCTCACTGCCTCAAATCATGCCTGGTGAGATTCATCTCTCGTATCTTTCACTCTCTCTCACCTCAAAGACTCATTCTACATTTGACCTCAGCTAGTCCTGCCCAATCCACACTTCAACCCCAAGAAAATCCCAATTAACCAATCCTCATCTTGCTCTCATCTCTGATGGTGACTTGTGCAGTCTGTCTATCCTGTTTGTGTTTCATCATTGTGCGCTTGGTACTTTTTCATGTTATCTCATTTCTTTCTGATTGTGTGTCTCTCCAGCTCTCAGCTTTATCAACAATTCAAATCAATTATATTTCTTTACTAAGTAAGCTCTATAATCAGCCTCTGTTGACAAAAGAATTATTTCCAACACCTTCTCGGATATCCATGACACCAGATTCTTCCCTAAGAAGAATACAAAACCACTTGTTGATTCCCTAGTGTTACCATCTGCCCAACTTGCATTGGAATAAGCAACCAAATCAAAGTTTACTGAATTTGTAAACAACAGTCCCAGACTGTGCGTTCCTTTAAGATGACTCATAAATCTCTTAAACCATGACCAATGCCTCATGCTTAGCTTCTCTAAGTGTTGCAACAAGACACCAATTGCAAAAGCAATTTCAGGCCTTGTACACTGCCCCAAATAATTTAGTGATCCAACAGCTGACCTGTAGTCATTACCAGATTGAACAAACTCCAGATACTCCTCATCTGTAGACTTCTCTAAACAAATGTTTGACTGCATGGGAGTACAAAACTCCTTTGCATCCTCTAAGCCTTATTGCTTAAGAAGAGCTGCCATGTAATGGCTCTGGTCTAACTTAATACCATTCTTGCTCTTACTGACTTTCATTCCTAGCACATGTTGCGCCAGACCAAGATCTTTTATCTTGAATTCCTTTTTGAGTTTCTCCATGACTATCTGTTTACCATTTCCAATAATGATAATGTCATTGACCCATACAAAAAAATTGCATCCTTTCTTACAAAAAGAAAAGGGTTGGCCTCAGATATCTTGAAACCAATCTGTATTAGTTTCTCACTAATGGTATTATACCACAATCTAGCTGCTTGCTTCAATCCATAAAGGGATCTACACAGCTTGAGGACATATTCCCCTTTATCTGCTGAAAGAAAAATTCTAACACAGATTTTCTTCATGGTTTCTGGTTTAGTCTCTACTAACCATTCAAAAAAATCATCAGGGATTGAAATATAAACTGTCTTCTCCTCTCCAAGTTTTGCATTCAAGTATGCTGTTACAAAATCAGCTTGTCTTATTTCTTCTCTCAACTCCACTGCAAGAGCAATGATGTACCTGAAGGTGGACAGCCTTTGAGTTGGTGAGAAATTTTCTTGGTGATTGATACCCTCTCTCTGCTTGAAGCCCTGTGCAACGCATCTAGCTTTGAATCTTTTCAAAACTCCATTTGTGTCAAAATTCAGGTTTAACACCAATCTAGACCCCACAATGGTCTTTCCTTTTGGAACAGAATCCCGCTCAACCACTTAAAAGACACAATTATTTTATAGAGAATCAAATTTTTCAAAAATAGCACTCTTCCAGTTGGCTCTCTCATCAGAATTCAAGCTTGGCCAAAGCTATTTGGATTAACCCTGTTACCCATTTCTGAACTCAACGCCAGGACTTCATTGAGCATACACTGTTCCTGAAATGTATCTTCCTCATATCCTGCGGCAGCATAATGGCGTTAAATAATTCTGCCTCCGTACTCTTATGATAAGATAACTTTAGATTTCTTGATTAATTAGAACCAGCATAGGCTGTAAAAAAAGAGAGAAAGTATAAGAACAGAGAAACTGATTGAAACAGATACTTAAGGAAGGAAACAGATAAAGAAAATCCTACAGCATAGCTGGAGATGATGTGTCAACGGCGGAAGGTATTCTGAGAGGGCAATTTGTATTGAGAGAAGAAGGTCTGAGAGAGGAGGTTGGCAAGACAGACTGGATAGCTGGAGGATCAGACAGATTCTTATCAAGAAGGCTTGAGAGATTGGGGTCTTACCAGGCAGGGATCAGTCGTGTCAATAGAAACAGATTGGTTAGGGCGTATTGAGCATTGATTCTTGGAGTAGAGTATTGGATTGATTTAGATGGATCAAGAGTTGAGTCTTGGAGGAGATTATAGAAGAGTAGAATGAGAAAAGATAAAAAGAAAAGAAAAGGATCAAAGAAAGAGGAATGTAAAAAGGAAGGAATGATTGAGTGAGAGCCCAGTGTCGTGACTGGGTCCTTCCCACCATCTGAGTGTTGAATTTGTGGCCAAGTGAGGTCCCCCAATGTGGGGAAGATAGCGCGCGGGTGAAGAAGAGCCAAGAGGAGTGCGCAGCCCTGCAATACCACCGGGGGGGGAAAAGCCTGCTAAGACTTAACACCCCCTGTGACTGGTAAGAGGCAAAGAAAAGGAATTTACAGTAGACTTTTAAGAGAAAACCTCTTGTTGAAGCATCTTGAGGGAGTTCACAGCGGAAGCCTTGGTTAATGGGTTGGCTATCATCTTGTTGGTAGCAATGAGAAGTAGGTCAAATTTGTAGAGCAAAAAATCTTATGATAGTCCTTTTGTCTTAATGTCAATATGTCTAGATTTTGAATGTGAGCCAAATTTCTTGATCTTGTACTCTAGGCCTTTGTTGTCAATATAAATTCTTGGCTTGCATTCTGGGCAGGTGTAGATTTTACCCATAAGGTGAACAATCCATCTTAGCTCGAGGTAGCAGTCCATGAGAGCGTTGAGTTCTGATTCAGCAGATGAGTAAGTAATATTCCTTTGTCTTGATGAATTCCAAATGACCGGGCTGCCATAGTGGAGAATGATGTACCCAGTTTGAGACTTGCAAAATTTTGGGTCATCCCCCCAGGTAGCGTTGCTATAGGCTGAGATGATTTCTTGAGAGGGATCATACTTGAGAGTGAGCTTTAGGTCCCTAATGGTCTTCAGATATTCCCATCCTTTCGTACCTCTCCCCAGTGAGATAACCCAGGTTTATTGTTGAACCGGGCCAGGCTAGAGATGGCAAAGGCAATGTTGGGATGGGTGTATTGAGAAACATGATTCAGAAGTCCAATAGCTGAAAAATAGTTTATATTGAGCAGAGTGAACTATGCATGATCCTCATCCGTAGCGGGTTTGAGATGGAAATTTTGAGTCAATGGAGAGTTGATGTCTTCACACTTGGTGAGTCCCAGCTCTTCTAATCCTCAATCAATATGAATTGGTTGACTGATTAGAATTGAGTATTCTTTGATTTCCATTAACATGCCAAGGATTGTATTCGGAGGATGGCATGAAGAATTTAAGAACTTTGTCAGGAAGTTCTCTGCAAAGACATTAGAGTTTCCAATGTGGATGAGATCATTGAAGTGGAAATAAATAACCTCCTTTGATTTTGAGTTGATGTACAAGAATGGGTTGCTCGTGGATTCACGGAAGCCTTAAAGTTTAATTCACATTGTAAGCCTTTCGTACCAGTTCTTTGGGGACTGTTGAAGGCCGTATAAAGACTTTTTTAATTTTAAGAAGGGTGATTTTCTGTTGGATCCTTCAGGGGTCCTAATTATTACGATTTTGTTTAGAGGCGCGTGGACAAAGGCCCCCTTCACGTCAAATTGAGTGAAAGTCATCTTATTCTTGAGGCCATAGATCAGGGCAAGGCCCAGAGATCCTAGTTTACCGGTCGGGGCCCAGTATTCATTGTAATCTACGCCCTGGACCTGATCAAATCCTTGCACGCATAGTTGGGCTTTTTACCTTGCTGGCTTGCCATGGCAGTTTCCTTTAACCTTGAAAACCCACGTGGTTTTTAGAATATTGTTGGGATCTTCATAGTATTCTTCCCAAACTTCTTGGGACTCAATAGAGTTTAATTCTTCATCCGCAGCTTTTTCCATTTGGGCCATTTGGGACATTTCTGTGCCTCCTTGTAAGAGGGAGGCTTGTAATAATGGTGGAAACCGTATCTTTGAGGTTTCCGGATTTCATTTTGGGGCCTTAGATTGTTCTGCTGAGAAGTTGGTTCAGGAGCAGGAGGAGGATTGGGAGAGTGATTGTCCGAGGAACTGATTTCTTCAAAGTCAGAGTTGGATTCTTGACATTTGGGAGGAGTTTCTCTCATCTCATATTGCTTGTCTCTGGTCGAGAAGTTGGCTTTGTCGGCATCATCTTTGGACTGAGAGAATAGATCTAGACCTGGAAATTCAAGGAAAGGGAATCCATTAAGTTGGTTCTTGAGAAATCTGACATGCTTAGTTTCAATAACCGCACCCAATGAATTGAGAATGAGATAGGAATGGAAGGTTGGTTTGAACCCAATCAAGATCCCTTCAAGGCACTTCTCATCAAATTTTTGTCCTTCTTGGACAAGGTTTGCGAGATAGATAACTGAGGCGCCTATGGGTTTCAAATATTTAGCAGGAAGTCTTTTACCAAACATTAGCTCCCAAGGAGGTATCTGGTTACCTTCTTGCGGGATTTGATTGATCATGAAGCAGCAGATTTGAGTCAGAATGTGCCAATAGTTTTTTTGCTAATTGGGTTGACAAGAAAGTGGCACAGGCGGATTCAATGATGTTTCTATTGGCCCTTTCTGCTCTTTTGTTGTGTTTTGAGTGATAGGGTTCCATTTTTTGTAGCTTGATATGTTTTGTCATGGCAAAATCTTTGAGAGTAGAGTTAGTGAACTCCATGCCTTTATCTGAGAAAATCTTGGAGGGGTAGTAATTCAGTCTCTTCTGCTCCACTTTGAGGAGACTTATAATTGCATCAGTTGCCTTGTCCTTGGATGTTAAGGGGAAAGCTGCTAGGTAGCCAGAGTAATTATCCACCAACGTAAGGATATAGCAATGGCCTACCTTCAACTGGGGAGTTATTGGCCCTATGAGGTCAAGGTGAATCCTATCTAGGGGTTTGTTCAATGGAGTAGAAGTGTGGGAGAAGGGAGATCTAGTGATCTATCACACTGAAACTTTTGAAGTTCTTCATTGGTGTAGAGATCCTTTACAATGGGTTTGAGCGTAGAGATGGAAGCATGCCCGTACATCTTATGGATGTCAAGTAAGAATAGAGGAGGGACGTGAGACTGACTAGTAGAGTTGACCATTTGACGCTGGCCCACCAAGGTGGGCTTTTCAATGACAAATAGATTATCTCAAATTAATCCCTTTAGCACGGGTTGGCTGTTTCAAGTAAAAGAGAATCTGTCTTGAACTTGAGTGAGGTTACACCCCTTTTTTGCCAACAGACCGGGGCTGATGAGGTTTACTACAATATCTGGTACATAGACGCAACCTTCAAGGGTGATTGTGGAGTCTCTCCATTCCAATTTCACCGTCCCGGTTCCCCGTATTCTAAGGTTAGCTTCTAACTTCCTTGTTTTGATTTCTTCTGATCCTTCCTGAAGCTTGATCGAGGAGAAGTACTTGACATCATTGAATATATGAACGTTTGCTCCGGAGTCTAGAAGGAGATTGGGGTTGTTGTCCACATTGATCCAGAGGGTTAATAGTGAATGGTAGTTGATGGTGGGAGTCTTCTTAGATTTTTTCCTCCACTTGTTTTGTTGTTTGGTCCACCACTCCAGTGCAATCTGGGAATGAAGATGGAAGCAGGATGCTTCTGAGTGTGGTGCATTAGGATTGTGATACCCTTCTTGGCATCTCATCCTGGGTTTCCTCTTGTCCTTGTGAATTTTAGCCTTAGTCAATAATAACAAAACATCTAGTGTTGATCTATTAGAGTTTGATTGATCTTTTCTCTTGTTATTATATTGTTTAAGGTGGTTAAAGACCATATCTACTGTCATGTTTTTTTCGACATGCATAATCTGTAGTTTAAGGTTCTCAAGGATCGGAGGAAACTTGAATAGGACCAGGTACGTAAGGATGTCCTTGGGTAGCTTGATTCCTACATCTGTCATTGTTGTAATGGCCTTTTGCATTTCTGTAATGAATCCTTTGATGACGTGCTTGTTGAAAGCTGAATGGAGGAAATGATTGAATACTCTTGCCCTATTTGCAGTTTTGGAGGAGGCAAATTGTCTGGTGATTTCCGCCCATAGGAGCTCAGATGAGGTTATGTTGGTAGAATTTACAACATTTGCCTGAGTCGTACTGTCCAGTTTGGATAAGGTTATCGCTTGCATTTCTCTGTCTTGTTTTGAGGACATGGGGCCGGAATTATGGGTAATAGTGTCTTTGATATCCTTGAAGTCAAATAGCATAAGCATTTTATCCCGCCATATCAAATAGTTCTCTTCATTCAGGGGAGGAATAGCGTCCACAGAGGATTTGAGCGCCACCTGATGAAAGTAATTGGCCACCCCAGCTGGTTTGTTCATGATTGGTTTGGTTAGACTTGATTGTAGGGCTTTTGGCTTTTAACCGTGATAAGATAACTTTAGATTTCTTGATGACTTAGAACCAGAATAGGTTGTACAAAAAGAGAGAAATTATAAGAACGGAGAAACTGATAGAAAAAGAGACTTAAGGAAGGAAACAGATAAAGATGATCCTACAGCATAGCCGGAGATGATGTGTTGACAGCGGAAGGTATTCTGAGAGGGAAATTTGTATTGAGAGAAGAAGGGCTGAGAGACAAGGTTGGCAAGACATACTGGATATCTGGAGGATTAGACAGATTCTTATCAAGAAGGCTTGGGAGATTGGGGTCTTACCAGGCAGGGATCAGTGGTGTTGATAGAAACAGATTGGTAAGGGCGTATCAAGCGTTGAGTCTTGGAGTAGAGTATTGGATTTATTTAGATGGATCAAGAGGTGAGTCTTGGAGGAGATTATAGAAGAGGAGAATGAGAAAAGATAAAAAGAAAAGAAAAGAAAAGGATCAAAGAAAGAGGAATGGAAAAAGGAAGGAATGATTGAGTGAGAGCCCAGTGTCATGACTGAATCCTTCCCACCATCTGAGTGTTGAAGTGGTCACCAAGTGAGGTCCCCCAATGTGGGGAAGATAGCGCGCGGGGAAAGAAGAGCCAAGAGGAGCGCGCAGCCCCACAAGACCACCGTAGGGGGAATAGCCTGCTAAGACTTAACGTCTTACGGTCAAGCTATTCTTTACTGTCACATCCACATAGGCGCGGACCCTATCACTGTCACAAACCTATCTCTGTCTTTCATAACTATGTTCCCTGTTTTTCTCTCTCCTTTCTATCTCTCTTGATCACATACCTGCCGGCAACTCTGGAGGATCTCTGAACCAACAACTACCTCAACCTAACTCAATTCACATCTCAACTCTCAACACGACTACTCATTATCAGATCAAATCTCTTCTTATTTCTCTTCTCTTCTTTTCTTTCTTTATCTTTTTATTTCTTTTATTTTGATCCTTCGCAACTCAAATCTTACTCTCTTCAACTCAATCTTCATCATTCTCTGACTGGTAAGACAATCATCTATTGCCAAATACTCTATACATGTCTGATATAACTATTGATATTAACCTCTTCAAATTCATTCTTGTCGTGTTCCTCAATATTCTCATAGTGTCTGATCCAGCCTGCTCAACCACCGCACTTCCTAGCTGTTCCGTTTTTGATGTTTGTTTTCTTTATCTTTTTCTTTCTTCATGTATTTCCTTCCTTTTTGCTGTTTCTATACGCATAATGCAACTGGCTTAGCCCTCTTTGTTCAATTCAAATTGAATAATCATTCAGTTACTCAACACAGTTTAAAGCCAAAGCCAACCTGGCGAATCTAACCAAACCAATCGACAGATCCAGCAACAATGACTTTTTTCAAATTATTCAAAAAGCTGCGCTCAAAGCCGTGCCTATGCTATCCAAAGAAAATTATTCTATCTGGAAGGAAAAGATGAAAATGTTGCTCAAACTTAAAGGAATCAAGGAGGCTCTCAAAGACAATTCCAAGGCTCTTAGCTCTGTTGATGATATGGAAACTTGAGTGATTCTTCTTTCTTGAATCAATTCCATGACTCAAAATAATGTTGTCAACCCAACAAACATCACTTCTGCTTGACTTCTTTTTCAAACCATCAAAGAAAAATTTGCTTCTTCTCAAACTGCCAATCAAGCTCAAGTCTTTAACAAGTTCCTCTATCATATTTTCCAACCCAGTGCTATCAATCTCTTCATTACAGAAACCAAATTTTCTCTTAAGAAAATGATTGATGTAGGGATTGATCTCCCAGATGATATTCTATCCTATCTCATTCTTTTCAAATTTCCTCCTCCACTTCATTCTCTTTGTCAACAAATAATGCACTTGGATAAGACATTCACAATGGATCTTGTTTTTAACCACCTTAATCAACTCAACAACAAAGCCAGAGTCAAATCCAAGGAAACCAAAATTAGCAATACAGCTCTTGTCTCATCTTGTATTCCAAAGAAATCTGTTTCCTCAGAGCAAAGATGCAAGAAAGGATTTCACGATCCCATGTTGCCAGACCACCCAGCCAAAAAATGCTGGCATCTTCATGAACATCTAGCACCCAAATGGTGGAAGGAATTGCAAGCTTGCTGGAGAGCTTCACTCAACTCAAGTTCAAAAACCAAAGAAGTAGCTCATTACGTAGCACTTCTTACTACTTGGATCAAGGAAATCAATCCTCTGAATCAAATAATCCTTGAATCTGGCGCTTCTTCCCACATGTTCAACTACCCTCATTTATTTTGTCAGCTCCAGGAATACCCAGGTGAAGAATTCATCAACACAGGAAAGGAAGGTGTGAAACTCCCAATCAAGGGTAAAGGGAAAGTCAAACTTTCTTGGAAGAATTTGTTTGTGTCTCTCTCCAATTGTCTTTTTGTCCCTGATCTTGTGGTGAACCTCATCAGTCCCGGAGAATTAATCACAGAGAAAAACTGCTCTCTTACCTCTTCTCAAAATAAATTCTTCCTTTCTAATAATTTGCAACTGGCTTTCTCTGGATTCATTCAAGAGAACTTGTTTATTCTTAATTCTCCTTCTTGTGTTGGCAATAATCACAAATTTTGTCACATTTCTCTTAAAAATGTGGATCTCAACAAGATTAATCACCTTCACCAATTTTTTGGACATGCAAGTCCATACCTTCTCAAAAACCGTTTTCCTTCACTTTCATCCAAAGCCATTTTAGACTTTCAATGCAAAGACTGCGTATTTTCTAAGATTTCCAAATCCTCTTTCAAAAATACCTTGAACTCCTCTTCCAAAACTTTTGAACAACTTCAAATCAATTTGATAGGCCCAATCACTCCCTCTTCCAGTAATGATAAGAATTATATCATGTCAATTATTGACAAATTTTCTGGTTAAATTTCTGCAATACCTCGCCAACACAAATCCAATGCATGCCAACAACTCAAAATAACCTAAAATGACAAAAAAACAAAAAAAAATGTTTTCCTGCTACTGTCTGCACTGATGGAGGCGGAGAATTCTCTTCTACCAAAATTAAAGATTTTCTTAAAACTAGCTTGATTAAGCACTTGATTTCAGAACCATATCACCACTAACACAATGGAAAGGTCAAGAGAGAAAACTGTAAACTCAACAAATCCATTAGAGCTATCCTCCAAAGCTCAAAACTTCCTCTGAATCTATGGGCTGAAGTTGCCAAGTCAGCCTTTCTTTCCTTGAATCACATCCAAAAAACTCCTAACTCCCCCTCTCCCTATCAATCCTTTGTTGGAAAAATTCTTCCTATCAGCTATTTCCAACCTATAGGGTCTAAGGTAGTATATCTCAACAATAAGATTAATCGTGGCAAAAAATTTAAGGATTGAGGACTTCTGGGTACCCTTGTGGGTTACAACCCCAATTTCCTTTTATATTGAATAATGAAACCCAAAAATTCCATTGTTTCCACAAAGCACGTCAAAATACTGAAAATTTACTCCTGATTAAAGAATTCCCTAGACTCACATCCAATAGAAGAATCCTTACAGATCAAAATCAATGATGATTTACCATTTCCTTCTTTAAATTCTACTTCCTCCAAAAACAAACCTGACTCACCATCCAAAGATTTTTTTTCCTCCAATACATTTACCCCTAACACTTCTCCTCCTACTCTTACAACCAAAACTCAAAAAAGCCGTTCAACCAATACCAAGTCAGACCTCTCTGAAGATTTGACACATCAACTCATTCCAAGTTACTCTCTCCAAGATTGATCTGCTTTAAACCCTCCTCAATGGTACGGATACCATCACTACTACGTACCAAAAAACTTTGAACAGGCCAAGAAGTGCGCCAATGCTCTCAAGTGGGAAATCTCCATGGACAATAAACTCAATGGGATTGAAAAACTTGAGGTGCTGGAAGATTATAACGGTCCAGAACCCAAAAATCCTCTGAACACTACCTGGGTGTATCATCTCAAAGAAAACTGTAATGGAGACCCTCTTATCTACAAAAGTCAACTTTGTGTCCAAGGATTCAATCAAATTTACGGATTGGATTATCAAGAGACATTTTCCCCAACTGGTAAAGCAGCATCCTTGCAAATAGCTTTATTATTTGGGTCTCTTTCACCTCATCCTATTACTTAATTTGAAATGAAAGGCGCTTTTCTCCATGCTCCTCTGTCCAATAAAGTTATCATTCAAAGACCCAAAGGCTCAAGAAGAAAATCAGAGTTTCTTCTCTTGCGAAAATATCTCTGCGGCTTAAAACAAGCTCCTGCCAATTGGTTTCACACTCTTACTTCTTGGATACAAGAGCAGGGATTCCACAAATCTATATCTGATCCTTGCTTGTATATTCACCCTGACTCAAACTCAGTTCTCTTCTTTCATTTCAACAACATTATACTCCTTGCCCTGGGGAACAATATTAAGAGCAAATTTCTCCAAAGATTTCCTCATTCCAGTCATCACAATCCAAATACAATTTTGGGCATGAAATACAAGCAAATTGGCAACAAAATAATTCTATCTCAACCTAAACATATTGAACACAGATTGGAAGAATTAAAGATGACAGACTGTAAACCTTCCTCTATCCCCCTCTCAGCCAACCTCACTTTGACGCCAGCCTCTGATGAAGATCATGAAGAATTCAAGTCTCTTAATATAAACTATAGGTCTGCCGTCTTCCTCATCAACTTCATTGCGTGTCTCACTTTTCCCAACCTCAGCTTTGCTGTTTCTAGTCTTGCCCAATTCTGTGAAAAGCCAGGTATCAGCCATTGGAGGGAAGTCAATAGATGCTGGAAATATCTAAAAGCTACAAAAAATCTGAAACTCACCTTAAAAATCAATAACTCTAGCACTCAAATCAAATGTTACAGCAATGCCACTTGGAGTGATGATTTGGAAACAAGGCGTTCCCAATCTGGTCATCTTTCTCTCCTCTTCAATTCCCTCATTTCTTGGAGTAGTTACATACAGCGCAATGTAACTCATTCTACTACTGATGCAGAACTTAACCCTCTAGCCGACTCCTTTTCAGAAGCCATATGGATGCAAAATTTAGTGGTGAAAACGGGAGACTATGTATTTCAAAATCTAAGACCAGCAGGTCTTTGGCGGAGGAGAAAACAAGCTTGAATGAAATAGTATCAGAAATGTTTTTTTTTGGTTTAAGATGACATGAGACATTTCTTACCAGTATGACGGAATTGAGAATGAGGAAGAGAGAATACGGAAGACTTGACACAAAGACGGATAATTCAGAAGGCAAAGAGTGGGATAGGAAGCTAGACAGAATTGGAAGTTGATGGCCGTCAAACAAAGTTGGAATGGGAGGGTGAAGCGTGGAATGATTAGTTACTTGAGTCAGATAGTCAAGGGTGTTTGAGAGGATGATTGGGTGGTTGAGAGGATGATTGATAAGGATTTGTCATAGGTTAAGACGGAAGAGAACAATGGAGGAGGATGTTGGACGAGAAGAGGGAACTGAGGGATGACACAGAATAGAGAGGGTGTTTTGATGGAGGATTTGGAGAGAGGTTGAGGGAGAGATGAGGGAAGAGAAGGCAGGAGAAATTGAAGGAAGGATTGAGGGGTAGATCAAGGAAGGATTGTGAGAGAAGTGCGCAGGAATGAGGAGGGGAAAGTCCAGCAATGAGAGAGGGAGGATTGAGACTGAAGCATGGGAGGATGAGAGTCTAGATTTGAAGTTTTGGCACTGGGGAGAGTGATTATGCAGAGTGAAGAAGGGTGTCAACTTGAAAAGTGGCTGAACTCTGGAAAAAGAATGTTACACCCAGTATTCATGATATAGACAATAAGGGTCTAGACAATAAACTCAAGAAGTTTGGGTGTAACTCCAAAAATTGCCATATCAATATCAAAACCAAAGCTCTTTGCAAAAACTCCATCTTGGAAATCTACTCATCAAACTAATTTCAGCAACAAACATGAAAGCTGATGGACTTACAAAAGCTCTTCCCCTTTCTTCTCTCTCTAATCTTCTTCAGTTAATAGAGCCTTCCTTTACGGCTCCGACTTCAGTCTTACAAGTCATGGGGGGTGTTAAATAATTCTGCATCCGTACTCTTACGGTCATGCTATTCTTTACTGTCACATCCACATAGGCGCGGACCCTATCACTGTCACAAACCTATCTCTGTCTTTCATAACTATGTTCCCTGTTCTTCTCTTTCCTTTCTATCTCTCTCAATCACGTACCTGCTGGAAACTCTGGAGGATCTCTGAAACAACAACTACCTCAACCTAACTCAAGTCACATCTTAACTTTCAACACAACTACCCATTATCAGATCAAATCTCTTCTTATTTCTCTTCTCTTCTTTTCTTTCTTTATATTTTCATTTCTTTTTTTTTTCTCCTTCTCAACTCAAATCTTACTCTCTTCAACTCAATATTCATCATTCTCTGACTGGTAAGACAATCATCTATTGCCAAATACTCTATACATGTCTGATATAACTATTGATATTCACCTCTTCAAAGTCATCCTTGTCGTGTTCCTCAATATTCTCATAGTGTCTGATCCAGCCTACTCAACCACTGCACTTCCTAGCTTTTCTTTGATTGATTTTTGTTTTCTTTATCTTTTTTGTTCTTCATGTCTTTCCTTCCTTTTTGCTGTTTATATACTGATAATGCAACTGGCTTAGCCCTCCTTGGTCAATACAAATTGAATAATCATTCAGTTACTCAAACAATGGGACTTCCATTCCCCCTACATATCAAATTGCACTCTAACCTTACCACTCCTTCTTACTGGAGGTGGAGGCTCATCAGGTTCCAAATTAACGGACTCCCCTGAAGCGGGCACTGAACCCTCTGGTGGCAGGTCTGCCATCTCTTAATCTTCTGGAACCACATGTTCCTCAGCCGTTGCTGGTGAAATAGGTGCTAATTGTATTTCTTGCTGTGACTTATTCACAACAACATCTTCACTCCTTTTGAGTGGAAAGGTACTTTTGTCAAATTTTACATCCCTACTACGGATAACCTTTCTTGTGCCTGGAAAATAGATCCTACACAATTTAATTATTAAATCATAGCCTAAAAGTTCCCCTGTTCTGGCTCTAGGGTCTAATTTTCCAACCATCTCATTATGGTGGACACTATAATACACCAAGCAACCAATTATTCTTAGGTGTTATGTTTTGGGGTACAACTTCCAAAACTGATAATGAGGACTCTTCCCATTAAAACTTTCAACTTTATGCAACAGACAGACTGTACACATCAACGCAGCCCATAAGAACTTTGGTAGACCAGATTGAGACATAATAGTTCTGACCTTGTCCAGTAAAGTCCTATTCATTCTCTCAACTATTCCATTATTTTGTGGAGTACTTGCAGTAGTGACTATATTAATGACACCATAATCTTTCAATAACCTCTCAAACTCTTTACTCACAAATTCACCACCTCCATCAGTGATGACCCTCCTGATCTCCTTCATTCGACCATTCTGTTTCCAGAATTTGAAGATTAAAGAAACCTCCTCTGTGGTCTTATCCTTAGATCAAATTGGTTTAACCCAAACATAATTAGTTGCCGTATCAATTAAATTTATGAAGTATCTTGCCCAACCAAGGGAATCCGATGTGAATTGCCCTGCCAAATCAATGGAAAATGCACCTCTAGGAATTTAAATGCAATCTCTACTCTTTGAGAACACATTTCTAGTCTTAGCACCTAAGGTTAAACTCTCACAGTTGCTGTCCTTTACCTTATGGCCACTTATATTGTGGGCAACAGTGCTCAACGCTGAGATTTTGCACAAGCTTGCACAGAAAGCTTGTTCCGAATCTGTCCACTAAGAACAGTCCTTCCATTCATATCAATAACAAACTTATCTTCTTTGAGATAAAAAATCTGGAAACCTTTTTTCCAAACACTCCAAGGGTCACAAGGTTATAAGGCAACTCTGGTACATAGAACACTTCATCAAAAGAAATTTTGAAACCCAAGTGATTTTCAAGAATAACTTTTTCAATTCCTTTAATCTGAAATTTTCTGCCTTTCTGACCAATATTTACAACTCCATCATAATCACTAAGATTTGAAAATAAATTAGGTTCAAAGAACATGTGATCTGTACAACCAGAATCAATTAAAACAAGAAAATCATCCTTCAATCCTCTAATAGGAAAGAAGCTTTATCATTCACTTATAAGTTCTCATCTTTGAGTTTAAGATTACTCACTTCATAATCAATCAAGTCCATTTCTTGATCCTCATCAATTTTGGCCTTCTTGTTGGGACCTTTGTCCCAACAACCATTTCCATTGGACCATCAAACACAACCATTGCAACATTTTCAGTAGTGAGATTGACCTCCTTGTCATTCTCTTTGGACTTCTTCCTCTTCTTGGCCTCCTTGCAATCCTTAGGATAATTCCTCTTATTGTGACAATTATAGCATAAGAGCTTGGACAAATCGGTTTTTGCCTTCTTGCAAGATTTTCCAGTCTTTCCAACAAGGGCTTTTCCAGAACCCCCCTTCATCTTGAACTGAAGATCATCCTTTTCAATCCTTTTCAGCACATCCTCCTCACCAGGAAGAGGATCCAATTGAGAAATAATTCTGACTAAAGAATCAAACTCCTTTGGTAGCTTCTGCAGGATTAAGAGTGAAAAACACTCAGGATCCATGTTAAGTCCTGATGACTTAAACTTGGCTATTCTAGACCTATCCTCTGCAACAAACTGTTTAAAATTTTAATATTGTAGCTTGAACAGTTTATTGAAAGCTATACCCTTCTGGTGAACAGAATCACCAGCATACTTGTACTTAAGCAACTTCCAAAGGATGCTGCCCCTCCTTCTCTCATCTTCCCTAAGAGTATTGGAAACCCATGTCACATGATTCTCATCAAGATGCCTAAGGATGAGATGATAAGACTTTTTCTCCACTTCTGAACTGATCAAAGTGTCATCTGCATCCATTATCTCCCCACAACAGATGTTTTCCAGATCACTATTCATAAGGACAGCCAAAGCATTAGAATTCTGACTTTTCAGAACTATCTTGGTGGAGCTAACATCAGCGATATAGGAAATCTTCTTGGAAAACTTGAGCTCTTTGAGGTTCTCCAGATTAAGGTACAAGGGTCTAGATGGCTTGGAAGTAATGATGATGTTGGTAATGATAATGTGTTTTAATTGTGGCAAGCAATTAGCTTAGGAAAATGAGTAGTATTTAAAGCAAAAGAAATGCTTGACACCTTGTGTCAATAATTGCTTGATGGGCTCTCATAATGGGGCAACGCGTTGGATGATATTGTTGATGGATTCAATTGGATGATGAATGAATTGATGGAAAACAGCAGGGAGAAGAGCTCCTTAATGAAAAAAAATTGGCCTCTTGTGAGCCCATGATACAAAAAGCCAAAAGGCAATTTTTCCGCCCCAAAAGCGCTCTACAGGCTTTACAGGCCTTGTTACTTGGTTTGGGCTACATCAGCCCGCATGGCGTCAGTCCCTGAACCCTTACAACCAGCCTATTCCAGTTGTTTCTGGTTTTTCCACCTCAATGGGGCTGACCCAGCCCCTGAGCTGTTAAAAGCCCCGGCTTTTTGTCTGTTACAACCAGCGCTGTTACTTATCTTAGCACCTGTAAAGCCCTGGCTCCTCATATGGGCCAGGTGGGGCCCAGGACTCACCTGAGTCAAACCAAAATCTCACCTGGGGGGGGTGTAACCGGCGGACATGCCGTCCCCCCCCTCTTTCCCTCAAATTGCTGGAGGGGGCGGTCAAATCCCCCTACCAGGGGCCCTGGGGGTCAATACCCCCAGGGCGTTGCTACAGTAAGTGGGCTGGGGGGTGGTCAGGTCCCCTCAGCCCATTGCTCCTCCCCCTTGGTAAAAAGGGGGGGGGGGGGGAGAGCGCCCCTTCCATGGTGGGGGGGGGGGGTTGTCAATCAACCCCCACTGCCGGTCGCCTCAATGCAACCGGCCTGGCCATCTCCTTTAGTGGGGGGTGATCAAGTCCCCCCCACCATGACCAGTTGCTGGCTGGTTACAACCAGCCAGCCCTCCCCCTTCCCCTTGCAATGGCAAGCGAGGGGAGTGGGAGGAGCCAGGACCACCAGCCTTGCGGCTGCTACCCAGCGCAGCAGCCGCAACAACGGCCCTGCATGGGCTGTTGGGCCCCATAGACGGGCCAATGGCAAAAAAAGCGGCCCCAAGCAGGCCGCAACACAGGCAGCGGCCCCAAGCGGGCTGCAAGGCAGGCGGCAGCCCTAACCGGGCTGTGGCATGGGCGGCGGCCCCAATGGGCCTCCCCAAGCCCAAAGACCAAATAAACCATACTTTGGCGGGCCAGCCCGTCTGGCCAAGTATGTCCAAAATAAACCTTGGGCCCAGTTATGCCCATAAAAGCCCATCTGGCTGTATTTACCCATATAAATCACCGGGCCCATGTACCAATAGGCCTTTTTCATGCGTTTTGAGGCCAGTTTCCCCAAATCAGTGACATCCACACAGACTGGTATGGTCTGTGTGAGTGTCCAATGGGCCGGAGAGGCCCATTTGTGCATCCCATTTGGATTAAACTTATACGTAGCACATGCTCAAGTGCATACGTATTTTGACAAGAGAACCTATAACCTAATTTTCATTGGAAAAGCCCATTTGTATTTGAATGCAATGAGAACCCAGTTTGGCAGTTATGAGTACACCATCCTGCTCTTTGGCCTCTCAAATGCTCCTTCCACTTTTCAAATTTTTTTCAATGATATTTTTTCTGACCTTCTAGAGAAATACCGTGTGGTGTATCTTGAAAATATAATTGTCTACTCAAAGACTCCCCAGGATCACATTGCACATGTGCAAGAGGTGCTGCAGCAACTTTGAAAGAATAACCTGTTTGAAAAGCCCCCAAGTGCAAATTTCATACTCATTCTCTTCAGTTTCTAGGTATCATAGTCTTTCAGAAAGAACTATTGATGGTCCCAGCCAAGAGTCAGTGCATAATGTAATTGCCTCCAAATTCTTCAGTAAAATCCCTTCAAGTTTTCCTTGGTTTTAGTACTTTTTACAGGAGGCTTATTGAGCATTACACTAAGAAAATGGTGAATCTTACTAACCTTCTTCAAAAAGAAACTCATTTTGTTTTTAAAGAACAAGCTTCTTTGGATTTAAAAGCTCTGAAGAAAGTGTTCACCACTGATCTGATACTCACTCACTTTAACAAGCTAGCTTGCACTATTGTGGAAAAAGATGCAAGCAACTATGCAATTGCAGGAGTAATCTTGAAGTTTAGTATTCCTCTTCTCTCTTTCATCCCGTAGCCTTTGAGTCTTGCAAAATGCTTTCTGCAGATATCAATTACAAGATTGATGAAAAGGAAATTCTTGGAATCATTGATTGCTCAAAGAAATGGTGCTCATAACTTTTGAGTCTCATAGAACCCTTTGAGGTCTTAACTGATCACCATTCCCTGAAGTATTTTATGAGCTCAAAAGTCCTTACAAGCAGACAGGCATGATGAGTTAAAAACCTCTCTGAGTTCAACTTTACAATCACGTATCTCCCTGGGAAACAAGAACTAGTCCCTGATGCTTTATCACGTTGGGACACCGTTTACCCAGGGGGGAGCACCTTTGCCAATAACAACCCTGAAAATGTTTGGACACTCTTCTCAACCCAGTCTGCCCAACTAAGTTTTATAATCACTCACCTTAAAGACACAGCTACCAAACTACAACAAGCCCAACTCAAGGACCCCAAGTGTATCAAATTTTGAAAGAGTGCAAATCTATTAGATAGTGGTTACAGTATTGATGAAAATTTTTATTTAGTTTAAAAAGACTGTATAGTAGTACCAGATAATCCTTGCATCAAGTAAGATATCTATTATTCTTGGCATGATTATCTGCTTTCTGGCCATCATGGGCAGGATAAAACCTACCAACTGATTGTGCAAGACTTCTATGGGCCTGGTATGACCAAGGAAGTAGAAGACTATGTTAACATGTGGTATGATTTCAATTGTAAAAATTCCTCAAAACATTGTAATTATGGGCTGCTCTAGCCACTCCCAATTTGGCCTATCCCTTGGAAATTTTTTTCAATGGATCTCATTTTGCAATTAACAATTTCTAGCGTTTATGATTCTATTTTAGTATTAGTAGATTGCTTCTCAAAGATGGCTTTATTTCTTTGAAGTAATGTGATGGCATCTTTTGAAGACATAGCTAATTTATTCATAGAATATGTATTTTCAAAACCTGGCATCCCTGATAATATCATCAGTGATTGTGGATCTTTTTTTGTCTCTAGCTTCTGGACCTTGCTATTCCAACATTTGAAGATTACTTGCAACTTATTGAAAGCTTACCACCTGGAAAAGGATGGGAAAACCAAGCTAGTAAAAAAAATTCTTGACCAGTATATTTGAAATTACTTCTCCTATCAACAGGAAGAATGGTTGCAATGCCTTCCATTTTCCAAGTTTTCCTACAAAAGCCCCACTAATTCCTAAACCAAAAAGTTTCCCTTCTGGACTCTTTATGGTAGAAAACTGACTTTCTCTTCCATTCACGTAGCACCCTTCTCAGACTGCTACAAATTACCTCAATAAAATTAAATACCTTAAATTGCATCTTTGAACCAACCTCAAAGCAGCAAACCAGAGCTACAAGGAGCAAGCAGAAAAAGTTTGCACTACAGCGCCAACCTTTGAAGCAGGTGATCAGGTATGGCTCAGTGCTTGCAACATTTTCAGTACTTGTCCAACCCAAAAACTCACTGAAAGAAAGCTTTTTCCATTCAAATTTGAATCATTCATCTCTCCCAACACCTTTAAAATTACCTCACCAGAAAAATGGAAAGGTATCCACCCAGTCTTTCATGTTTCTGTCCTAGAGACAGCTCAAGTCCTATACCCGGGCAAGACTCATCCCACTCCAGAACCAGTCAATTTCCATGATCATCTAGAGTGGAAAATAAGACATATTCTGAATTCCAGGTTACACAAAGGAAAAATTCAATACCTCTTCAAATGGACTGGCTTTGAGTTTGAAAAAGATTGCACCTTGGGGAACCAGCCCATCGCCATTGCAATTTTCTTAATTTGGTTTGAGACTTCCATGAAAAGCACCCTTGGAAACCTTTCCAATCTTGATTCCGTCACTTCCAATACCATTTCACATTTCCATCCCTTTCCATATTGTCAATACCATCATTTACCATTCCAATCTTATGCTATCTCCGCCTAATTTGACTGTTTATTTGAAATATTTTCATTTTTTTATGTTTATTTATTTCAAGCAAAATTCATCTCTTAAAAAAAATAAATTAAATTAAGTAAAACACTTAAATATTCTCTTTTACTTCCTTTCACCCCTCTTCCCAATTTTTTATCAACTCTGCAAAAATCAACCTAAATTCATCCGGATCTTCATCATTTATTAGAGTCAAAATCCATCACAACACAAGAAATTGTTTAACCAAATGCTTCTTGAATATCTCTTTGCACTTTGCAGTACAAGCTCTCTTTGGATGGGCATTCCATCCACCTTCCTCCAAGAGTTCTGTGAAAAGCTCTCTTCCTTGGGTCTTGCAACATACCTTCCCCAACATTTCCAGTCAACCAGCTTGCGTTGGTTTTGATTGGCACCACAACTTGCACTTTCTCCCTCTCTCCTTGGCCTTCTGTGCCATCTCCTTCTATCCAAGCCTTTCCTCTTTTTCTGCTCCATCTCTGTCTTCCGTTTCATTTCCTCTGCGTCCTTCCTCCTGTCCCATCCCATTTCCTCTGTCCATTTATACCTGTTCTTCCCTTGTTTCCTTGGTTAGTACTACAAATTTCTCTTAACCTTTCACCTTGCTTTGAACCTCAAAATCTATTTGGCTTGCTTGGAACTTGTCCAACGGTCCAATATATAGTGGTGAAGGTGGTGGTTTATTATTTTTATACCTCCAGAATCTTGGCAATACTATAAAGAGCAATAGTTACATCATATTAGTTTTCAATTTTCCCATTCAGTTAGTCTCTAGCCTTAAATTCTGGGTTTTTTACTGCTAAGAATTTGATCTCCAGCACTGGAGGAATATGATAATTCACTCAAGGGGAATATCTTAAAATTTTCACTTCACTTATGGACACCACTGGGGTATTGACCACCGGTTTGGTATTTAAGGGAAAGATACAAGCAACCTTCCAAAGGCAACACTGCTTTAACTTTCCTCAGAGATCCAAAACAGCAGTACTGGGGAAACATCTCTAATTTTGAAAAATGCAATTCTTGCAACAACAAGATGATGATGAGGACATAGTTAAATTAATTTTGATTCAAAAAGATGAAGTACAGTGTTAACTAAAGGGTATACATTAGGTAAAAAAATTTTTGGAATGAATTGGAAAATCATCTGAAGGCTTGCAGGAAACTGCAGCTTAAAACCCGGGCAACTGACACGCTTCAAGCTTAATGGTTATTGTCTTTTCCAATTTCACATATCCTTTCCCTCAGTACCATCTACCTCAGTCCATAAGCGTGACACAAATAAAGCACAACTTCAATGGTGCTTTCTGCTTACCACCTCTGGGTTGCGTAAAATCCTTCCAATCTTGACAACTGACTCAGTATATAATCGCAAATATTGAAGTAAACTCTACGCCAGTTGACCATCAATTCAAGGTTTGCTATTCTACCCTTGGTATCATCAGCCCTTGGACTTCCATTCTCAGTCACACACTCACAATATTTTGCACCCATGCCTAGATAGCCGCATCAACTGTATAGTTCACATAAAGACTAGTCCCTTACCCTGGATAAACAAAAACTTTGCATTTGCATTGTCTTCACATGTCATTCCTTCATGTGTTCTCAATTATCCCCTTGTATGCTCAGATTCTTTTGTCTTGCACCTATGCTACAACCTTGGAAACATCTTTACTGTTATTTCATTTCCCATTCTATTCATTTCATTCATTGCCTCATTGCCTCTTAAGTGTAGCTGGCCATCCATCAGGTTTTATCTAGTCACCTTTGGATTGCCTTAGAAAGGCTTCTTCACCTGTCTGAAGATTGTCTCCTCAGCTAGTTAATTTAATACATTCTTTCATTTTCTAATTAAAGTAATCACATCTTGCTTGGCTTGATTTCCCTTCCATTGGAACACCTCTCCCTTCTTGCTGTTTGTTGAGTCACCAAATCATAAGTTTGCACCTTGCAGTTAGCCTTTCTCCCTGCATTGTCCCTTGCGCTCAGTCTCTTTCTTTCCGCTCACAATAATCTAAGATTTCCCTATAGTACGTGGGGTGGTTGTGTGACATCCAGTTTAAGTACACAATTCATTTATAGAATTTTTGAGGGAGAAATTGAGAATAGATATACAAGAAAAATTGTGCTCCAGTTACTCAAGCCATATATTTTCCATTTTAAAGCAGAATAGTAAAACCTTGCAGGTTTTACACAAGCTTCAGATGCTTAATTCTGTTACTAATTGAAATGAAGGGTTTCCTGCAAAGGTGGATGAATTTATAGAGAACATGAATTACAGTGCATACTAAAGTTTGGTAGATGTGATGGGGACATACAAAAAAAAATAAATTCACCTTGACGAGACCAATGACTGCTTTTGAGACAAGATTGAGATTTGTACAGCTGAAACAAATGCCTCAAGGAGAAAGAAAATACATAGAGGTGTATCAGGCCCAGATTTTGTGTATTCTGCAGGAAAATAATCCAAAACATATGGATCTTTGTTGATTATGAGGAGATTACAGGGATTACAAGCAATTATTTAAGATAATCAATGGAGAACCCATGGAAACTGAAGTTTTTTTGGGATTACCCACAGTCTTTGGAAAGAATTTTCTCTTGAATCAAAGAAGCCAGTTTCAAATTTTTTGAAAAGAAGTTTGTGGTGTGCATTCCTGCACTAGCAATACTCAGAAACAGTTTATTAGTGGGGGGGGCCAAAAATTTTGAGTTCTAAAGTGAAAAAGGTTCTCAAGTTTCTTTTGATTCAAAATACTTCCCATTTATCTCAGTTTTTAGGTCTGTGCCATTTTTTATCAATTTCAAATTGAAAGGTTTGTGGAAAATGCCATTCTGCTCCAACAGCTGACAATAAAGGGGGGGATGATTTTGGAAGGAGGAGTGTGATTGGCATTCAGAAAGCTGAAGGAAATTTTGGTGTGGGTTATTATGATAAAGAATTTGGATTAATTGAAGTTTTGATACAGATTGTGGTGAATTCCATCAAATTTGGTTAGGGAGGTCTATTAATCCTTGATGAAAAAGGGAATGATAGGAGATTTCCTTGTTAATTTTTGACATTCTTGGAGGTGGAGTTGCACTATTCTCAGCCAAGTTTATAATAATTTGAGGTTAAAAAGATATTAAAGCAGCTTCAAAATGTGTTGTGGGTGGTGGAGTTCAAATGGCTTGTGAATGCAGAGGCCTTGGAAAGAATTATTCATTATCCAACTTTACCTAATTTGAAAATTAATAGATGCTTATCTTATCTTCAATAGCTCTTTTAACAGTAAGTCATTTTCAAGGAAAGATTTTCATGATGACTAATGCATTGTTTTGATATCTGCAAGTCCAATGGGGTGAGCCAGGTGAGGATTCAGAATTGGAAAAGAGGTGTTCAATTCTTAGAATAAAAAAGCTTCCACTGTGGAAGTTTTTTTTTTCAGGAACTTGAGGATTATTTGAGGACTCTGAATTTTCCTGCTACCTTACACCAAAAAAAAATAGGGCACCACCCATATGCAGGTGGAAAGTTTTATCTCACCTTTATCCAAGCTATATCCCAAGAAGTATCTCTGGTGTATCTTCAGTTGATATCAACTCACACCCTCTGTCATTGACAAATGTTTTCACATCATCCTCAACTCTAAATCCACCTATCTTTACCCTACTACACATTTGATCCCCTCTGGTCCTGGAAAGAATCCATGAGTGTAGTTCAACTCACATTGCTCCACTAAGTTCCAGGGGCAAGTGTAAAACTTTCACGAATTCCCCTGGCATACAAAGGGCTGAGGGCACAGGCACTACTACTCATAGAACTCAAGGTTGATTTGTTGGAATTGCAAAGAAGAAGATGAGGGGAGGATTAAAAGTGATGAGAAGATGTAAGGATAGAATGGAGAAGTCCAGGAGGATGTTTTTGAATAAGTGGTTGTTGAATCCTATACAAAAAACACCAGGAAGGGACAAGGTGATATGAGTT
This sequence comes from Puccinia polysora, assembly GCA_025617555.3. Taxonomy (NCBI): domain Eukaryota; kingdom Fungi; phylum Basidiomycota; class Pucciniomycetes; order Pucciniales; family Pucciniaceae; genus Puccinia; species Puccinia polysora. The sequence continues at coordinate 66,742,789 of CM062613.1, forward strand.
AAGCAGGCTGGGTGAAGGTTTTCTTGTGCTGAGATGGAACCTACTGACAGAGGGACTAACCAGTAAGAATTAGTATACTAATTCCTTGGGTGGAATTGGTCCAGGAGGGAAGGAGAGGCAAGTATATGTGAGAGCTGAGAAGGAGGCCTTGAGGGATGAGTGGCTGGTGTTGCAGGTTGGATTTACCACGGTATTACATTTTGACTGATTTGGCTGGAGGCTGTAGTTGACTAATTGGGTGATGGGCCTATCCAGGAAGGTTTTAAATTTACTGATCTGGAGTCCTAGGGGTATGGGCTGAACAGAAAGCGGAGTGTATGTACTATGTATATACTAAGTGGAATATGTACTAACCCATATACCAATTGGGTTGAGGAGAGATGAAGGTTATACCAAGCCATGGAGAGAGGGGAGATCTTGAGAAAGTTTACTGAATCACATGACACAGTGGTGAGGTGTACATGGAAATAGAGCTTATACCATACAGGGAGAGGGTGAAGCTGGTGGAAGAGGATGGAGACTTCAAGAGGTGCAGGGGTAGTACTATCCAGTGAAAGGTACAGGAGTAGTGAATTTGGGTTTGATATGAGGGTGAGATTGATCAAAAGGTTGGATTGGTGTAGTTGAAGGAGTGTCAGAACTAAAGTTATGACAACAGCCTATTCACCCTCCAAATTATCAGAACTGCTACCTCCAATTAAAGAATTATGTAATTGGTGGATTGGAAAAATTAACTAAGGAGTGAGCGACCTAGTCCGACATACTTTTGGAGTGAAGAATTCAGTTTTTCAACCACCAGGTTGGAGTGAGCATTTTACTTCCTGTTAAACCAGGGGGATAAAAATTCCCTTGTAGGAACATAGTTTTAAATAACACCATAGAGATCATTAACCATATTTTAGTTCATAATATGACCCAATAAATATGAGAATTAATTTTGCCTTTGAGAATTGAGCTCACAAGTTGAATGAGATTACAGAAGTTGTATATTTCTTAACTTTATTTTTGATTATTTATTTTGATTTTATTTTTATTTTTTCTCATGGTTTTTTATGTTTTTCTGCTTGTGGTACTAATTGGATGATGTGGTGGCAAAGTAAATGAGTGTTATCTTCTGGGAAACCCATCCTGGTAGGCATTCTTCAATATATGTATATATATATTTGTTATTGTGTTTTTTCTCATGTTTTTTTACCTTCTCCTGATTGGGGGAAAAATTGGATGATGTGGGGGCAAAGTACATGAGTGGTATGTGCTGGGAAACCCACCCAGCTAGGGAGTGCTCCAGAATTGAGTTGTACCTTAGGCGGCCAGCATACCACACCCAAGTGCATTATGCCCATGCCTTTGTGAAGTGCTCCAAAATGAAGTTGCACCCTGGGGAGCCAGCATGCCAGAAACAAGTTAATTATTCCCAAACCCTAGTGGAGTGCTTCAAACCAGATTTTATGATGAGTGGCCAGTGTACAGCACCCTTGTGGTGTGAAAAAAATGGATTTTTATGCTGAGCAGCCAATTAGGTACAACACATTGAGTAAATCTGGTCAACACCCATGTGGAGTGCACTAAAATAAAGTTTTATGCTGAGGGGGAAACATACATACAATCTTGTTTTCAATCCCTTGCCAAGGGTGTTGGCATAAATAACCTAAACCTTGTTTACTGATCACCCAGAATGCAACACTTTAGGGTGCTTTTGGCTGCCACATGTAACTGTAAATTTGGAAAAGTCCCTGGAGCCCCACAGCAAAACATCCTGCCCATTTGTAACTGTAACCTTCAAGAATGGGTTGGAAGTGCAAAGGTTACAGCTAGTTACAAGTTCAAAACCTTTTAACTTGCTAATGAATTTTTTTGCAGGGGCAGCGTGGTGATGTGACTTCCATAGTATTTACACTTGATGGGTTACAGTGCTTTCCAAAGACACAAAATTGTGTAAATGTAACTCACTGTAACTTCAATTTGGCGGGGGGGAGTTACAGTTACAAATACACCTGGAAGCCAAATGCTACCTTAGGCTCTGTTCAGCAGCCAGGGTTTTACTTGTGCTGCTGTTCCAAAAAGAAGTTACACCCTGTATGGCACATATGGAACATACAGTGTGATTCAACAAAGTGTATGTGTGCATGTGCATCACTAAACACACTATGTCTTGTGGCTCATAATTCTGGTGGTCCTGGAAATTCAGGGTCAACCCTGTATATCTCCCCCTCACATCTGGGTTTGCATATAAATTTGCAAATGGGGGTGTATATTGCAACCAAAAGGTGTGCATTTTTGAGGAAAAATGTTTTTTTGGGCCTTTTCCCATGGCCATATATACATACACATACATGTGTATACACATACGCATACATGTGTATACACATACGCATACATGTGTATACACATACACATACATGTGTATACACATACATGTGTATACACATACACATACATGTGTATACACATACATGTGTATACACATACACATACATGTGCACAGTTTACAAATGCAGACTTTTATTCCACAGGTATGTACCACATTGAATCATTGCATGAAAGAGTTTTTTATGTAAATGGTATTGGTAAAGTTATTTTTACAATAATTACACAATGTAGAATGTATTTTGATGCTGGGGAAAGTAATTAAAGCAATTGGGATATGTTGCCGCTTTAATGATATTTATGTGATTTTAAAACCCAGGTACTTCTGATGACAAAAATATTCTAAGTAGGATATCATTTCAAGAGTCTATGGATTGAAATAGCAATAGTTGAAAATTCTATTATCACAAGAATCAATATTGAAACATGAATTTAGATCTAAAAATAATTAATGTATGATTTTAGAAATTATGAAGGCAAGGGCAATTGGAGGCTGCATATCAAAAAGCTGTTTGCCCTCCAGTGAAAGGGAAGAAATCAAATGATGATGATAACAGTTTCTGGGGAGTATTTTTGGAACCTTTGTGAGTTTTTCTTGTAGATTTGAAGGTTTCCTCATCATCCACATTGACTGACCATGTTTTTATTTTCTACCAAGCTTCTCAGCCTTCATGTTGTCAAATGTTTTATCTATTTGGTGACCAAGGGCAGAGAAAACTTGAGATTGTCATTGGCACTGGACCTTCTGGAAGACTTTTTCATTGGAGACCTCTGTGTCAGAGCAACATTGTGTTTTACTGAATATACTGGACTGATTTTCTGGTAATACAATTGATTCCAAGATCTCTGTTTGTTGATTTGAGAGCTTTAGGCAGAGAGGAAAAATCATGCGAAAAAATTGGGGTAAAAAATACCATGGGATGATAGCAAGTAATTGCTTACTTTTTTGCGCCATCTGGATTTTCTTGTCTTATTTTTTTTTGCTGCATGGGCTTCTGAAAAATATTTTTGGATGTGATATCTTATCTCCTGCCCATGAACCACTTCTTGATGACAATGGTAAGTTTGAATTTGGTGTTATCCACTGAGTTGAATGGGTGGTTTCAAAATAAACCATTTGCATGGGCATGGTGCCAATGTTTGATGATGATTCCCATGAACAACTGGTTCCAATGCAATTCACAAGGCTCAGAAAAATTGAAAACACAGAAAGGGAAGTTGATTTTTGCAAGGTCTTGAAGGAAAAACTATCTTGCTAGGGTTGATATCCAATGTAGTAGACATGAATACTTGGATGGGACTAGAGAGGTAGTGGAGTGTATTGGTTTATGAATGCAAGATTATGGCAGTGATTGGACCGCGGATTTTTCTAGGGAATTGCAAATTTTTTTCCAATGAGTATCTGTTGACTTGGTGACATCCATCACAACTCTAAAGTAGGAAAAGAGAAATTGAGAGAAGTGGGAGTTGGAGCCAAGGAAACTGCTGGAAACAGCTTGATTGAAGAGTCTGGTGTTTTTTCATTGGGCTCCATTCAAGAGGTATTGTACCATGATGTGTTTTTTGTTGTTGAAAAGGCATTATTATCAAAATTAGCAGAGCAGGGTAAGCATTGAAGAATTTCAAAGCACAGGGGGACAGCATTGAATAATTGCAAAGCACAGGGGGATGATGAATTGAATGTTAAAAATGGTGGAATTTTGCCAATGAAAAGCCACCATTGCAGAAAGCTCATGGTCAGCAACCATTGGGGAAAGATAATGGTTGGCAACCATTGGGGCAAGAGGTCAAAAACCATTGGGTCAAGGTAATGGTTGGCAACCATTGGGAAAAGCTAATTTTTGGGGACCATTGGGGAAATCTAATGGTTGGCAAGCATAGGGGTGAGCTAATGGAGACTGAAAATCAGGCCAAGCTTAGCCTAAGCTAATTGACAGCAAACATGAGGCTAAGAAAATGGATGGCAACCATTGAGAGTGAGTCACTCCTTTATGCATACATGCATAACAGGTAGTGTATAAGATGTGGGTGGGTATTGAACCCAATTGATGAATCAATCCCTCCATCATTTGATAAATCCATCCATCCATCCATCCATCCATCCATGCATCAATATGAAGAAAGCCAAATGGATGATATGCCAATTTATGGAATTCAAATGTGGCAAGAGCACATATGAAGACAAAGATGGAAAAAAATATAGGAATTGCTTTTTCTTCCTCTTCCTTCAAGAAACATCAGGCAGCTATAAGAAGACTTAATCATGCCCTGCAAGTCACGACAGATATATTTCCATTGAAAAGGAGCAGTCATGTAAGTGGAGAGGAGTGATGGGAAAAGTGTTAAAACTGTAAATTCATGTGCCAATCTTTTGAATTTAATTGCCTGATATAATGATTTTCAGGTTTCCAAAAACCAGCAAGGAATGAAAGAGAAGAGCACATTCAGATTCCACTTCAACATGGAGGGCACTGGTTTGATACTCAAAACCTCAAGTATAACTCTTTTCATCTAGTCCAAAGGCACAGTCTGCTTGTGCTTCTCCAAGTGGCAAAACTGTGCCTTTTTCATCAACTTAGTGACTTGGAAATCACAGATTTCTTGAAGAAAGAGCTGGAGAATATTAAGAATCTGGGATGGAATTCAATTTTGATTCATATAAAATCATGAAGCAAATACCTCTCAGCAAAGTGACTCTAATTCAAAGGCCAGGTTTTGAGCCTAACCTGAAAACAAGGATATGATGTGAAGAATGCTTCAAGCTGTATTCAATCCCAGACAAATACAAAAACCAAGCATAAATTGTCAAGAAATTTACTGCCAAGTTCTATTCCACTAGCAAAATCTTTGTGCGCCAAACTGGTAATGAGCAGGGCATTTACTGTGATACAGAATTGCTGATGAAGACCAGTGAGAAAAATAACAGACACATAAAACCAGCTAAAAAATTTAATTATCAAATCTTGAAGGCATGGCTTGGTAGGAAATTATGGTTTTCAGAGTTTGAAAAGCTCATTGCAAGCAATCTTCATCATCACAACCTCAATGAAAATGTGATGAGTGATTTTTGGGATGTCTCAGTTTGGCACAAATTTGTTGGAGGTGCAGAAAAGAAGAGAAAATTTACCCAACAACCAGGGAACCTTGTCTTCAGTCTCTATGTGGATTGGTTCAACCTATTTGGAAATAAGGTTGGGCACAATTCAATCTAAGTGGGAGAAGTGATCTTGATCTGTCTCAAAATTTCACTAGCAGAATGGTACAAGATAAAGAATTTTTTTCCTTTTGGGTATCATCCCTGGGCCCAAGGAACCGAAAGCAGAGGAAATGAAACACATTCTAGATCAATTGGTTGAAGAAATCAAAGAACTCTGGCAAGGAGTATGTTTTTCTGAAAGGGTGATGTTAAATTCATGGCTCCAACTGTGTGGTAGTTGTGTAGGGCCCTACACGGCTCAAATGAGCCATGGGGGCCCAAAGACAACTACAAAGGGCTGTTTCAAACACGCGCAACCCCTGGGGGTTGTGTAGGAGCCGTATAAACCCTGGACACGGCTCAAGTGAGAGGTGTACCCCCATACACGGCGCAAATTGGCCCTGTTTGGGGGTGCACGACCCCCTGGAAGCTGCGCCCAAATTTTGGGCACCCCCTGCAACACACTTGGGTTCTGTCGACCCAAATTTGGGATTAAAGCATACTTTGTGGGACTGTTGTTCCACAACTAGTGATCCCAAAGAGACATTGAATTGAAAACCAAGTGAAATCAAAGTGAATAATCATAAATCATATAAAAATCTGCAAACAATTCTTTCTCAACTCAAAAGGGAGAAAACTTTTTTTGATCAATGGAAAGTTGGATTAATTACTGCAGTATACCATTGCATTTTATGCATGGGAACAGTGGCAATCCCTCCTTCTTCTGACATGGCTGCATGGAAGGTCTACATTGATATTACCATCAACAAAGCTTTGGAAAAAGAAAAAAAGGATTTGGGTAATGAAACATTGGAAGCCCCAATTGCATCCTCATCAAGGGTGACAATTGAGGAACCAAATGATTCACAAATGGACGTGACTGCTGGTGGTGAGTAACATTTTATGTTACTGGTCTTTTCCATATTTAATTTGATTGTAACTGATGGAGTGCATGCCATCAATATAACTATGTAACTATGGAAGATCCACTTGACCCACCTCCCTTGAGAGCTTTTCCTACTAGGGAAGAGGCCCAAAACTATTTTCAAACATGGGCAATGAAGCATGGTTACGATTTAACAGTTTTCAACTCAAAGTGTGACCAATATGTGGATTTGGCCTGTGATAGACATGTTTCCTATTCAGGAAGTCTTCTTAACAAACGGTCTAGAAAAACTCACACAAGGAAGGTTGGGTGCAATTTTTTAATCCATGCAAGTTGCACAAAGGAAGACCCCTTGTGGTGCCTCTCCTACAAAGAAACCCAACATAAACATCAACCATCTGAACATCCCCCTTTGCATCCTCAACTGAGGCAAATCTTGGGGGTGGCCTTAGAAAATCTAGTAGAAGGCATGAATGATGGGATCATTATGGGATCATTACATTAAAACTGAAGAGGTAGTTTAGCAATATTTATGGGCAGGATTATGTTGATGACCAAACAATCTATAACACTAAGCAAAGGTAAACATTGCAGAACTAAAGGTAAGACTTTTTATGGAGGTACTCTATGAACAGCTTGAGGAAACAAGTTTGATTTACTGGTAAAAGTTTGGTGAAGAGGGTCACTTGAAGGCCCTGTACTTAGCACATCCAGAGGTGGTAAATATTTCAAAACAATTCCATCATATTGCTATGTTAGATTGTACTTATAAAACAAATAAGTACAAAAAACCACTGTTGCATGTTGTAGGAATGACAGCCAATTGGAAAACTTTCACAAAAGCTCTTTTTTTTATAACAAAAGAAATTTTGAGTTCTACATTTGTTCTGTAAATGCATTAAAGGAGTTGGCTTATGATCCTGAGACACTTCCAAAAGTCTTTGTGAAGGACAGTGAAAAATCTCTGATTTGTGCAACTTAAATTAGTTTTTGAGAAAATAATATCCAATTTATTTACGTGACACTATTTAAAGCCAACAAACCAGAAACTGTATCATTGTGCTAGACAAGTGACTGCAAATGAAGTAAAACAAAATAGAAGAAGACAGGTCCTACCCAAGGACTGGAAATGACACGGGTTAAAAGATGCTCCAACAAAGAAAAATGATAAGACCTAGCACACGCGAATTACTTGAAGCCCTCTTTGATGAAAAGAATACTTTGAGTAGGATGAAAGCACAGGATGATTAGAAAAAGTGATGCGTCAGATAGATGAAGTGATTATTGCACCAAATTACTTGACGTCCCCTTTGATGACCAGACAAATTCACTTGCTTCTTGATCTTGAAAGACGGTTTTACAAGGTAGAAGAGATTAACAAAGTGAACAACTGGTGAGAGAAGAAGGAGAAGGAAGAGACTTCCAGGATCTTTGCCGGTTGTCCCTTTAACTGACATCAGAAGACCAGCCAGATGAATATGCATAAATCATTCTAGCCCCGCGCGTGTCACTTTAGTATAAATCATTCTAGCCCCGCGCGTGTCACTCTAGGTGCTTTTTAGGAGAATAATAAAAAAAAATGTAGATGAAAGAAAATAAATAAAAAATAAAATAGATTAAAAGTGGAATGAAATGAAGAACAACACTCTCTCTATTACAATCATTCAATTCCAATTCCAACACCCCCCCATAATCCAGTGTGATCCTGAAGCAAAACATTTTGATGACAGAAGTTCAAAACTGTGTTTGTTGGAGGCCTTTGTCAGTGCATCGGCAACCATGGAATCCATGGTGATGAGAGTGATTTGAAGCTTTTCATTGGAAAGTTGATCGCGGAGCCACTTGAGTTTCATGTTGATGTATTTGGTCTTTGAGTTTGAACCCAAGTGGCGTACTTTTCAACCAGACCTTTGTTATCCACTAGTAATTCTTCAGGATGTTGCCTTGAGTCCCGCCACAAGTTGTCTATTACCAATTCAATCCAAAGTGATTCCTGTGCTGCATTGGTCAGCGCATTCAGCTCAGCCTCCGTTGACAAAAGTGCAATGTTTCACTGTTTTTTGCTCTTCCAGGCGATAGGTGTGGATCTCCAGAAAATCACATAGCCCATTTGAGATTGCTTTGAATGTGGATCATCTGCCCAGGTCGAGTCACTGTAGATTCTTAAGGGCCTGTCCCCCTGCGGACACAGCATCAGGGAAGCTTTCACAGTACCCGCCAGATATTTCCACATGTGAACCACCTCCTTCCAATGCAAAATACCGGGATTCTGATTAAATTGAGACAAGATGGAGGCTGCCGCTGAGACATCTGGTTGATTCCGGCAGGCTAGATAGTTAAGCAGACCGGTAAATTTCCTGAAATTCACACCTAGCTTCTGAAATTCCAATTTCTTGTCGGGAGTGGCCAGAACTAATTGAATCCCTGGCATCAGGGGGGTAAGAACTGGCTTGAGGGTGGAAAGTTGAAGCTCCTCAAGGGTCTTTTCAATAAGCCGTGATTGGTTTAAAGAGATGGAGTTGCCTTCTGGAGTTTATTCTATCCCCAGAATTGTATCAGGCGGATGCGCAGACAAATGCGGAAACTTGAATAAAAACGCCTCTTCAAACCAGTTTAATTCCCCGGCTACAGTTAAGTCATCTACGTGAAAGAAAACAACAAGAAAGCGGGCTGCGTGAGTGTAGATACACGGATCAGCGCTGGATTGCACAAGCCCAATACTTTCCAGCCATGTCGTCAGAGTTTTATACCAGTTCAAAGGAGATTGCCGCAAGCCGTACAATGATTTCTTCAGCTTGAGGTATTTTGATGTGCGCGAGCTCACCTTTGGTGTGAGAATGTATAGTTCCTCTTCCAGCGGAGCAAAGAGAAAAGCGGCTTTGACATCAAATTGCCTTAGTTCAAGCCCACAATCCAGACCGCACAGGAGGAGAAGAAGAAGTGTCTTGAATTTACTGGTTGGCGCGTACGTCTTGCCAAAATCTATCCCTGGGTTTTGAAGGTTGCCCATTATACAAATTTGAGACTTGTGTTTTTCAGGTGAAAGACTTGTAGCAGGCTTGACCCCATCTACCCACATAGTTCTAAGAAAATAGGTAGGTACAACGTCAGAGTCCTCCCAGACTCCTTGGGATTCTATTTTGTTCAACTCCGCCTTCCTTTCTGGCACCCATCCGCTATCCTTATGCACGAAGGACCCATAAGAGTATTTTTGAGGCTTGACGGATGATGTACGCACACGCAGATTTTAATTGACTGGGATTGGTGTGAGTTTTGTCTCAGCTTTGGGTTGAATTTCATCAGAAGTTTGAATTGAATCCACGTTTGTTTCCATAGAGGAGACAATACTCTTGTTCTCAGGATGCAAGACGAACTGATTGAGCTCCCCTTCATTGTCAGGAATTGTACCGCTTGTAGTAACCAGGTCATTGAACCAATTCCCAGTGTTGATGTCAGTGTCACCAGATTGCCTCTTAACGGTGGCATCAAAGTCAAGCAGTGTAATGTGCTTTGTGTGAATTATCTTGAAATCAGACCTAAGAACTTTATAGAACAGTAATTTATCATTGTACCCAATAAACCATCCAGAACAACCTTGATGTTCCAATTTTGAGAATGGTGCTCTGTCCTTGTAAATGTAGGTGAGCGGATTGCCCACGGGATGAAGGTAATTGACGTTGAGTTTCTTTCCTTTGAAGAGTTCATACAGAGATTTTTTTGACTTATGCAATGGTATTTGGTTGAGTGCCAGAGCACATGATTTGATGATCACGTGCCAAAGGTTCTTGTTAAGCTGTGAGTCATAGAGGACAGTCCAAAGAGATTCCAGGATAAGTCAATTAAACCGTTCAGCAAGTCCGTTTTCTTGCAGTGAATGGCCATTCAAAAAGGTCTGAAAAATGTTGTTCTCAGCACAGTACTTAGAAAGAGTTGAGTTCCAGAATTCTGTGCCTTAATCATAGTGCAGAATCATGGGACTGTAATTGAACCTTTTTGACTTGACATTGATAGGGAAAGGAAGGACGTTTGCCACATCACTCTTGCTTTTGATTGGTACCACAGTGAATAATCTGGTGCAGCTATCAACTATTGTTAGAAAGTAAGCATCCCCATTTGCACTCAGAGGATAGATGGGCCCAAACAGGTCGCAATGTAGTTCTTGGAAGGGTCTATCAGCACAAACATGCTTGTTATTGAAGGGGGTCCTTGATATCTTACTGATTGCGCAGGCCTCACACATTGAGCTTCTCTTTATAGGAATGCCCAGCTTTTGACGTATCCTAATGTAGCTTGCATGTCCCAGAGACTTGTGAACGATTTTTTCATACACAAGAAAAGAGGCTTCATTGGCTTTAGCATTGTCAAACTGAAAAAAAGGAATATTACACTTGTAAGTTCCAGTTCTCTTCCAGTTATTTTTCTGAATAGTAAAGTTGTTTGTTCTGAAGTTGACATCAAAGCCATCTAGTAAAAGAGAGAACATAGACAGAAGATTGGCAGTAGAATCCGGCGAGTATAGCACGTCCAATAGAACAATTTCTTGACCTCCTGTATCCAGCAATTTAATAGTTCCAACCCCATTGTACTTCAGGGAGTACTTTCCTGAGCTAGTCAAAATATACCCGGTTAACAATTGGTCTAGGTGAGAAAAGTACTTAGATTCAGAAACAATGTGCCTTGAAGAGCCTGAATCCACTACAAATGAGTTTTGAAGAAACAGAGAGCTCGTGTGAAAAGAGCTAACTGAGGTTTTTTTGTTGGACTCAGAGACTCCAGACTTCTTCTTTCTGGGAAAGTAAGGTCTGAGATGATGGTACAACTTCCAGCATCTGCCTTCTGGGTGAGCCGCTTTCGGATTTTGCCACTTGTCATTGCATGCCTTCACATTGGAGTTGAGAAAAGAGACTGATGTTGGGTTCTCCTCAGTTTTATTAGTGTCTACGTCTCTTTTCAGGAATCTATTATTGTTGAACATTTGTAGATGATCAAGTACTTGTTTGGGGGTAATCTTCTTGTCTGAATGCGTGATTTCCTGAACTATGGTGTCCATGGATTGCGGAAGCTTCTCCAGGATCAAGTAAGCGATGATATCAATTGGTAACTCGATTCCCACTTCGTGCGATCGTGAGATGGAGGTTTTTGTGACCGCGATGAAGCCAGAAATGTCTGATTGAGAAAAAGGAATTCGAAGGAATTCCTTGAACACTCTGGCGCGATTAGAAGCTTGGTTTGAGGCAAAATACTTGTTGATATCTGCCCAAATTTATTGAGCATCTTTCTCATTTTCTGTGATGATTATATTGGCCTGTATAGTAATATTGGGTTTAGAGGTGAGTATTGTTCTGATTTGTACGTTCTCCACCTGGCTGAGTCCGATTGGATTTCCATTGGCATCTATCTTCTTCTTTGTAAGTTTGACATAGAGATCCTCCTGTAAATCCATCATGTTTACAACTTCGTTACGCCAAACTGAAAAATTATCAGAGGTGAGCGAAGGAATCCCCTCAATGGCCGTCTTGAGAATTGTCGCAGTTAGAGAATTGGTCATCTTGGTTTCTAGTTGTTGATTTTGGTGAAGTTGAAGAGTTCCAATTCTTTTGACTGTTAATCGTGATAAAATAATATCCAATTTATTTACGTGACACTATTTAAAGCCAACAAACCAGGAACTTAATCATTGTGTTAGACAAGTGACTGCAAATGAAGTAAAACAAAATAGAAGAAGACAGGTCCTACCCAAGGACTGGAAATAACACGGGTTAAAAGGTGCTCCAACAAAGAAAAATGATAAGACCTAGCACACGCGAATTACTTGAAGCCCTCTTGATGACCAGACTACTTTGAGTAGGATGAAAGCACCAGATGATTAGAAAAAGTTATGCGTCAGATAGATGAAGTGATTATCGCACTGAATTACTTGACATCCTCTTTGATGACCAGAAAAATTCACTTGCTTCTTGATCTTGAAAGACGGTTTTACAAGGTAGAAGAGATTAAAAAAGTGAACGACCGGTGAGAGAAGAAGAAGAAGGAAGAGACTTCCAGGATCTTTTCCGGTTGTCCCTTTAACTGACATCAGAAGACCAGCCAGATGAATATGCATAAATCATTCTAGCCCCGCGCATTTCACTTTAGCATAAATCATTCTAGCCCGGCGCGTGTCACTTTAGGTGCTTTTGAGGAGAATAATAAAAAAACAGTAGATAAAAGAAAACAAATAAAAAATAAAATAAAATAAAATAAAATAAAATAAAATAAAATAAAATAAAATAAAATAAAATAAAATAAAATAAAATAAAATAAAATAAAATAAAATAAGATAAAATAAAATAAAATAAAATAAAATAAAATAAAATAAAATAAAATAAAATAAAATAAAATAAAATAAAATAAAATAAAATAAAATAAAATAAAATAAAATAAAATAAAATAAAATAAAATAAAATAAAATAAAATAAAATAAAATAGATTAAAAGTGTTACGAAATGAAGAACAACACTCTCTCTATTACAATCATTCAATTCCAATTCCAACAGTTTTCCAGAGTCATCAAGACAATGTTGCACTTGGAGCTTTTCTAAAAACATACAAGCAAACTGTAAAGTGCGCTTTTTTAATGACTTTGAATGATGGAAAATCTTTGTGAATCTGTGGGAAAAGTATGGGGCCTCAAAGACCAAGGACAAGGGGAGGTCAATGATGCAGAACTCAGAGTATTTCCAAATCACTGATTCTTATTCTTCCTAGTTTTGGGTTCTGACCTTTTGACTTGTATAGTGTTTCTTGAAAGACTATGAGGATGTACTCGACTATATGGAAAATAACATTTTCCCTATCAAAGAGATTTTTGTACCAGCGTGGACTTGTATAAACCAAGATTTTGGAAACAAAAAAAATTCTTGGGTTGAAGGGGCCCATGCAACTCTCAAAAAATTCCTTGCAAACTCTTTGGGAAACCTGTTGGATGTTTGGAAAAGCCTTGACGGAACAGTTTCAAATCAAAATAATTAAGTTCATGCATCACTTTATAACTCTCAAATTAAGTTAGGGACAGTTCTTCCACCTGAACTGTTACCATTGGGTTACAAATTGTCTTTAGAGGCAATCCATCTTGTTAGGGAACAATTCAAGAAGTTCAAACGTGATCATGATGGCAAAGTCTGCACCAAGTCATATTTCAAGACTATGTGTTTGCCCTGTTGCCACCAAATAGGTGACTGTCTAGCATTCAGAGGATCTGTGGTACTTGAAGGTGTTCATCCTCAGTGGAGGTTGTACTATGCCCCTTGCAGTTCTAGTTCTGTAAGTTGGATTAAGTTGGGTTTTTCATGTTGGATTGTTCAAATAACTATGTGATTAATGCTTTTTGATTAATGAATCCTAATTCACTAATGGTTGATCCTTCTGAATTTTTCCAGTGAAATGTCAATAAAATGCTAAGAATTACTCAGTTACGTGAAAAATTCAATGCAATGATCTTGGAATCTCCAGATCATGAGCAAAGCGGCCTATTGAAGTATATCATTCAGCCAATTACAAAATATCAATCAAAGCCAACACTTGAGCCCAAAGTCTTACAATCAAGTAGGGGCAGGCCAAAATTGACATATATGAAGCAAGAACCATCTTGGTTTTAGCTTTTTGACAAATAAATCAAGGGTGAAAAAAGAACTAGAAGGGCTCCAAACAAGAAAATACAACAGATTGTAAGTCTTTTCTTTTGGGATATGTTCATTTTTTGGGTTTAATGAACTTAGTTACTAACTAATGATGAATTGTCAGTAAAAGTTGGCAGAATCTGAAACTGAATTTCATAGTTCAGAGGAAGAGACTGAAAGTGAATCAGGATCACTTAATTTGGAATCAGAATCCTCTTCAGAGGAAGAGAATATGCAGCAAAGCTCAACCAGAAGCTCATCTTTGGTGATTATTCATTTCATTGATCCAATTAAAAAAATGAATAATAAGTTAGTTTTAATGATGAGAAACAAACGTGACATACCTCAATCAAATACCCAAGAAATTCCATAAGTTCTTGGGTGAGTTTTTGGATCCAATTGGAGATTGGAATTGTGGATTTAGAGTCATTGCAAAATCTCTTGGTTATGAAGAACATGGTTGGTTTAAAGTTAGGAAGGAAATGATTGAAAAATTGGAGAAACATAAAGCATTCTACATTAAGATGCTTGGTGGTTCAAAGGAGGTTGAAACAATTAAACAAAGACTTGATATTGAAGACATCAATGAAAATATTCCCTCCTCAAAATGGCTGGGTAAATTGGAAATGGGTCAAATCATAGCAGACAAATATTCCAAATCTATATGTTTCATTTCATTTGAGTCATTTGATAATTATCCTCCAATGAAAAATGATGTTACTGATCAATCAGATCCAATTTTAATTTCCTTTGTAAACAATAACCACTGGGTTCTTGTAAACAATAACCACTGGGTTCTATTAGTACTTGAGGGAGAAATGATTCAAATCCCACCCATTGTAGCAAAACCACGTTCCTTGATTTCCAAAAAAGCCACCAGTTGGGTTGATCATCTCAAAGATCAACTGCAAATGTATTCTAGATTTTAATAGACTTTGACTCCATTTCATCATTGGGTTTCATATAAACTGTAATTCTAATTCAGCTAACAATTTCTATTAATATAAAGGGTTATCACATATTGAACATCATTATTTTCAGTGAGTTAAAATCATTTTATTGAGTGTGTTGAATGAGGTTTAATGGAAAGTAAGTTTAACTTGTGTTGGGCTGATTCCATCACAAGCTTGACTTATGTTAAGCTTAAGATGGGATCAGCTTAAAACAAGTTGAACTTGTTTTTTTTGGTGTTTTTACTTTAGGGCTTGTCAAAAGACTTGTATTTTTTTGGGCACTTTTACTTTAGGGCTTGTCAAAAGACTTCTTTAATTTTTGGGCCCTTTTAATTTAGGGCTAGTCAAGTTGAAATGACTTTAGGGCTTGTCAAGTTATTTGTATTTTTTTTGGTTTTTTTACTTTAGGGCTTGTCAAGTTATTGTCTTATTTTTTGGTGTTTATACTTCAGGGCTAGTCCAGTTACTTGTGTTTTTTTGGGTCTTTTTACTTCAGGGTTAGTCCATTGGATAGTACCAGTTTTTTTTATATTGATTTAATTATTTATTTTTTTGTTTTTTTAACCAAAAAATGAACATTCTTTGATTTTTTTGGTTGATTTATGATCTTTTGGAAGGTTTTTTTAGTTTATGAGTTGTGTTAGTACCCTTTCATTGCTTTTCCTTTTTTTTTTTTTTTTCTCACCGGGGTCTGGTGCCTTTTGGAATACCACACAACTACTTTTGAGCCGTGTACAACTCCACATGGCTTGAATGTAGTCGTGTGGAAGTCCAAACCGCGGCAGACCAGGTTGGGTGGGCTGCATGACTCTGTGAGCCATGGGGGGTTGTACACGGCCCAAATTGGACCGTGTGGCATGCCACACGGCCCATTTCAAACCATGTGCACGGCTCAATGAGCCGTGAATTTAACATTACCCTTTTTGAAACCGGGAATTTTCCTCAAGATAGGGAGATTTTGTTGCACTGTTCCCATTGATAGGGGATTTTCCAGCTATGTGAAAGGTGGCAGGATTCTCTGTTCATTCTTCAACCATGTTCTGCTCATATTTTCAAATTATAAATGACAAGATCAATGATCCAAATTTCAAGGAGCTCCACCCAAGGAGAAATTCCGAGCACATGAAGAATGCAAAGAAGTGGGAGGAATTTCAGACATCATGGGAGCAAGATCAAATTACCAAGGAGAAGGGGTTCAGAGAAAGCTGTTTTAACAGGCTGACATATTGGTTCAAAATATAATATTCAGTATTAGAGCTCATGCATGGGTTGATTTTGGGAAATCTCAAGGATCATAGCATGATTTATCTTAACATTGCTCTAGCGGGAGAAGAATTGGGAAGGAAAAAATCCAAGAGAAGAACAGAAGAGAGAAAACTGGATCACTGGGTAATTTGGAAAGAATAATTAGAAAGGTGAAGAGAAGGAATTCTACTGAAAATAAATCAGAGGAGGTTGATCACAACCAGAGAATTCCAAAGAGATGGCTTAATGCCTGCAATCTGAGAGCACTTACACAAATAACAGAAGAAAGCTTGAAAAATCAATCCAGAAGATATGAATTGAGATATTCACAGGAAGGGAAATCATTATCAGCCTCACAGAAAAGCAATAAATCTCAACCATCTTCTGAATATACTAGGAATCACTTGTATACTTTTAGAATTAAAATTAATGGGAGTTAGGAAAGTCCACAAATTGTAGCCAGTCAAGGAAGCTACAAAAATACTCTCAAGCATATGGGGGATCAGGGAAGCAGTCCAGTGGACAACGATGATTACAGAGGGAAAGAAGCTCAAGTGGAATCATCCATCAAAGGGCCCCAATTAATGTTTCACAATTTGAGGCGCATTCAAAAGGTGATTGAGGACACAAAGGTGCCATCATGGATGACAAGGGTACCAAAGAATTTTGTATTTCATGGTGCAGGATTCCTCAAGGCCTCCCAGTGGGTGAAATTCTACATGGTTTACTATCCCGTTTCTATTATTCTTTTGTGGAGTGGTAAGCAAAGATATGGTATTGATCACATTTGCTCAATAACCATCTTGAAGGACTCAATGTTTCTTCTCATTTACATAACCAAAATGTTAATGAAGCATCATATTTCAAACCAAGATATTTTGGAATCAGAAAAATGTGATGACCCATTTGGGACACCTCATGTAAAAGGGAAATTTCTAAAAAAAATTAATATAGTCTATCATCATCATCATCATGAAAAAAATTCTGTGTTGCTATGGGAACTCTTCCATTTCCCATTTTTCCCACATCCTCCCTGTCTTAGAAGTCTAAGCAGGGTCTCCAGAGTGTTCAAATCCCCAGATCCCCTGTTGAATTCCTCCTCATTGTGCTTGCGGCCCAGGTTTTTAGCCAAGCGCGTGCAATCCATTGCCATCCTTGTAATCCTTGTCATTTTCTATCCCCTTGCAGAATTTTTATTGGTAATTTATCCAGCCCATCAAGTGACAAAAATGAACGCCTTTGATTCCCCTCCTCATATTTGACGCCAAAAATCCCATTGCCATTGACCAATTGATCAATGGAGATTTCCAACTGCCATCACCTTCTCAACATCTGACAGACCAGCAGAAGATCACCATCAACAATCAACCCTGTCCCTTGCGCAGTCACACAGTGTTCAGCAACCTCCTCAACATCAATCATCTCCCAACAGCCATCTGATCCCGCCCTTCATCCGCCTGCCATCACCTGACGGTGTCATAACCGTAGTTCTGACACTCCTTCAACTAAACCAATACAATCTCTTCATCAAACTCACCCTCATATCAAACCCAACTTCACTACTCCTGTACCTTCCACCAGATAGTACTACCTCTGCATCTCTTGCAGTCTCCATCCTCTTCCACCAGCTTCACCCTCTCCCTGTATGCTATAAGCTCTATGTCCATGTACACCTCACCTGTCATGTGATTCAGCCAACCTTCTCAGGACCTCTCACTCTCTCCATGGCTTGGTACAACCTTCATCACTCCTCAACCCAATTGGTGTATGAGTTAGTACATACTAAACTTAGTATATACATAGTACATAATCTCCACTGTCTGTTCAGCCCATACTCCCAGGACTCCAGATCAGTACATGTCAAACCTTCCTGGATAGGCCCATCACCCAATTAGTCAACTGCAGCCTCCAGCCCAATCAGTCAACATGTAATACCATTGGAACTCCAACCTGCAACACCAGCCACTCATCCCTCAAGGCCTCCTTCTCAGCTCTCACATATACTGGCCTCTCATTCCCTCCTGGGCTAATTCCCCCCAAGGAATTAGTATACTACTTCTTACTGGTTAGTCCCTCTGCCAGTAGGTGTCATCTCAGCACAAGACAACCTTCACCCAACCTGCTTAACTCATATCACCTTGCCCCTTCCTGGTGTTACTCTTATAGGATTCAACAACTCTCTCTTCAAAAACCTCCTGGACTGGTCTTCTCATCACTTGTACTCCTCCTTTCATCTCCTTCATTGAAATCCAATCAATCATCCTTGAGTTCTATGAGTAGTAGTGCCTGTGCCTTCATCCCCTTGCACGCCAGGGGCAGTCGTGACATTATACTAATTCCTTCCCCTTAATTACTGCCCACTCTCTACCTCTCAAATCATCACCTTCAACCAACTCCATCCCATCCCATCTTCAACCTTGGATAATACTGCCTACGCATGTTGTGGACCAGTGTGTGATTGAGCTGAACAGTGTGCGGCCTTTCACGTTTCCAAAGGAGTGCTATACAAGTTGTGGCTACCCCTGCGGAAGCTATCCATTCCCTTCATCAACTGCTCATCGGCCAAATCCCTCAACTTTCCTCTTCAACATCTTCAACCCTCCGTTTCAACACTTCCTCAAGAGATTTGACTTCGACGCTTCGACGCTTTGACCTTTGACTTCGACGCTTCGACGCTTTGACCTTCGACTTTGACGCTTTGACGCTTTGACCTTTGACTTCGACGCTTTGACCTTTGACTTCGACGCTTTGATGCTTCGACCTTTGACCTTCGACTTCAACGCTTCAACCTTTGACTTTAACGCTTTGACGCTTTGACGCTTTGACCTTCGACCTTCGACTTTGACGCCTTTGACGTGCTTTTGAAATCTCTTTGACGCCTTCAAAATCTCTTCAACGCCTTCAACGCGCCTTTGAAAATCTCTTCGACTCCTTTGACGCCTTCGACGCCTTCGATGCCCCTTTGAAATCTCTTTGACGCCATTGAGGCGCCTTCAACACTGCTTCGACGCCTTCGACGCGACTTCAACCATCTTTGACCCTTTTTGAACCTTTCCTTTGAAGCTTTTTCTACGCTTCTTCGAGGCTTCCTGGACGCCTCTTCGGCGCCAGTTCGACGCAATTACAACGCCCTTCAGCGCCCTACGGCGCCCTTACGACGCCCTTTTGGCGCCCACTTCCTTCGAAATTTCTGGGAACTTTCTTCATTGAAAATTGGCCGTTCTTCCTCAAATCTTCTCTGGGTACTTTTTTTGGGACATTTCTCTTCTCTGGCGTATTTGGAAACCATGCCAGCCCTACGTGCACAACCTTCATTCATTTCAAGTCCACCCCTCACCAGAGCAGCAAGAGGCAGAGTTTCTGTCATCAACATCTCCGATTGGGACCAGACAACTCCTCAAGCTCGTAGACGTGGGAGGACCCCTTCAAACCTTCCAATGCCAGCATGCTCCACTTCCATGGACACTGGTATCCTTCCTCCAGCTCCTCCTAGAGCTTCTCTTTCTCCTGCCCCACCTGCAGTTAGTTGTATCACTAATTGTGTAATTGGTCAATATTCCCACGCAGGCTTTGGATTAGATTGTCCATCTTATGATCCCAGCATCATTCCTATTCCAGAAGGCAAGGATGAGGAAGGAAGTGAGAACTCGGACTTTGATTCAAGGATCCTAAATAATCTTAATTCACAAACTATGGAACCTCAAGAAGCATTGTCACCTTCAGCTTCTACTTCAGTCCCTGGACCTCCAACACAACCTCAACCTCCAACATCTGCTGTGGATCCCAATCTATTAGCCCTTCTCCAGACCATGACTTCTGCTTTGGCAACACTCTCTCAACCCCCATCAACCAGTACTTCTCACTCTGGCACCTTCAAGTCTCCTTCCATGAATGCTCCGGATACGTTTGAAGGCAACAATCCTAGCAAACTCCAACCATTCCTCCAATCTTGTGAACTCATTTTTGCAAATGATGAAGGAAACTTTAGCGTGGACCGGAAGAAGGTACTCTTTGCAGCTTCCTACCTCTCTGGAAGTGCCAATCGATGGATCCAACCCTATCTGGCTCACCTTTCCAACCAAGAGCCCTCTTTCCTCCTCAACTCATAGTCCCACTTCACAGAGCAACTTCACACCCTCTTTGGCAACAGACTAGAAGTGTTCAAGGCTGAAAAGGAACTGGTGAACTTGAAGATGATGGACTCTGGCTATGCTTCAACCCACATCACTGAATTTCAATCACTTATGACCAAAGTCTCTGGGTGGGGTGATAGAGCCTTGTACTTCCATTTTTGACAAAGCCTCCCTTCACGCCTTCTGGACCAACTAGTAGGGTACAATGGCTCTGAAGAAACTCTCCAGGACCTTATGGATATAGTTTTGGACTATGATACAAGGTATCATGAAAGGGTAAAAGAAAAATCCTCTTCTCTCATTAATTCTCAACCCCACAGTTCTTCTCAATCTCAATCTACTTCTAATCAACCTTACAAGGGTAGCGGTGAGGGTAGGGAGAATGACCAGTCCCCAGAAAAGTCAACTTCAACTACCACATTTACCAGACCCTCTTTGGACCTAGGTCCAGATGGAAAACTCAAGGCAGATGAAAGGGCAAGAAGAGAGAGGGAAGGCTTATGCTTATATTGTGGTGGTAAAAACAAGACAGAAGACTGTAGAAAGAAACCTGTCAACTCATCTTCTTCTCCTAATCCAGCACCTTCCAGTGCTTACCCAAGGCCAAACCAAGATTAGGCTCACCCTTTTCTTCCTCTTTTTCAAGGCTTATCTCTATTGTTTGTTTGATTCAGGTGCAAATCAATCTGTAATGGTCAATTGACTGGTTTGAAAGTATCTATACCTTACAGCCCCTTCCTTCTGGGCAAAAATATTTCATCTTTCCAATCTCAGCTCATCAAATCTACTTCCAAATGGTTTTACTTACTTCCTTTCCTAGCTTTGAATGGGAACCCCTTCAAGTCAATGCACCATCCCCTGAAACCTTCAACCTGGGAATTGACTCTCCTCATCACTGGAATCAAGAGGCAAACTTGGAAGATGGGTCTGATCACCTCAAGACACCAACTAACCACTGAACTTCCCTCCAACCCTGTTGAAATCAACCTGGCTACACTGCCTACAGCTGTCCTTCCCTTCAACTCTGCCTTTGGCGCTGCAGCCCAATGCATTCCCCCTCACTTCAGAACCTTTTGCAATTCCCCAACACAACTTCCAATTCCCTTTGAGTTCAACACTCTTTCCACTTGCTCGGATATTCATTGATCCTTTATTTTTTCACAGGAGGAAGATATACTGGATTCATCCGTGCATACAATGCAACTGGTTACTTCTTCTGATTTTTCTCTTTGTTACTGATGAACTTCCTGAAGAATCAGAAACCGTGTTGAAGAAAGTTACTTCTGATTTCCATCCATTCCAAGATTCTCTTCTTGCAGGTTAAAGCAGACCAACTCTCTTCACACCGCGCTAACAACCACCATGTTGGACTGGAAGGGCTCATACCTCCAGTTGGGCTTGTCTGTTCACTACCTCACAATGAAAATTCAACCCTACAAGCCTACATAGCAGAGAATGTAGAGAAAGGTTTCATCCAGCCCCAGCACTTCAAGCACTGGAGCACCTGTCCTTTCTTCTTTCAAGAAGAAGGATAGTGGTTTACAATTATGTGTTTATTTTTGCAAACCTGACGCTGTTATCAAGGAGAACCTTCACCCATTTCCTCCAATGACTTTCACTGACTGTTTTTCCAGGTTCTACCACCCTCACCCAAACTGATCTCAGGGTGCTTACCCCTTAAGCATCACAGGCCTTTGATTTACTAACTGATCTTTCTTCTCTAAAAGTATTTCCATGTCTTCCAAAGCTCTCATCAGAAGACAAGGGTAGTTCATGATACTCCTTTCCTTCTTCAACACTCACTTACAGTCTTTGGAAGTTCTTCATTGAATTCACCCGGCCTCCTGTCACGTTGGGACAACGTGTTTCCAGACGGGGGAATGCATACTCTGAACAGAATCCTGATGAACTTGAAACTTCTAAACCTTTTTACCTCTCTTTGTTAATTCTTGAAGCTCAAATGAGTGAATTGACCATAAATCAACAAGCTGACAAGTTACTCCAGGATATTATTCATAGATTGAAGAAAGGGAATGAATTGACTAACAATTCTATAGATTCCTACAGTTGCTTACTCCTGTTCATGGTTAAAGTGGGTATACCCAACATGCTGACTAAATAAAGCTAGAAATACTTCTTCAATCAACCAAACTCCTTTGATCAAGATCAAAACAGCCTATGGATAAGTATAGGAACTGTGCTGACCTTAATAGAAACTGAATTCCGAAAAGCATCCATCCTGGGAATTAAGTATGAGTATCTGCAATGAAAATCACTACTGACAGACCTTCCAAGATAGCTCTTTGAGCGTTGGTTGGGAACCTTTTCTTATTTTGGAAAAATTAGACCCTCATGCTTCAAATCCAAAACCCTGATCAATTCATCCATCCATCCATCCATCCACCCACCCATTCAACCATCCTCAATCTCACCAACTACCTTCTGGGACCCAACATCCAACTTCATCACTTCTGGATTTCCCTGCTTCTCCATCAATTCATTTCCATCCATCATTCCAAACCCAACTCATCCTATAATCCTTTTTCCCAATCCACTTTCCAATCAATCATTTCCTAAATCAAATCAAAACCAAAAGAACAGAAAAAATAAATAATAAATAAAATATTTTCCTTCCTATCCTTCACCTTCCAAATAGTCTTTTCCATCCTAAATATCATATCAGAAAATACTTCCAAATCAAAATATACTTCATTCCACCTATCTATTCCTTTTCCATCCCTTATATTTCCTCTTCCTTCAAATAATCAATCCTCAAATCCATCAACATCAAATCACCATTATCCTCAATCATCCATCCCAAACATTCCTGGAAGCCTTCCAACTTCAATTCTGGATATTCATCACCATCAGAACTTCAAACCAATCTTGAATACACCAGAACCCTCCAATAAGCTTTCATCTCAAATACTTCCAACCTTTTCAACCATCTTCCAGAACCTCCTCTTTTCATTCTCTCTTCTCTTCCTCTATGTTTTTCATTCCCTTCATTTTCATCCAATCTCTCCAGGAGCACTCTCATCATCAACCCAGTCCAAGGAAGAATCCCCCTCAGTCCCTTTTAAAATACCCTCTAATCCTCTCCAACCCCCTTTAAGTCAAACTTCAAAGTCAAACCAGTCGAACTTCAAAGTTGAACCATTTGAACTTCGAAGTCAAACCAGTCAAACTTCCAAGTCAAACAAGTCAAACTTCAAAGTCAAACCAGTCAAACTTCGAAGTCAAACCAGTCAAACTTCGAAGTTGAACCAGTTGATTTTTGAAGTTTAACCAGTCAAACCAGTCAAACTTTGAAGTCAAACATTGAACTTTGAGCTTCAAACCAGTCAAACTTGCGGAAAATGGAACTTTGAAGTAGTCAACTTGCCTAACTTCTCAAACTTCTCAAACTTCAAATCTCCAACTTCAAACTTCAACCTTTCAAACTCCCATTCTAACCTCAGACTTTGAGTCCCAGTCACTGTGCAATACTTCACTTGCTTCCAAGCCTGCCAGCTTCCAACCAACAAGTACAGAAGACCTCAATCCTCACCCCCAGCACATCCTTCTTTGGGCATCAGGAGCTTCCCCTTCCCTTTCAGGGGGGGTACTGTCATAACCGTAGTTCTGACACTCCTTCAGCTAAACCAATCCAATATCTTCATCAAACTCACCCTCATATCAAACCCAACTTCACTACTCCTGTACCTTCCACCAGATAGTACTACCTCTGCATCTCTTGCAGTCTCCATCCTCTTCCACCAGCTTCACCCTCTCCCTGTATGGTATAAGCTCTATGTCCATGTACACCTCACCTGTCATGTGATTCAGCCAACCTTCTCAGGACCTCTCACTCTCTCCATGGCTTGGTACAACCTTAATCACTCCTCAACCCAATTGGTGTATGAGTTAGTACATACTAAACTTAGTATATACATAGTACATACTCTCCACTGTCTGTTCAGCCCATACTCCCAGGACTCCAGATCAGTACATGTCAAACCTTCCTGGATAGGCCCATCACCCAATTAGTCAACTGCAGCCTCCAGCCCAATCAGTCAACATGTAATACCATGGGAACTCCAACCTGCAACACCAGCCACTCATCCCTCAAGGCCTCCTTCTCAGCTCTCACATATACTGGCCTCTCCTTCCCTCCTGGACTAATTCCCCCCAAGGAATTAGTATACTACTTCTTACTGGTTAGTCCCTCTGCCAGTAGGTGTCATCTCAGCACAAGACAACCTTCACCCAACCTGCTTAACTCATATCACCTTGCCCCTTCCTGGTGTTACTCTTATAGGATTCAACAACTCTCTCTTCAAAAACCTCCTGGACTGGTCTTCTCATCCTTCCTCTTCTCATCACTTGTACTCCTCCTTTCATCTCCTTCATTGAAATCCAATCAATCATCCTTGAGTTCTATGAGGAGTAGTGCCTGTGCCTTCAGCCCCTTGCACGCCAGGGGCAGTTGTGACAGACGGCAACAAAGACCACCATCAGCATTTGACACTGTTGCTTGCACCAGCGCAATCTTCACACCAACCCTCCTGATCCCTTGCTCTTTATCCTCCACCTTGATCCTCCTTGGGACTACCAACTCGCTGTCCCCCATCAGCAATTATTGCGGTTTGCATGGCCACTTTCCATCTTCTGCCCACTGCCATCTGTGATGCGGGCTGGTATCTTTTTTTTCTCTTCCATCATCTTTTTTATTGTTGACGTGTCTTGATCTTCCTGTAATTAATTCTTGTGGTTTTCATTATTATTTTCATCGTCCAAAACAAAATAAATATTATTTTTCCATGCTCATTTGTTTCATCTCCTTGTAAGTAGTACATAGGGCTTCTTGCCCATACAAGGAGGAACTCTCCCCTGCCTTTTGTCCAGCATCTTATGATCAGAACTATAATTAATCAATAAAATCCATTGTGCCCTTCCCCTTTATCCAAGCATCCTTATCCTGGGTTTATCTATAATTTCCCCTTGACCTTTGAGCCTCCATACTCAAATCTTTTATCCATCCCCTTTGACCTTATCTGTTATCACCAACCAATAGCCATTCTGGTTGAAGAAGAATACATTTGGTTGGGTTCTTTAGTGTGTTATACCACTCCTTGATCCCTTTTTTTGACCATAGGTATCTGATCATTCTTTTTGATCATCCATTCAGAACCAGTCATGTTTGACTGAGAGGTTTCTTGAAGATTGAAACCTGGAGTTTCAAACCTCCCTTTATTTCTTTAAAATTTAAATTCCGTCATGCTATTCTTGAGTCCCTTGAGAAGTGCTGTGTTATTCTGGTTTCAATTTGTTACTGCTTTGCTTCTAGAGCTTCATAAAACAAATTTCCTTGTTTTTTACAGCCACCCACAGTTATCTGGTACCCTTCAAGCACTTAATTGCGGAGATTTGGGCAGTTTCATTGAGAACCTGGGGGTTTGTTTGGATTGAGTTGATCTTTCCTAATCTTGTGCTGACAACCAGAACTCTTACATGTGTGTGTTTTTACTTAAAACATTCTTGTTCTATTGAACTCAGAAAAAACTTTAACTTATTTTGTTCAAGTCTTTTCCTGCATTGTCTTACATCAGATAGTGTTTTTCCATTGCTACCAACTAATATAAAATTCATCCCTTCCATTTATTCCTGATTTACACAGTTCTGGATCTTGATTCCGGTTACATTTAAATATTTTTTTAATTCTCAGGAGGGCAGCCTAAACAGCACGTTTCCCCTTGACAGAACTTCCTGCGGCTCAGCACCATTTTTAGTCTTACAATGATTAATTCTGGAATACATTCAAACACTAAGGACTGGATTTCCACAACAAAGGAGTAAACCCAAAGTTTTAATAAGTCAAATGGTGCTGAGCCACAGGAAGTTTTTTGGAGTTAACTCAGGTTATCAGCAGAAGATTAGCAAAGCTCAACTCAATCCCAACCAACCTCAAGGTTCTCAATGAACCTTCCCAACTCTCTTCAATCAAGCCCTTGAAGGGTACCAGATAAGTTTGGGTGGCCATGCAAAACAAATAAATTTTTTTTATGAAGCTCTGGAAGCAAGGCCATAACTAATTGGAAAAAGAATAACACAACATTTCCCAAGGGACTCAAGAGTAGTGTGGCCAAAATCCAACTTCAAATAAAATAAGTTAGGCTCAAAACTCCAGTTTTCAAGATTAAAGAAACCTCTCACACTTTCTCAAAAGTGACTGGCTCCAGAAGGACAATCAAAGAATGATTGATACCAGCATGGTTGGAAAAAGGGATCAAGGAGTGGTATAACACATTCAAGAATCCAATCAAATGAATTATTCTTCAACCATAAAGGCTATTTTTTGGTAATACAGATCAGGTCACAGAGGGGAGGATCAAGGATTTGAGTATTGAGGCTCAAGGATCAAAGGGAAATCATAGATATACCATGGATAAGATGCTCAGATAAAGGGGAAGGGCCCATGGATTATTTATTTCTCCAAAATGATGGATGAGATGTTTTCATCAAGTTTTAATCATCAGGAAGAGGCCATACATCTGGACAAAAATTGACCACTTTTGGATGTTCTTTAGTGAAACAACCATGGGTCAAAAAGGGACCATTAAGAGATTTAGATAAACAACATTAAGGATTGCAAGATAAGGGAGGGTGCATAAGAGGAGGATTGAGGTTGATAGGAATAGGCTGGTTGACTTGTTGGAACTTCTTTGCAACTAGCTTATACTTGGTAGAAAAAGAGAGAATTTCTTGTTTCCTCCAAGAGTTGACCAGAAAAACTTGATTCTTAAAACTGAAACCAAGTTTCAACATTTTCTAGGTCCAATGTTCTGCAATATCCTTTAAGGGTGCCTTTTCCATAAAGGATGAACCAGGAGATAATAAGTGTCAGGGATTTAACCTCTATTGCTATACCTAGCCGTGGTTAAACCTGCAAAAGAATAAAGACAAACTAATATTTAAATTAGTTTTGACTTATATATTCCAAACAGCAACTTTAAAAGTTTACAGACTCGAATAATACCAAGGTATTATGAGTAAATAGCCACACCTTAAACCTTTATAATAGGTAAGGGGCCTTAGTCTTAAAGGATTAAGACCAAAAGGAGATTTGCTTATAAATAAGCTCACACCCTTTAAAGAGTAACACACAGGGGTTACTTATTCAAGTGAGACCTTCCACTCGAAATTGGTGTTTCCAGATAGGTTATTGATTGAATTTAATACCAAAGTTTATAGCCCCAGTCAATCTTCTTCTTGAGATTAAGGTTAATGGGCTTGTTAACTCTTGCTTGTATTCTTGTTCAAATAATAATATATAATGGATTGATGATAGGGCTATAGGGTAAAGACCCTGCTCTTTTAAGGTAACAGGAGCCCTCAGGGGACTCTAGTAATCACCAGGGGAGTGTCAGGCTCTCCTTGGTTTCGTCCTCAAAGGCCCAAGACATCATTACATCATTCTCAATGGGTAATGAAGAACTAGTACCCATTGGGAAGGATTTTCAAGGTAAAGTTTTCATTTTACTTACTAAAAGGTTACTTACTGGGTCTTAAGACTTATACATCACTCAGATGAACGGTATAGAAGCCTTAGATTCCATCATAATGATTATTTATATTGTTTTAATGTAGCTTAATACCTTGGCAAATAATTTAATTTTAATTATAAATATCTTAGCTCATACTATACACATAGAGTATGTATACTCTGTGCAAGGTTTATTAAAAGGTTTACAGCCTACAGATGAACTCTGAGCCCTCTGAGTGGACGCACTCAAGGCTCAGTGAAGTATATTAAAGCATTATTACATCCAAAAGGGGATAGTATTAAATAATTAATTAATTTATAATTATACTATACCTATAAGGGGTATATACTCTTGGCAGTGCTACTAGAAGGTTCATAGCTTACAATTAATCTCTAAAGCCTCTGAGTGAACGCTCTCAAGGCTCAGTAAGGTGTATTAAGTGTACAGAGGGAGTATTACTTATAATTACATCCCAAAGAAGATAATTACATCCCAAAGAAGGATAATGTGTAATTAATTTATACAGTATAGAGAGTATGGGTTAATATGATTACTGTAACTCCTTCCCAAAGAGAGGAAACACTTTGGGAACTTCTATATCAATAATTGGGACGCATCTGAGTCCTCATAACTTAATTTAAAGTTATATTGGATCCCCTTCTTGATAATATAAATTATCAAGGTTTTAATTCCATAATCCATACTCATAAAAACATACTTATAAAACATTATTTAATATTATTAAGATTTACTATATAATTACAAACTATTCAACATTTTCATTATTGTCTCCATTGTGGTTTGAACCAGTGACCTTGGTATCAGATACTGGGAAGTGAGCCTAGTACTTAGCCACTATACCAGCAGGACATATCAGTTTCCAGACATTTGGACAAGTCTAACTGTCTCGTGGCTGACACTCCCTACCACCAAAAGAAAATTACTCTTCAGAGGAATTTTTAGCTTCATTAGAGGCTCTATATCTCCTTAATACAATATCAGAGTTTTTAATGTCTTTAGCTTCCAACCACAAGTCACTATCAGCTAATTGGTTCTTAAACCTGACTAGATAAACTCTTACATCTTTACCATCCTTTCTAATAATCTTATGGTTCAATATCTTGTGAGGTAATCCATCTTCAACATCCTGTAGAGGTGGGACCACAACCACAGGTACCTTCCTTAGTGGGAACTTTGCGGTGGGTTCTAAGAACTTCTTAACCAGACTGATTGGGAAAGTTGGATGTTTCCTGTCAAACTCCTTGCTCAGAATCACTTCTACTGCATTCTTACCATGTAAGGCTTTTACCACAAATGGTCCAACAAATGAGTCTTTGAGTTTTCTATGCCCTGCTATATTAGAAAAATTCACTGTCGAAACTAAAACCATGTCTCCAACTTTGATGTCATGATCCTTGTGTGTTCTATCCCATCTACCCTTATTGTACTCTACTGCTTCTTGAACACATTTGCTAGCAAAATTTTCGGCTTTAACCATCATATCTCTAAAGCAATCTGCAGTGGGATGCAGTACAATACTTTTGCTGAGGAGCATATCCTTGGGCATGCGCGGAATCCAACCTCTCTCTAATTCAAAAGGTGACATGTTAGTGGTGGAATGCTTACTAGAGTTGTAGGCAAATTCTAAGGCAGGTAACAATGATACACAATCATGAGTATAACCATCATTGTCTTTGAAATCAATTCCATAGGCACAATACCTTCTTATCATGTCTTCCAAAGTCTGTATCATTCTTTCTGCCAATCCATCAGTCTGTGGGTGATAGGCTGTGGAGAAAGATAATTTGGTCCCTAACAAATCAAACAAACTCTTCCAAAATTCAGAAGTAAACTTAGGGTCTCTATCACTAATTATGTTTTGTGGGCAACCTACATCACTCACAATACTATTCCAAAACAATAATGCTACATCCATGGCAGAGCTATCCTTATAGCATGGCAGGAACCTAGCTCTTTTGGAGAACCTATCAACTATTACTAGTACACAATTGTGGTTATCCTTTCCTCCCGGTGGTAATCCAGATACAAAGTCCATATTAATAGTGGACCATCTATCTTTAGGTTCTTCTATTGACTGAAGCAAACCATATTTCTTTCCTGTGGATCTGTTAGCTTTCTGGCATCTCTCACACGAATCACAGTAGTCTGAGACAGTGTTTCTCCAACCAGGCCACCAAGCTATCATCTTTATCCTATCTGTTGTCCTCTCCTTAGACAAATGTCCTGAACAGATATTATCATGGAATTCATTCATTAACAACTGTATGTGCTCGTCCTTCACTAATACTACTGAACAGCAGTGGGCTGACTTATGATATAATAACCCGTCTAACAGGACTAGCCTGCCATCAATTAGTTCCTTCTTCCATTGTTCATCCAGTCCCTCAATCAGGTCTTGTCTATTGACTTTAGATTGCATAATTTCTACTAGTAGTGAAGTATTCTTTTCTCCTGAATAAGAGTCATACACAGAATCCCAAAAACTCTGTGCTAGACTACTCGTTGAAATGGCCATGATAGGTAATGTATCTACAGTATCTTCTGGGTCATAAGCAGGATTATTGATGTCATTAGGTAGTGCCCATCGTGACAACCCATCTGCATTCTTATGTACCAGGCCTTCCCTGTGGACTATAGTCATAGAGCTTCTCCACTCCTGGATAGCAATCTGCCATCTCAACATATGCCTATTGGGTGTCTTCATGTTCAGAAGAGACTTCAAGGCTGTACAGTCAGTAATGACTTCAAACTGACAACCATCCAAATAGTAATACAATTTCTCTAAGGCCCACACCAAGCACAAGCATTCTAATTGTGAGGCACCATATCTCTTCTCACTATCCTTCAATTGTCTGGATATGAAGCAAATTGGCCCCTCAACTGGTTTATCATTTACAATCTGTATTTGGTGTAATGCAGCTCCAAGACCTTCCATACATGCATCCACATACAGTTTGAATGGTTTTTTAGGGTCTGGGTGAAATAGCAAGGGTGCACTTGTTAACTTTTCCTTAAGTACCTCATAGGCCTTCAACCTTTCTGTAGTCATTTCAAATGAAACATTTGGACTACATATCTTATACAGGCTAGAAGCTATTATTCCAAAATCCTTAATATGTAGCCTGTAATATCCTGCAAAACCTAGAAAACTCTGCATTTCTTTAATGTTACTAGGCGTGGGCTTCAGCAATACAGCTGCTACCCTTGCCTGATCTATCCCAAGGGACAGACCACTCACAACATGACCTAAAGCCATCAATTTATTGAATCCAAATGAACACTTTGTCAAAGATATTTTCATATTCATCCTGATCACCTTCTTGAGTACAATGGAAATCCTCTCCTTATGTTCATCCCATGTTTCTGAAAATACAATTATGTCATCTATGTAGACTATCAACCAGTTTTGCATTAATTCCTCATGAAATTCTGAGTCCATCATCCTCTGAAAATGGGATGGGGCATTCTTGATACCAAAAGGCATTCTCAAATACTCAAACACCCCTAGGTGGCATACTATCCTCAGGAATTTCCTGCTGTCATTGTCTACAACATTCTGATGAAAACCTTTCAGAACATCCATACAAGAAATATACTTAGCCTGGTGCAATTTACTCAAAGACTCAACAATCTTTGGCATAGGATACCTATCAGGGGTCGTGTACGAATTCAGTGCTCTGAAATCCCCAACCATTCTGGACTTCCCATTATGCCAAGCTATGATTACAGGTGTAGTGATGTCCACGTCCTCATTAGCTCCTACTTTTCTGATCACATTCAACCTCAATAATGTATCTATATGCTCTTTCAATGCCTCCTTACTTCTAGGGCTCTCAGGGAAAGGATGTTTCCTCAAAGCTGGGGGATATGGCCGGTCTATTGTTAAAGTAATCTTGACCTCATGACCCCTGATGGACCCAAAAGGCTGATCTACTGTTGCAAAAGCTGCTTGATGCCTAAACAACAAGGAAAATAGTTCTTCCTTTTCCTCTGCTTTCAAGGAAGAACTGATTTTTGAGTCTCTAAAGAGCTCTTGGCCAAAATCTTTTTCTGAAACATTGTTCACCATATCCTTGCCAAAATCATTAAAGTAAAACCTTTCACTGTTTCCAATGGTAAAGGATGAAGAACTTTGCCCATGGAATAAACTAAAACAATACTTTTTCATATAGTCACTTCCAATGATGAAGTATTCAACCATTGTATTATCAATTATTACAAACTTGATCACCAGAGCCAACTCTTTCAGGAACAATCTGATCTTTACCATTCCTAAAGGTTCCAGTGCACCAGAACAGCTTTGTAAATTTAACTTGGGTGAGTCTAATAAGTGCTCTTCCCATTGAGGATAGAACTTCTCCAGATATCCCCTTCCTACTACGGACTTGCAAGCACCTGAGTCCAGAAGCACCTTGCAAGGCTTTCCGCAGAATGACATTTGTACCAAGTCATTTGCTGATTCTATTGAATTTATGCATCCTATGATTAAGTGGTTATTATCCTCTTCACTATGGTCATCACAAGAATCATAAGCAATCTCCACTTGTTCTTCTTTGTTAGTTTCTATGTTATTTACTTTGCTTGCCTTCTGAGGACAAGTCCTAGAAGTATGTCCTGCCTTCCCACATGTGTAACAAGAGACTTCTGTGCCCTGCAGGTTCAATTTTGATTGATTTTTGCCTTTGGATTTCTCCATAGGAACTTCTTTGGGAGGATATGATTTCCTCCTACCCAGAGATGTGTCTTCTACTATGTCTTCCAGTATATTAATCAAGTTTGAGCAATCATCCGTAGTTTTCATACTAGTTTTTACTGCAAATGAAACTTCACCATCCATCAAGGATAATAACTTGAAATTAATACTATCTTGATCCAGATATGGATCACAGGCTCTAAGCCTCTTCCTCTGCCTGGTTACCCATGTTGCTGGTGGTGTAACACCTGGTAGGAATCTGTCTTTGTTAAAAGCATTCAAACACTTCCTCTTCCAATTTTCTGTACCAAATTTTGAACTTATTTCTTTTTTCCAAAATTCCCAGTCTTGCACACCTACTGAATTCCTTCTATCTCTATACCAGTCTGAGGCTATACCTTTAAACAAGATACTTAACCTGCTAGTGATCAAAGTATCAGGTAATCCTGTGTCCTCTTTCAATGTGTCAATCCATGAAATGAATTCAGTGTGGTCATATTCACCTTCTCCGGAGAAATCAGGCCATTCACTGATCTTGGGTAATCCCTGCATTATCTGTTTGAAAACTTCATTCTTACTAGAATCTTGTACTGGATCAATTTTTCCTCTATCTTCTTATCCATTTTATGACCTCTGTCATGGTTGGTGGTTTCCATGGTATGACTAAGGTTGCTTGGCGACAAGGAAAGCAATCTACGGACAAGCTTGTCATGGTTCTGCTCTAATTGTTGATGTACCTTATCAATCTTTGTACTCAAACTTTCTAAACCTTGTTTTGACACAACCTGACATTTCAATATTTCTTCTCTGACAGAATTCATATTTTGGTCAAATTTATGTTCCAGCAGCTCCAAGGAATGACTTATTTGTAACATCATGGATGTCAATGAATGGACATCCTTCCTTACTGCTACAGATTCTTCTGCAGAATCTTTCAATGATTCACTAATACTTGTTACTTTGTCATCTAAATTACTTAAATCACTATTCTGGACCTTGATCAGGTCCAGTTCA
Source organism: Puccinia polysora (assembly GCA_025617555.3). NCBI lineage: Eukaryota > Fungi > Basidiomycota > Pucciniomycetes > Pucciniales > Pucciniaceae > Puccinia > Puccinia polysora. The sequence goes on from CM062613.1 coordinate 66,776,481, forward strand.
ATGGTCTTATTAGTCAAATCTTCTATATCTTTTGCAGAATTCTCTAAAATAGATTTAAGGGCAATGATATCAGATACTATACAGCTGTACTTCTTGTCCATGGCTGCAAAGCCTTCAACACAATATTGATTTGTGTGTACTACTGCTTTCTTAATGTGAAGGGTCTCTTTGAATACAACATCACGAAATTTTTCTAACAGAATTTCTGATTCAAGGGATAATCTTAACCCCTCTTTGCCCTCTTGGCTCTTTCCTCCTCTAAATATTGAAATCCCCCTTGGAGAGATCTCGCCATCCTCATCATTTCTCCATAAATTGAATTCCTGTGATCCCTTCTTTTCCTCATCCTTCCTCCCTGGTTGTGAGGAGGAGAGGGATCTCTGTTCCTCAAAGGAACCTGGGAACCAGAGGCTACTGGTTGTGGGGTTATCCCCCCTGATATTTTCTTCTTTGTCTTTGGTTTGGGAGCCACTGGCTTCTTGATCTGATTTTGATCCCAGCACTCTGTCTCCTTCATCAACCTCTCCCTTCCTATTAATTTGATGAGGGCCCTGTACGTCGCCAGGGCCTGAGTCAAGAACTTGGACTGGTTCTCAACGTTGTTCGCAGCTACCGCCTCCAGGTAGCTTATCTTGTTCTGACTGTGGCAGGTCAGAAGGCTTGCTGTTCCTGGAGGTAGGTCTTTTTGTTCTCTGACTAAATTCGCCGGGGGGCACAAGCTCAGCCCCCTTGCTTCTGGTGTTCATCGCCATTCAGTTAGAAACAATAATCAATAAGAATTTTAATTCGTTGTACGCCAGTCAAAGGACGACGGAAGACTCACGGTGAGTCACGATATCTGTTGTTGGTGATCTCGCCCTTTCCGTAGGTTCGACGCTACGGATACTTGGTCCTCTTGCTTCGCTCCGCGGGACTGAGCTCGTTTCCGATACAAAACTTGGAAACCTTCCTCGGTTAGACGGAAGGAAGGAGGCAATAGAGAGTTGTCTCAACACTATGTTGTGTCAAGAGATAACTTAGGTACGTTTATAGTATTCTTTTTTTTTTTTTTTTTTTTTTAAAAAAAGAAATTATACTGACTCGTTCCTCTAACCAATAATGTTACTAGTCACGATAATCAATCCTTCGCTTGGGCAGCGGTAGGTTACCGGCACCGCTAATCTGTAAACGGTCGGTTGTTCTTGCTCTGTCGCAAAACTACACGGAAATACGTTAGCCGGAATTACGCGGCAGCCGCTTTTTGTCAATCTCTGAGTTGACAGAAGCAAGATCGTCGAACACACCCTTGGACAATAGACAACGTCTTCCCTTTGAGGATGCTGTGAAAAAAAAAAAAACTTGGTTTTTTTTTTTTTTTTTTTTTTTTTTTTCTCGACGGTTTCTCCTAATCAAATCTTGTTTGTTTTTTTTTTTTTTTTTTATTTAAAATAGAAAAAACAAAACCGGGTCAACACCAAGCACACTAGATTAAGATTGCTTAATCTTAGTGGAATAATATCTGTAAAAAAGGCTAACTGTTTTAAAAGCAGTTTTCGAAAATTTGTCCCTTTTTTTTTTCTATTTTCTATAATTTTCCTATATGGAATGAAAAAATCAATAATCAGCACAAAACTTTGTTCAAAATTGGTCAAAAGTGCGCACAAAATATGCTTCAACACTTAAAACAGAAGGACTTTAAAGCTCAAAGCAAAAAATCCCAGAATTTTCGAAAATTTGCTGTTTTTTTTTTTATATATATATTTACTGATTTTAATCAGAAAATTTATAAATCAGCAAAAACTTTTGCCTAAAATATCACAAAATTGCGTACTTTAAGCAGACAAAACAATCTCAAAGGTACTGAAACCAGATGAGGCCCCCAATTGTCAGGGATTTAACCTCTATTGCTATACCTAGCTGTGGTTAAACCTGCAAAAGAATAAAGACAAACTAATATTTAAATTAGTTTTGACTTATATATTCCAAACAGCAACTTTAAAAGTTTACAGACTCGAATAATACCAAGGTATTATGAGTAAATAGCCACACCTTAAACCTTTATAATAGGTAAGGGGCCTTAGTCTTAAAGGATTAAGACCAAAAGGAGATTTGCTTATAAATAAGCTCACACCCTTTAAAGAGTAACACACAGGGGTTACTTATTCAAGTGAGACCTTCCACTCGAAATTGGTGTTTCCAGATAGGTTATTGATTGAATTTAATACCAAAGTTTATAGCCCCAGTCAATCTTCTTCTTGAGATTAAGGTTAATGGGCTTGTTAACTCTTGCTTGTATTCTTGTTCAAATAATAATATATAATGGATTGATGATAGGGCTATAGGGTAAAGACCCTGCTCTTTTAAGGTAACAGGAGCCCTCAGGGGACTCTAGTAATCACCAGGGGAGTGTCAGGCTCTCCTTGGTTTCGTCCTCAAAGGCCCAAGACATCATTACACCATTCTCAATGGGTAATGAAGAACTAGTACCCATTGGGAAGGATTTTCAAGGTAAAGTTTTCATTTTACTTACTAAAAGGTTACTTACTGGGTCTTAAGACTTATACATCACTCAGATGAACGGTATAGAAGCCTTAGATTCCATCATAATGATTATTTATATTGTTTTAATGTAGCTTAATACCTTGGCAAATAATTTAATTTTAATTATAAATATCTTAGCTCATACTATACACATAGAGTATGTATACTCTGTGCAAGGTTTATTAAAAGGTTTACAGCCTACAGATGAACTCTGAGCCCTCTGAGTGGACGCACTCAAGGCTCAGTGAAGTATATTAAAGCATTATTACATCCAAAAGGGGATAGTATTAAATAATTAATTAATTTATAATTATACTATACCTATAAGGGGTATATACTCTTGGCAGTGCTACTAGAAGGTTCATAGCTTACAATTAATTTCTAAAGCCTCTGAGTGAACGCTCTCAAGGCTCAGTAAGGTGTATTAAGTGTACAGAGGGAGTATTACTTATAATTACATCCCAAAGAAGATAATTACATCCCAAAGAAGGATAATGTGTAATTAATTTATACAGTATAGAGAGTATGGGTTAATATGATTACTGTAACTCCTTCCCAAAGAGAGGAAACACTTTGGGAACTTCTATATCAATAATTGGGACGCATCTGAGTCCTCATAACTTAATTTAAAGTTATATTGGATCCCCTTCTTGATAATATAAATTATCAAGGTTTTAATTCCATAATCCATACTCATAAAAACATACTTATAAAACATTATTTAATATTATTAAGATTTACTATATAATTACAAACTATTCAACATTTTCATTATTGTCTCCATTGTGGTTTGAACCAGTGACCTTGGTATCAGATACTGGGAAGTGAGCCTAGTACTTAGCCACTATACCAGCAGGACATATCAGTTTCCAGAAATTTGGACAAGTCTAACTGTCTCGTGGCTGACAATAAGTTTATCACATGTGTGGAACTAGAGAGGGTTTTGAAAACAATGGTAGAAGATTTCCCTGGCATTGCACAATTGGGAGGACTTCCTTCTACCCCAAATTGCCTCCACTGAAGCCATATTCCTCCATACCAAAACCAAAAAGGATACAATTGAGATCAGGATCTAGTTTATATTCATTGCGGATATTCAAAAGGGAACTGAGAGGAGATTTATAATACCTAATAGTACAAGGAAAAGAAGACATAACAGATCCGGAGATAGAAGAAATATTTTTGAAATTTTCTATTTTAACATGTTTTTGATTTTTAATACTTTTCAGATTAGAAGAAAATGATGAGAAAAAAGCAAAATAAGCCTCAGGGATGATATTTGATCCTTGAGTTGAAGTCCAAGGCTGAGAATAACTACAACTATCAGTAGTCTCAACTATTCCCATAAACAATGAGAAAAATTAGAATTATCCTTCTCTTTCCCCTTTAAAGGAAATTTATGATGATGAACAGGGAAATCTATTTCCCAATGACTAAAATTCAAAGAACAAAGTAGAACTTCAACCTTCCTACCATCAGCGTCAGGGAGGAGAATTGTCTCCCTAAATTGATCAGAATACATCAGATTAGCACCAAAATACATTAAGAGAATTTAGAAAACACATTGAGACAAGTGTGCTGGATGGTCACAAAAACCCCCTCCCCATTCAATCTAGTACAATCTTGCATTCTTTACAGAAATGGGTTCACTTTTTTATGGGGATTCCAGCCAATGTAACCAAATTCCCCTTACCTTCCTCTCCTGATGAAATACTGAAATGGGAACAGTGGGCTCCTATGAGGGCACAGTGGGTCATGGCGCACCTGGAGTCTTTCTGGACACAACATGGAAAGCCAAATCAGTTGAATGGACAGCTTTGATACAATGAAGGAGTGGCTAGACTCAGAACTAACATTGTACCCCCAATATTCCACCCAGCACCCTTGTGCCATCAACCAACAGTTTTCCATGGACTGCTAAGGTAACATGTGAGAGAAATGTGAAAAACGTGGGTTTCTCAAGGATTACGTTTGAGTGGCATGCAAGGTCCTTCTTATCATCTGGCTGGAATGCAGAAATAGGTGCAATCAAACTCCTGCATTACTCAAAATGGAAAAATTCACAACCTGGGATGGTGTGGGATAGCATGGTGAACATGAGCGCATTATTGGAAAGATGGGTCTTGGAGCAGGGAAAAAAATACAGTGAGCCAAACTATTGTTATTCTTATCTGGCTCCTCCAATGGTGCAACCCAATTTACCCCAGTGTGGCCACTCCATTTTTGAACTCTCTCGCTTCCCATCTTGATTTATGACATTTGAAAGGCTCAACGTTTCAGTTGGGTTCTTGGCTTTGACCATCTCCTTTCCTTCTTCTCCCTTTCTTCTTGTCCTACCTGATCCACATCCTTCTCCTCACACTTTCTTGCCCTCTCTCCTCCTTAACCAATATTACTCATATTTCCTTGCCTCATCTTCCTTGCAACTCCCTCAATTGACAATTTCCCTTCCAAAAATCAACAAAGCCAACTCCGTCATCAACTACCTCCGCTTCCTTGCTTGATCATTCTTCCTTTAACCCAATCATCAATCACCATATTCATCTTGTTTGATCAATCTACCTCCATCTCAAAGTCCTCAAGACTGCTGATAAAATGTGAGGTGTTAAGACCAACTCCTCGTCTCTACTCATCCAATACTCTCATGCTCATGCTTGCTCTCTCCAGACTCCTCCTTCTTCTCTTTTCTTTTACATTGTCCTGATCATCCCAACATCCTCATTGTGTCCGTCTATATTTAAACTAATAAGCTGTTGTGGGTAAGACATTCACATTCATTTGTCATTTGTTCCTTCATCATCTTAAGTCAACTTCAAAGCTTGTTAATCTTTTTTGGGTGCCAGATTCATTGGTCCTGTTTTGTGTTAGAGTTTAAGTTTTCATTTATGTGACTTTCACTGGAGTTCAGAGTACCATTGATTGGATTGATTTGATCTTATTATTGTTAACCTTCAAGTACTAAAACAACAGGTAAAATGTAACTGGGCTGTGTTGTAGTATTGTGATTATCAGACTGTTTAGTCATGGCTATCAGACTCTTTAGTCATAGCATTTCACTTACCATGTCACTTAAACTGCTTATGCTAATTTTACCTTCTTCATTTTGTACTCAACTACTTTTCAGCCTATAGTGTATTTAGTCTATATAAACACCAGTGCTCTCAAGTGGAATTCATTATCTGTTCAGCCACTACATCAACCAGAGTGTCCTTTTCCTCCTGATCTCAGGTCCGTTACGCTTGGGGTTACAAGCCCCTTTCACTCATTCTTTAATCCTTTCATCTCACTCAAGATCAAGCTCTCTTTATTATTTACATTTTGAAATACATTTGAGTTTCTTTGTTCAAAACTTATCAACTATTAGGGTTTAAGTTTCAAGAAAATACAATTACCAAGGCCAAACGTGCATCCACCCAGGAAACCAAAAAAAAGACTAGATCATGATTCCTGGGGGTTTTTATTCAAATAATGGATTCTGATGGTATTTGTTTGTTTTTGTTCCAGATAAGTGAAAATCATTTTAACACAGCCCACAAGTACCTTCCAAAAGAAGCAGCAGAAGTCATTGAAACCTTTGGCCCTGTGGATGTTGTTTCTGATTTGGAGGAGGATAAAGATGGCACTTTAAAAACCGTCAAAACCCCCTGGATAATTCAAAAACTAACTCATCTAACACAACTCCTAGATAAAATTGCATTACAAGTTTCTATAAAGAACCAAGAAATCAAGCAGTTGCATTAACTACTTGATTGTGTTTCATGCAATCTGAAAACCAAAGGAATTCACCCTCATCAAATGCCCAAAAGAAAATTCCAATTGATGCTTATCACCCTGCAGTTCTGCAAGCCCTTTTGGAAATTGACCTCAAACTTGTGGCTCCTCATGAAAAATCAAAAAATTTTTCAGAAATCACATTATTATCAGAAATAATCAAGAAGAAGCCTGAGACCACAATTGGCATAGTTCCATTTCAAACCCCTGAGGCAAGTGTATCATGCCAACAATAGTTGAGACTTGGGAGGGATTTTTTTTCTTTCAGTTTTTATGTCCCTGCAAGTGATGCATTATTTTAAGTGATCAATAAGTACATGTAACAAACACACCCAAGAGACTGGGGAGTTTATATTGAGCTTGATTTTGAAATAAATTGATGGAAGATACTTGAAATGACGTTCAGGTCATGCAAAGTTTCAATTATCAGGTGACCTTGCATTGCAGGAAGTGCTTGCTTGGCACACAGAATATTGCACATGACAGTCAACCTTGTGAATGCAGGGATAATGCAGCCCCAGATGAAACAATTATTGCCTTGCCAAAAAGTTCCAAATCATTCACCAATGTTGATGAATCCATTGGGCTGTTTGGGATGATATAAAAGGTGCATGTCTTCCCCTGATAATGATGGGAAAGATCATCATTAGTTCATCCCAACAGATTTCACCCTGGCCCAATTGACTTCCGTTGTGGAATTGACCACCCCTGATATATATAAGTTCCTTTTCTGAATTGATTGATGACACTCCTCAACAGCCCAAAATTGACAAGAAGCTGACACCTGCGCAGCACAAATGGTTAGAAGGGTTCAAGTGAATGAACAGTGTGCATACACTTTGAGTCTCTCAAACTACAATATGCTTACAGTGGACTAAAACAATGGTCACCATTGTGGTGTCATATTTATAACCCCGGATCGAGAGCTGTGTCGCGGGCTGCGCGCTCAGCAGTTGGGTAGGTAGGGCTCAGCATCTGGCGTGCGCGCGGTCTCGGCAGTGCCTGCTGCGGGCTCAGCAGCAGTCGCGGCGGGCTCAGCAGTAGGGGCTGCGGGGCTCAGCACCAGGTATGGGTCAGGCCTACCTCAGGCGGCGCCGGACCGCGACCCGCCTGGAAGAAGCGGACCAAGTGATGGAGCCGGCCCGACCAAGCTCGCGGGTGGCTAGTCCGGAAGGCAAGGGCGGGCAATCATGGGCTATACGCGCTGGGGAGGCCTGCGCGGGCATAAGCGTGGGCCGACCCGCGGATCGCGGGATTTGCAGACGGCGCGGACAGAAACACGGGGGGCTCCATGTAGGGCGCGGCGGAGGGCCGCGCCATGAGAAGGAAGAACCGGGCTACGTTAATACCGAAGGGCGCGGGTGATGGCAAGGGATGGAGGGATAGGGTTGGGCTAGGGTTCTGCGCCTTAGGTTTGTATTTCATCACTCGTTCTTGTTGTTTGTGGTTGTAATTAGGCTAGGGTTGAGGGGGGGACTTAAGACCTCACCCTCAACTCTGGGTTGGGGAGGATCATCATCTTACGGATTGGGGGAAGGAAGGAATTTCATCATATCATCACTCTCTCTTCTTAAAAAACTCATTGCGCCCAATCATCTTACAGACGCTAGACCAATAATTTCCGGAACTCAGGACAACTTGCAAAGGTAGCTCTTCTTAAGTTTCCACACCATCCATAGAGCTATCAAAATGCCTCTGGCCCATGGTGATATTTAATAAACATATTTGTGGTGACCAAATCTGGACACCTTGGGATGACTGCAGAAATTTTAAAATTTTTAAAATGTTTTTTATGTCAATCAGGCATCAATCAAAAAAAAATCCAATTTTTTACTGTTCCTGAATGACCCTCTGCAAATGTCCAGTCTCTCAAGATTTCCCTTTGCGTAATGGTTTAGTGCTGCCTTGGCGCATGCAAGTTTTCCAGTCCCTAAGTTCAATCCTCCCCCTTTGCGCTTTGATGATCTTTTGCCAAGCACACAGGAAGAGACCCACTTGGCCCAATCTTGCCATCTCTCACACCGGCAGTGGCAATCACACCCAGCTGGCCCCATCTGGATCATCCAAAGATGATTGGACCCTCCCCTACTCCAATCATCATCACCCTCATCCTCTCATCCACTCACCATCCTTGCGGCCATCAACCAATTACCGCAAGCATTTCTTGCAGTTGTTGGAAACACCAGACTAGGAAACCACTTCCCAGTCTTGATTTTTGCTGATTGGGATCTCACCAATGCATTCACCAATCGACCCAATGGCTCCCATTCTTCAATCTCCATTCTTGCTCATCCCTGCGGTAGTACTTCCATCTCCGCACTCAGCTCCTGTTGTTTGACTCCATCCAATCCATTCTCCATAAACAGCCCGCAATCTAGAAGGACGCTAACCAACATGTCCTCCTTGATCAATTTCCTAGACAATGATCACCCCAACCCCCTCTTGAGTCAGCCGCCTCATTTGAATCCCACCAGTTCCCAATCCAAACCAATTCCCAATTGTCGCAAATCAAACCAATCTCCCCTCCCCATTCAATCCTCTGCCCAATCCATTGACCAATGACCGCAAGGAACCTTTGCACCGCACTCATTGACAAGCTTCTCAATTGATCTCCAAGCTCACTGGTCTCCCACGCGGCTCATCCATCGCCTGCGCGGGTCTCAGCAGTTTCCCGTGCCCGTCAGCCTGTCCGCGCGTCCCCTCACTTGCTGCCTGTGCCCATTCTTGGCACGGACTTGGTTCTTCCCATTCCTGTCATTCATGATTGAATTCTTCTTTTTTTTGAGTTATTTGATTGTTTCTTTTTTTTCTTTTGTTTTCTCATGACCATCCTCAAAAAAAAAAAAACTTTTTTTTCAGCTCTATCTGTAAATCTCTCTTGTAAATAGTCTAGAGAACTCTTGTCTATAAAAGGAGGGGCTCTCCCCTGCCTTTTTCCAATCATCCATGGGATTGTGTGCATCTTTCCCCCCCCCCATTATAGTAGTAATTTGATCCTGATCCTCATCCTGGGTATATCTATGATTACCTCTTGATCCTTTGAGCCTCCATACTCGAAATTTTGATCCGTCCATCTGTGACCCTGTTCCTTATCACCAACAATAGCCTTGCTGGTTGAAGAGAATTCTGACTGGTGGAATTCTTGAGTGTTTTATACCACTCTTGATCCCTTTCTTTGACCATACTGGTCTTGATCCTTCCCTCATCATCTTTCCAGACCCAGTCACGTTTGACTGAGAGGTTTCTTTAAGCTTGAAACCTGGAGTGTTAGACCTCCCTGTATTCTTTAAAAGTTGAATTCCGCCATGCTACTCTTGATTTCGGTGAGAAGTGTTGGGTTATTCTTGGTTGAATCTGTTATTGCTTTGCTTCTAGAGCTTCACAAACAAATTGCTTTTTTTTGTTCAGAAACTCACATTTATCTGGTACCCTTCAAGCTCTTGATTGTGGAGAGTTAGGCAGGTTCATTGAGAACCTGGAGGTTGTTTGGGATTGATTTGATCTTTCCTAGTCTGCTGCTGACAACCAGAGGTATTAGATTGTGGGTGTTGTTACTTACAACCGCCTTGTTCCATTGAACTCTGAACAAAACTTTGACTTATTTTGTTCAAGTCTTTCCCTGCACCATCTTGCCTCAGATAGTGTTGATTCTGTTGCTACCAACTATTCAAAAACTCATCCCCTTGAATTGATTCCTTATTTACAAGTTCCTGGACCTTGATTCTGGTTACATTTAAATATTATTTTAACTCTTAGGAGGGCAGCCTAAACAGCGCCTTTCCCCTCCACAGAACTTCCTTAGGCTGAGCACCGTCTTGAGTCTTACAGTGTGCATGAACGTTGAGTCTCTCACATTACTGGATTCTTACAGTGGACTACAACAATGGTTGCCATCCATAGAGCTATCACAATGCATCTGGCTCATGGTTCAGATGAATGAACTGTTTTCATGGACTTTGAATCTCTCACTTTAACAGATGATCATGGGACTCAGCTAACGGCAATGTCACATTATCAACCCATTTATTGAGAATTAATTTGCATAAGGCATAGATGAATTTATTTATAAGCATGATGATTAAAAGCAATGGAGAAATAAAAGCTAGTACACTAACACACTATGATAAATTTGGGATAGATGGCATAGAAAAATTGGATTTTCCAGGTAAACTGAACACAGGATTATCAGCTGAAGGTTTTTGGGACAGCCAATGATTTCTGAAATCAAGGACAAAAAATTTTGCCAGGTCCATGCGGGATACCCATGTTCCTTGTTGAAATTCAGGGCTGAAAAAGCAGTATTGGATAAGCTGAACTATGTAAGAATTTTTCCGCTTCCATACTTGTTCCTTTATGTCCTTTGGCTATAGCTGGTTGGCTTTGGAGACAAGGCTCAGGAGCTGGAGGGATTGAACCCGGGGAAATTTTCTAATGTCCAATGGTATCAGCAAGAGGCAACATACTCCAGCAACAAGGTAGGCCACAAGAATGTGGTATTAGGGTCAGGATGTGATTGTTCCCAAGATGGTTTTGAACTCAGCCTGCTGTGGTGCCACTGCTGTGGTTCCACTTCTGTGGAGGACCCCTCAAATCAAAGTTTTGTCCGCAGGAGAGCAAATGTGATGAACAGGTGGTGGAGGTTGTCAACCAATTTTTCCAGGTAGTTGAAGCCAGATTCATGACTAGAGCTTTCAACCGGCTTTCGTTCAATCCAAGCCATGTCTTTATGTGAGCCAAGAAAAGCAGAAAAATACTTGATGGATGATATATCATGGCTTGCCTCACCTTCAGTGTCTGGTGGTTGGATAAATGCTGGTGGCTGGGTGAGTTGTCTTGAGACCAGGAGAATGGATTTGAACCATACTTTTGCCCATCTTACCTGAGAAAACTCTGGAGGGTGAGTGAGGTGGATCCAGAGATTTTGCAGCTTAGCTCCTATGGTTGTGGCTGGGTGGGGGCGGTTACCCAGGTAGAAGAGGCAGAGAAAATAAATCTGGCATGTAATATGGCTCAGATGTGCAAGGTGGGAAGGTATTTTAATCTGTAGGAATTAGGAGAGGTTGTATACTGTGAGGTCAAAATATTCCAGTAGAATAAACCTTACCACTTGTAGCCAATTGACTGATCCATTCCTTAATACTGGCACTGATGGTGTTGAAACAGTTTTTTTTTAGATAGAAATTGAGGTTAAGATCCCAATTCTTGGTGGTCTTTTGCACATAATCCAAAGAGGTGCAACGCTGCCTCAACAGCAATCTTGTAGCACCTTGAGTCAATGATGCCATTTGCAAAGGGTTGAATGGCTTCCTGCAGTTCACCCTGGTATTTTTTGAACAGTGTGGGAAAATCTACAGAGGGAGATACAGTGATTGGCAATCAGGGAAGGAATGTGAATTGATGAGATGGAAGTGACTTACCAGGGTCATTTTCAGGATCAGTGGCAGTGGCAGGAGTAGCCCCCTTGGTGGGTAGGGAGTCTGGTACCACCAGTATAGCATTGGGTTCAAGGGGAATGTTGATGGAGGCCTGCTCTGCTGAGACTTCAGGGGTAAATAGTGGAGTTTGGGATTCTTTGGAGGGCACTTCATTTGGAGAAGCTTGCGTGGGGGGAGTAGCGGGGCCTGGGGTACTTTCCTCTTCATCACATTCCATAAAGGGCGCAAATTTATGTCTCTTCTTGTTGGGATTGGCAGGGGCATTTGCAACCTGTCTTTTGGAAAGAGGTTTACTGGACACAATTTGAACCTCCTCCTTGGAAGGAAGGTAATCACCATTTTCAACCACTGGTGAAGGTTTCACATAAACTCCCGAAGTACTGGAGGGGATCTTTAGGCAATTGTGAGCGCAAGGGAGAAAGCTAAGTGCGAGGACAAGTGCAAGGTAGCAAGGTGCTACCTGCAAGATATGATTGACGGCAAGTAGCAAGAGGGGTTGATTTTTTCCTTAGAGATGAAACTAAGTCAAGGCCCAATGTGATAGTCTTTCCTTAGCAAATTTTAGAAAGTATGAAATTAAATAACTTGGCAAATAATCTGCAGGCAAGGAGTGAGTCCTCATACGGTAATCCGGAGTGACTAGATACAACCTGATGGAAAGTCTTCTACAGATAGGGAGCATGGTGCAATGGATGAAAGGAACGGAACAACAAGATTAAATTGAACAATAAAATATCACTGGAGTCATAGAATGGGTGAGAGACAAGAGGAATGTGCAAGTATGATTCCTAGTAAATGCAATTCATGAAGGAATGACATGAGATGGCACTGAAAATGAACAAAAGGGGTAACAGAGGTGACAATGCATGGAAGGGCTTTAGTCCAAAGATGGAACTAGCAAAGGTTTGTCAAGAGTTTGGCGGAAGAGGCCTCATGAGGTGCTGATGGACAAAGACAAATGGAATGCCAGGCCAAAGAGGACTCATATTGTAAAGTGCAAAGAGGTCTTCAAGGAGGTGTTGGTTGCACAAGTGCACTTGATGCAAAGGATGTCTTGCCTAATAAGCAATGACAATTTGGAAGAGTTTAAGGAGATAGTGTCTGAGTTAAACAAGAATTGTGAAAATTTGGAAGAAGAGGTAAAAAGAAATTTGTAACAAGTTTTATGACTTTTATTTTAATTTTTATTTTTTATACATAGATTTTTTTTACTGTTTTAATTTAGAGAGAATGAATGTTTGAAATAGAAGGAAATTAAATAAAAAATGGATTTTCAAAGAATGTGGTGAGAAATGTAAGGAAAGAGATAAGAACAAGAATTTGAAAGGATGGTAGAAAGAGGATTGAAATATTGAGGAGTTAATAGATGAAATGGGACAGAATGGGATTGGAATACACTTGGAATAGAATGAGAATGGAATGGGATTTAAGATTGACAAGGTTCATGCGGGTACTTTGTGTGGAAGTCTTTCACCAAGTTGGGAGAGTTGCAAAGGTGATGGTCTGGTTCCCATGAGGTTCCATCTTTTTCAGACTGGAAGCCAGTCCATTCAACAAGGTATTGAAGCTTCCCTTTGTGTACCCCGGAATCCAGAATATGGCTTACTTCCCACTACAAGTGATCTTGAACATTTAAGGGTTCTGGAGGGCGATGAGCCTGTCCCAGGTATAATACTTGAGCCGGTTCTAGGAGAGACACATGAAAGACCAGGTTGATACCTTTCCATTTTGCAGGTAAGAAAATTTCAAACACATCAGGGGAGATGACTGATTCTACTTTAAACGGGCCAAACTTATTCTCAGAGAGTTTCCTGGTAGGAAAAGTGCTGCAAATGTTGAAAGCATTGAGGAAAACCTGGTCTCTGTCAGGGATACAACCTCTACTTCCAAACTGGGCTGTGGTTGTACCCAAAATAATAAGTCAAAACCAAGTTTAAAGTCAGTTTCTGATTCAAAAAATTCAAAAAAAATCTGAAAATCTCACAGACTCAAACAATAAATAGGTATTGTGAGGAAAAAGAAACACAATAAAGCTTTATAGAAGGTAAGGGGCCTGACTTAAAATAATGAAGCTCAAAGGAGCTTTGCTTACAAATAAGCTCACATTGTTTATATTATTAAGACACAAGGGTCACTACTTGAATTAGGACCTTCTACTAGAAATTGAAGATTCCAATAAGATTTTAAGTTGAATATGATACTAAGGTTGATTGCCCCAGTCAATGGCTTCTTGGGACTAAGGTTGGTGGGCTTGTTAACTTTTGCCATATTCTTTTACAAATAAATAATCATATATAACCGGTGAGGAAGGGGCTTTAGGGTGAAGACCCTCCTCTTTTAAGGTAACAGGAGCCCTCAGGGGACTCATAAATTATCAGGGGAGTGCTAGCCTCTACCTGGTTTCGTCCTCAAGGGCTCAGGACTGCATCACATCCTTCCCAATGAGAAATAGGGTACCAGTACTCATTGGGGGGATTTTCAATGTATAGGGGTCCTATTTGCATACCCCAGAAGTTATATACTCTACAACAAAGCCCAGGATCTTCTGAGTGGACGCTTTCAAGGCTCAGGAGACTTTATCATACTATAATCACATCGCAAGGAAGATAATATTAAGATTATGTGATTGGTTTATACAGAGTGGAGAGTATAGCTTACATTGATTACTATAGCTTGTCCTCAAAGGAAAGTAACTTATTGGTAATTTATTTATAGATAGTTGGGACGCACCTGAGTCCTCATAACTTAATTCAAAGTTATATTGGATCCCCATCTTGATAATATACATTATCAAGGTTTTAGTTCCATACTAAATACTCATAAAAACATACTTATAAAATAATAAGTATGTTTATTGAAATTATAAAAATTTTTATAAAATTCTGAATGTCCTGATCATTAATCATTCTTGTCTCCATGGTGGCTTGAACCAGGGACCTTGGTGTCATGTAATAGAAGGTGAGGTTAGTAATTAACCACTATACCAGCAAGACATATGAGTTGTACAGTCATTTGGACACATCTAATTGTCTCGTGGCTGACACTCCCTACCACCAAAAGAAAAATTACTCTTCAGAGAAATTTTTACCTCTCTTAGAGGCTCTATACTTCCTCAATACTATATCCAAGTTTTTAATATCTTTAGCCTCTAGCCATAAATCAATATTACCTAATTTGTTCTTAAACGGGTCTTTCTCAATGAAAAAGTTTTTGTAGGCTATATGAACTTCTTCACTAGACTAATTGGGATTGTTGGATGTTTCCTGTCAAATTCTTTGTTCATAATGACTTCCACTGCATTCTTTCCATGTAAAGCTTTTACAAAAAATGTTCCAACAAATGAGTCCTTAAGTTTTATATGCCCTGCTATGTTAGAAACGTTCACTGTTGAAATTGAGAACATATCTCCAATTTTGATGTCATGGTCTTTGGGAGTTTTGTCCCATATACTTTTTTTGTACTCCACTGCTTCCTTAACACATTTGCTTGCAAAGTTCTCACCTTTAACCATCATTTCTCTAAAACAATCAGCAGAGGGTTGCAGAACAATGCTCTTGCTAAGGAGCATGTCCTGGGGCATATGTGGAATCCAACCCCTCTCCAGTTCAAAAGGTGAAATATTGGTTGTATAATGTTTTCTAGAGTTACATGCAAATTCTAAAATTGGCAATAGTGATACCCAATCATGTGTATAACCATTGTTGTCCTTGAAATCAATTCCATAAGCACAATACCTCCTTATCATTTCTTCCAAGGTCTGTATCATTCTTTCAGCTAGACCATCAGTCTGCGGGTGGTAAGCTGTTGAGAAAGATAATTTAGTTCCCATTAGGTCAAACAAACTTTTCCAGAATTCAGAAGTAAATTCAGGGTCTTTGTCACTAATTATGTTTTGTGGGAAACCTACGTCACTAAAAATGCTGTTCCAGAATAATAGAGCTATGTCCATTTCGGAACTATCCTTGTAACATGGTAGAAACCTAGCTCTCTTTGAGAATCTATCAACTATCACTAGTACACAATTATGATTTTCTTTCCCTCCAGGTGGGAGTTCAGATACAAAGTCCATATTGATAGTGGACCACCTTTCCTTTGGTTCCCCTATGAATTGCAGAGGTCCATACCTCTTTCCTGTAGGCCTGTTGGCCTTTTGGCATCTTTGACAAGAATCACAGTATTCTGATACTGTGTTTCTCCAACCTGGCCACCAAGCTATTTTCTTAATTCTGTCTGTTTTTCTTTCTTTAGAAAGATGTCCTGCACAGATGTTGGCATGGCATTCATTCATCAATAATTCTACATGTTCACGTTTGGTTAACACCACAGAGCAGAATTGGGTGTATTTATGATACAACAAACCGTCCAAAAGCACCAAACTACCATCAAGTAGTTTTTTTTCCACTCTTTGTCTATTTTTTCAACCAAGTCTTGCCTATTAGTCTTTGATTGTAGAATTTCTACTAGAAATGAAGTATTCTTATTTTCAGAATAGGAGTCAAACACAGAATCCCAGAAGCTCTGTTCCAAATTGTTCATTGATATGGCCATGATAGGCAATTATCCACAGTGTTTTCAGGGTCATAGTTGGGGTTATTAATTTCATTAGGTAGTGCCCAATGTGACAAACCATCTGCATTATTATGTATTAATCCTTCTCTGTGAACTATTGTCATGGAGCCTCTTCATTCTTGGATGGCAATTTGCCACCTCAGCATGTGCCTCTTGGGTTTTTTCAAGTTCAGAAATGATTTAAGCGTTAAGTTTTCTGGATATAAAAAAAATTGGTCCTTCAAGTGGTTTTTCATCAACTATTTGTACTTGATGCAATGCAGCTCCAATTCCTTCCATACATGCATCTACGTACAGATTGAATGGTTTCTTAGGTTCTGGATGAAATAGTAAAGGTGCACTTTTCAGTTTTTTCTTAAGTAGTTTGTAGGCCGGTAACCCTTCTTTATTCATTCCAAATGAAACATTTGGAATGCATATTTTATAAAGACTGGAAGCTATCATCCCAAAATACTTAATGTGCAGTCTGTAATAACCTGAAAAACCTGAAAAACTTTGCATTTCCTTAACCCTACTGGGTATTGGTTTTATCAAGACATCAGCTACCCTGACCTGATCTATACAAAGCAATAAACCACTCACAATATGACCTAGAGCTTTCAATTCATTAAATCCAAACAAGCAATCAGTCAAATATATCTTAATATTCATCTTTATTACCTTTCCCAGTATTATAGACATTCTTAATTTGTGTTCATCCCATGTCCCCAAAAATATAATTATATCATCTATATAAACTATTAACCAGTTCTGCATCAATTCTTCATGAAACTCTGAATCAATCATCCTCTGAAAGTGGGATGGAGCATTTTTGATACCAAAAGGCATTCTCAGGCATTCAAACACTCCCAATTGGCACACTATCCTTAAGAACTTCCTGCTCTCTGGGTCTACCACATTCTGATGAAAAACTTTGAGAACATCCATACAAGAAATGTACTTAGCTTGGTGCAATTTTCCCAAGGATTCCACAATCTTTGGCATGGGATATCTATGGGGGGTTGTGTAGGAATTTAATGCCCTGAAGTCTCCAACCATCCTTGATTTATCAATTTGCCAGGCTATAATAACAGGTGTGGTGATATCTACATCCTCATTGGAACCTAATTTCCGGATTACATTCAATTTCAACAATGTATCTATGTGTTCTTTTAATGCTTCTTTACTCCTAGGGCTAGCAGGGAACATATGTTTTCTGAGAGCTGGGGGATATGGTCTATCTATTGTTAAAGTGATTTTTACTTCATGTCCTATTATAGAACCAAAAGGTTCATTTACCATTGCAAAGGCTTTTTGATGGTCAAATATCAGAGATACAAGGTCATTACTTTGTTTCTCTGTCAAGGAGCTGTTAATTTTTGAATCTCTGATGAGCTCCTTTTCAAAACTTTCCTTTGAAATGTTACTGACATAATCTTCACCGGAGTTTCTGAAATAAAATTTTGTGCTATTTCCAACAATAAAGTATGAACAACTTTTCTCATGAAACAAACTGATTTGGTATCTTTTCATATAGTCACTGCCAATTATGAAATATTTTGTTTCAATATTTTCAATCACAATAATTTTTATTACTAAAGCCAATTTCTTAAGGACCAATCCAACATTCACCATACCTAAGGGAAATAAAGTACCAGAACAGCTCTGCAGGTTTATCTTTGGTATCTCTATGAAGTGCTTTTCCCACTGTGTACATAAATTTTCTAAGTACCTTTTGCCTACTACAGATTTACAAGAACCAGAATCTAGAATCAATTTACAAGATTTATCACAAAATGACATTTCTACTAATTCATTAGATGCATTAACAGAATTAATGCAACCTATAATCAGGTTATCATCTTCTGCCTTACTATGGTCATTGTAGGACTCATATGCAACTTTTTCTTTTTCAGTTGTCTATTCTCTATGTTATTGACCTTATTAGCCTTCTGGGGAAAGGTTCTAGAGTTATGTCCTGTCTTCCCACAAGTATAGCAACAAAGATCATCAGTTTAAGGACTCTGCCTCAAAGGGATTTTTCCTTTGTATGATTTTTCCATAGGAATGTCTCTAGGAACATATGATCTTCTTCCACCTAGAGAGGTGTCTTCTACTATATCTTCAAGTATGTTGATCAAGCTTGAGCAATTGTCTTTATTATTCATACTTTTCTTTACTACAAAAAACCTTCACCATTGATTAGGGATATCAATTTGAAATTCATACTATCCTGATTGAAGTATGGGTTTCATGATCTATGTCTTTTCCTTTGCGTGGTTACCCAAGTTGCCAGTGGTGTCACTCCTTGAATAAATTTATCATTGTTGAAAGAAATCAAGAATTTCCTTTTCCAATTTGACATTCCAAATTTGTTCTCTTTTCCAAAATTCCCAGTCCTTTACACCAACTGTACTCCTTCTGTCTCTATACCAATCTGATGCTATGCCCTTAAATAGAATACTTAATCTACTAGTAATCAAGGTATCAGGCAATCCAGTATCTTCTTTCAGGGTGTCAATCCATGAAATAAATTCAGTATGATCATATTCACGCTCCCCAGAGAAATCAGGCCATTCATTTATTTTTGGAAATCCCTGTAATATCTGCTTAAAAACCTCTCCTTTACCAGAATCCTGCACCAGATCATTGTCTTCTGCAACAATGTTGATCTTTCTTTTCACTTCTGGGGCTCTGAATTTTATAACCTTACTGTGGTTATTTTGGGACAAGGATAAAATTTTTTCAAAAAGTTCCCCTTTTTTCTTTCCTAATTGTTCATGTACTTTATCAATTTTGGTACTCAATTTTTCTAGATTCTCTTCTTGACGTTTTTATATATCTTCTTTAACAGAACCCAAGTTTTTATCAAACGTATCCTCCAACACTTCTAATGAATGACCTATTTGTAAAACCATTGAGGTCAATGAGCTGACATCCCTTTTCATACTGAAAGATTCTCTGTATGATTGTTTCAAGGTGTTATCAATGTTTTTCAACTTTTCATTCAGATTACTCAAATCTCCTGCTTGTGCTTTCTTCAAGTCTAGTTCTAATGTTTTATTTGTCAATTCTTCTATCTCTTTCACAGAGCTTGCAAAAATTGATTTCAAGGTCAAAATATCTTAAAAAATACAGGAATAATGTTTCTTTATGGCTTCAAAGCCTTCTATACATTACTTGTTTGTGTGGACTACTGCTTTTTGAAGATGAAGAGTTTCATTAAAGACAATGTCACAAAAGTTTTCTAGAAAAATTTTGGATTCTAAGGACAATCTCAGCCCCTCTGGCTTTCTTGGCTCTCTCTTCTTTCAAGAACTGGAAGCCTCCTTGGAGAGACCACGCCATCCTCATCATTTCTCCATAAATGGAGTTCCTGTGTTCTCTTCTCTTCCTCATCCTTGCTCTTTGACTCAGGGGAGGGGATGGGCTCTTGTTCCTTAAAGGCTCCTGGGAGCCTGAAGCCACTGGTCGTGGGCTTTGCCCCTCCATTAATTTCCTCTTTACCTTTGGTTTTTACACTACTGGCCTTTTTATTTGGGTTAGATCCCATTATTCCGTCTGCTTCATCAACCTTTCCCTCCCCAACAACTTGACGAGGGCCCTGTACATTTCCAGAGCTTGGGTTAAGAATTTTTCCTGGTTCTCCATGTTGTTTTCCGCTACTGCCTCCAGGTAGCTTCTTTTTTTTGTACTGTGGCAAGTCAGAAGGTTCATGGTTCCTGGAGGTAGGTCATCTTCTCTTCTGACTGAAGTTGCGGGGGGGCATAAGCTCAGCCCCCTTGCTCCTGGTAACCATTTCAAAAAAAAAAAAATTAGACTTCAATGGTTCTATTTCTTTAAGACAGAATGGAGTTACCCCTCAATGTCTGGACACAAATCACAACTTACTTTGTGTGATAATGTCCGTTGCTGGCGCTGAAATTCCTTCTGTTGGAGCTGGGATACCTTCTTGTATTTTGCTGCGTCGGTTGGTACTAGGCTCTGACACAAAACTCCTTGCCCTTCCCCAATTGGCGGGAAGAAATTAGTTGATAGAGAGTTTTTTTGACACTTCCGCGGGGATTTGAAGTTAGCACGCGAAATTTATTAAATTTGTCAAGCAGATATACTTACTTGTCCCTGTATAAACGGAGTGATGGAAAAGGCTGGTTGACTCGGTTTTATCCTTTCTATTCTTTTGGGGTTGTGGCCACTGATCTCAAAGATAGATCCAGTTGCTGTCACTGGCTTTGGTTCTTCTCTTCACTGGCCGGTTTATAATAGCTGGTCTTTGAGAACCAATCTCATGACTGATGTTTTATGCTAAGCTTTGAGGTATTGGACAGTTTATCCAATGCAATCCAAATCCCTTTGGCTGAGGTGGAGGATTTTTGGCTAAAATTTCTCTGTCAATCCACTAATATGAGATGTTGGTAATTAATCAAAGAACACGCCAACTGCTCAGAACCATATTTTCCCTCTCTTTTTTTTCTTAATACCTCTAAGCAAAAAATTAAAATCAGAAATAAACTCTCAAGACAGTGCACACTCTAATACTGGACACTCACAAGATGGCTTCAAAGCCTTAAAGGCAATAATTCAAAAAATGTTGAAATTTAACTATTTTTTCTGATTTGTTTTTTATTCAAAAAAAACAAATTAGTCAAAAAGTGGGTAAAAAATATCAAAAAAATGCGTAACTTAAGGAGGCAAAACCCTCTACAAGGTCCTAAAATCTGATGAGTCCCCCAATTGTCAGGGATACCACCTCTAATGCCAAACTGGGCCGTGGTTTTACCTGAAATAATACGTCAAAACCAAGGTTAAAGTCAGTTTCTGACTCAAAAAATTCAAGCAAAAGCTGAAAAGCTCACAGACTCAAAAAATAAATAGATATTTTGAGGGAAAAGCCACACCTTAAAACTTTATAGAAGGTAAGGGGCCTGGCTTCAAATAATGAAGCTCAAAGGAGTTTTGCTTATAAATAAGCTCACATCCTTTATATTAGTAACACACAAAGGTCACTACTCCAAATGGGACCTTTAACTCAAAATTGAAGATCCCAATGAGATTTTTAGATAAATATAATACTAAGGTTGATTGCTCCAGTCAATCCCTTCCGTGGGACTAAGGTTGGTGGGCTTGTTAACTCTTGCCGTATTCTTTTACAAATAAATAATCATATATAACTGGTAAGCAAGGGGCTATAGGGTGAAGACCCTACTCTTTTAAGGTAACAGGATCCCTCAGGGGACTCAAGGAATCATCAGCGGAGTTCTCTCCTCTCCCCTGTTTCGTCCTCAAGGGCTCAGAATCCCATCACATCCTGCCCAATGAGAAATATGGTACTAGTACTCATTGGGGGGGATTTTCAATGTATAAGGGTCCTATTTGCATACCCCAGAAGTTATATACTCTACAAAAAAGCCCAGGAACTTCTGAGTGGATGCTTTAAAGGCTCAGGATATTTTATCAAAGTATAATCACATCCCAAGGAAGATAATATTAAGATTATGTGATTGTTTTATACAGAGTGGAGAGTATAGCTTACATTGATTACTATAGCTTGTCCCCAAAGGAAAGGAACTTATTGGGAATTTATTTATAGATAGTTGGGAAGCACATGAGTCCTCATAAATTAATTCAAAGTTATATTGGATCCCCATCTTGATAATATACATTATCAAGGTTTTAGTTCCATACTAAATACTCATAAAAACATACTTATAAAATAATATAAAAATTATAAAACTTGTTATATAATTCTGAAACTCCTGATCAGTAATAATTCTTGTCTCCATGGTGGCTTGAACCAGGGAATTGGTATCAGGTAATAGAAGGTGAGGTTATCAATTAACCACTATACCAGCCACACAGATGAGTTGTGCAGTCATTTGTACACATCTAATTGTCTGGTGGATGACAGTCCCCTACTGCAAAGGCTGGTCCCAAAGTGCAAAGTTTGTCTGCTTTCTCCTTGTAGTGTTTTTTTGCTGATTTGAGGTTGTATTGGAGTTTCAATTGAAGAGATTGAATGAGAGTAAGTTATTTGGTAGTGGGTTGAGAAGGTTCTATGTGAATAGAATCAAAATTTGGGATTCTTCCATAAATATTTTGAAAGGGCAACTGCTTGGTTGAGGCATGAGTGGAGCTTTTGTATGAAAATTTGGCAAGTGCAAGCCATTGCAACAAATCTTCCTGTTGATAGGCGACTTAAATTTTAAGATACTGTTCAAGGTTCTGATTTACTTGTTTGGTTTTCCCATCAATTTCCGGGTGATAAGCCATTGATAAATTGCAAGTGATTTTCAAATGCTGACAGAGAGAGGTCCAAAAGGTCAAAAAAAACAATGTTCCACAATTAGTAACTATTTTATCAGGGAGAACATGCTTTGAGAAGACATGTTCTATGAAGAGGTTAGCTAGTTCTTCTGAAGAGGCAGTTACATTAGAGCAAAGAAACAAAGCCATTTTTGAGAAGCAATCTACTACTACTAGGATAGCATCATAACCATTAGAAAGAGGTAATTGAGAAATGAAACCCATAGACAACAAGTTCCAAGGGATAGGAAGGATTGAAAGTGGCCAAAGCAGCCCATACTTAGGTTGATTTGAATACTTGTTACAATTACAATCATAGCACGGGCTAACATAGTCTTTTAATTTTCTGGTCATACCAGGCCAATAAAAGTCTTGTGCAATCAATTGGTAGGTTTTATCCTGACCATAATGACCAGCAAGCAGAGAATCATGCCAAGACCCAAAGATATCTAACTTAATGCAAGGCTTATTGGGAACTACTATAAAATCTTTATAAACTAAATAATTATTTTCATCTATTTTGTAATTGCTTGAAGGTGAATTTGCATTCTTGAGAAGCTTTTTACACATGGGGTTGTCAATTTGGGCTTGTCAAACTTTGAAAGCTTTTTCTCAAAGTTGAGTGATGATTGAGCTGATTTGGGCAGATTGATTGGAAAAGAAAAGTGTCCTAAAGTTTTCAGGATTTTTGTCTGCAAAGGTGCTCCCCCCCCCCCTGGGTAAACATTGTCCAAACATGATAAAGCATTAGGAACAACCACTTGTTTCCCAGGGAGGTAGGTTATCATAAAGTTGAACTTGAGGAGGTATTTGGCCCATTGGGCCTGTCTGCATGTGAGGACTTTTGAGCTCATAAAATTCTTAAGAGAATTATGATCAGTAAGAACCTCAAAAGGCTCTACAAGGCTCAAAAGGTATGAATGCCATTTATACAAGCAATAAACAACTGCAAGAATTTTCTTTTCATAAATCTCATAGTTAAGCTCTTCAGCAAGCAACTTTCAAGACCCAAAGGTAGATTTGAAGAAGAGGAAAACTGTGAGATTACTCCTGCAATTGCATAGTTGCTTGCATCCATTTCCACAATAGTGCAAGCTAGCATATTGAAGTGAGCCAGTATTGGAGCAGTGGTAAAAGCTTTTTTCAGAGCTTCAAACTCCAAAGCGGCTTGTTCTGTAAAAATAAAATGAGTGTCTTTTTGAAAAAGTTTAGTAAGATTCACTGTCTTCTTGGCGTAGTTCTTAATAACCTCCTGTAAAGAGTACTGAAAGCAAGAAAGATTTTAAGGGATTTAACAGAAGAAGGTGCAGGCAAGTCCAATATAATTTTGCTCTTGGCTTGTTCCATGGCTAGTCCCTGCTGTGAAACTATTACACCTAAAAATTGAAGGGATTGAGTATGAAATTTGCACTTAGAGTCTATTGCAAACAGGTTATTCTTCCAAAGTTTCTGCAGCACCTATTGCACATGGGCAATGTGCTCCTCAAGAGTTTTTTAGTAGACAGGTATATCATCAAGATATACCACAAGTTATTTCTCTACTAGGTTGGTAAAAACATCATTAATAAAATGTTGAAAAGTGGAAGGAGAGTTACAGAGGCCAAAAGGCATGACAGTATACTCATAGCTGCCAAAATGGGTTTTCATTGCGGTCAAGTACTCATGCGCTTTTGCAATGAGAATCAATTTATAGGCAACTTGAAGGTCTAACTTTGAGAAATAAGCAGCTTGGTGGAAGAGAGTGAGGAGGTGCAACATAGGCGGTACTGGGTAGGCCTTCTTCCAGGTTACCTGGTTCAGTTTCCTATATTTGACGCAAAGGCAAAGTTGGCCATCTTTCTTTGGAAAAAAGAGGATGGGCAAGCCGCTGTTTGAATCACTTGGTCAAAGAAATCCTTTTGAAAAATTTTCTTAAATTTATTCTTGAAGCGCGGTTGATTCTTGCTTTGAGAGATATTAGACTGGACTGGGTGCCAGAGGCAGGCCATTAAATTCAATTTTTTGATCATATGAAGGGGATGGAGGAAGTTTATCAGCTTTAACAACTGAAAAGATGTCAGCAAAGTCATGATAAACCGTAGGTAAATACTTTTGAATGATTTATAAATCTTCAATCTCATCATTGTCTTTTAACACAGGGTCTGAATTATTTTCACAATGCAAGAGGATTAAGGAGCTCAAAATACACCTTTTGGTAGGCCCCTGTTTCTCTTCAAAGAAACAAGGAAGAGTTAAGTTGGAAAAATAAGCAATAACTCCAAAATATGAAGAGGGAACTTGGGAATGGAAGTCAGGATATTGCAAATCTCCTGGCGGAAAGGTGTCATCCAACTCAATGACAGTTTCAGGTAGGCTGTTTAATTCCTAGTTGACAGAAGGGTTAGTTTTCCAGGGGTGCAAGGTGCAAAGGTTAATTAATCCTTCTGCCAATTCACATTGGGATTCCAGTAGACTTGGAAGTCATGGCCCAGAATGGTATCATCCATTCCATGGATATCCAAGAAAAAAAATCCCATTCAAAGTTGGGGAAATTGGAAAATGCAAATGTGCATTTTGGCTTATGGGTAACCCAATGAGATGGTTTGTTTGCACTACTTACTAGGTAGATGGGGAATTTTTCTAACTTGGAACGCATAATATTTTTAGAGGTGGCAAATTCTGCACTTATGAAAGAAAAATTAGCACTGGAATCAAGTAAAACTCCATAAGTATTGTTTTTGGAGTGGAAAAGCAAAAATCTCAAACTTGGAGCACCCAGTGACTTGCAAGTGCAAAGATTTACTTGCTTTTTAGAAGATGGGAAGTTTCCCTTGCAAGTATCAGAAAAACTACCAGCTATTTTTGTGACAGCTTAGCGGCTTTGCACCCTAGCCGCTTTGAAAAAATATTGAAATCATGAATACCTCTGCAATACATACACAAAACTTCCTTTTCCCTCCTTAAATTTTCCTTGTTCTTCAGCATCCCAGTTTCTGTTTCCAGGAACTTGTGATTTTTGGTTTAAGTCTTCCCTTTTGGGTTTGAGTTTGAATTTGAGGTTTATTTGATTTGCTTTTAATTCTTCTGTTGTTGTTTCAAAGAGTCTTCCACCTTTGGGGCCAAGGTGGAACTTCTGTGATTGTTTTTGTTGCAAGCAGTTCTTTTTGTGATAGCCATTATTAATCTCAATCACCCGGTCAATTAGCTGCTGAAGGGAGGTTGCCTTATGTCCCCCAACTGCAAGCTGCTCAATCAAGCGTGCAGGTAAACCCTTTAAGAAATGGAAGAGGAGTGCTTCTTTTTTCCACTGGATGCGGGACTGCAGCTTTCTGAATTGAGAGATTTAGATAGAAGCCCTACTATTTTCCTTCATCACCAAGCTATTTAATTTATACTTGGTGTTGCAAACTTCATTGGGTTTTCCAAACAAGGTGAAAAACGTTTACTCAAATTTGTCCCAGTTGTTGAGTATACAGTTGGGGCTAGTATTATCTAATAATTTGAGGTAAGGTTCAAACCATTGCAAGCCTCAACCTCCTAGGAAGGAAGACAAATACATGAATTGTTGATGGTCAGAAGGGAAGTTGTTGGAATCATTGGAGAAGATGATTTTGCACAACTGTAGGTAGGAGCGGAGCTTATTTGGATTCTCCCCATTGAAGTGGTAAGGCTGCTTCATGCCCGGAGTGCAAAAGCTTGGATTGCTCGCACTAAGCGGCAAGGTATGTTGGTTGGAGCTTTGACCAAAATAGAGATAACCTCCTGATTTTCTGACTTGTGAGCATTTTGGCAAGGCCTTTTCCTACCACAATTCAAGGTTTCATTGGAGGAGTGGTTGGAATCTTTGAGTTGCGCAAGGGGATCCTCTGGAGCTTTGGACATGAGTATTTTGTTTAAGGGGTCATTGAGTGGTTCAACTGAAGGTTATTGAGAAGAGGGAAAAGGATCTAAGGGATTTCTGCGGCAAGAAACACTGGATCTCCCTACCCTCTAGATATCATCATTGTAAGGGGTTACGGAAGCATTTCCAGTCAAGCAAGTATGTGAAATTGTAAAAAATGAAATCTAAGATAGATTTGCAGTCTTTAAAAGATGATTTGAAATATTTAATTTACTTTCACAAAAAAACCCCACGTACTAGAGGGGATCTTTAGGCAATTGTGAGCGCAAGAGATAAAGCTAAGTGAAAGAAAAAGTGCAAAGTAGCAAGGTGTTAACTGCAAGATATGATCAACAAAAAGTAGCAAGAGGGATGTATTTTTTTCCGTATAAATGGACTAAGGTAACTCCCAATGTGATAGTCTTTCCTTATCAAAGCATAGAAAGTATTAAATTAACTAACTGAGGAAACAATCTGCAGGAAAGGAGTGAGTCCTCATAAGGTAATCTGGAGTGACTAGATACAACCTGATGAAAAGTCTTCTACAGCTAGAGAGAGTGATGCAATGGGTGACAGGAATGGAGCAGCAATATAAAATTGACCAATAAAACATCTCTGGAGTAATAGGGTGGGTGAGAGACAAGAGGAATTTGCAAGTATGTACCATATTAAATGCAATGCATGAAGGAATGACATGAGATGACACTGCAAATGAACAAAAGTAGTAACAGAGATGAAAATGCAGGTAAGGGTGTTAGTCCAAAGATTGAACTATATAATTGATGCGGCTTGATGATTGTGCAAGCTAAAAGAGTAGCATGACCAAGAATGGAATTCCAAGGGCTGAGATACCCAAGGAGATATGGAGCAATTTCCAAATGGATGGTTGACCAACTGCAAGGTGTTGCAGGTATAGGCTGAGTCGCAGAGATTGGAAGTTTATTGCACAAGCTGGAGGTAGTAAGTGGATTGCACTATTGACGTTGTGCATTAATGTTTGTCATGCTTAAGACTGAGGTAGATGGTACTGATGAGAAGGGTATATCAAAAAGTGAGGAAACAATAACCCATTACTCTGGAGCGTGACATAGACCCTCTCAAATTGATTTGGCCCAGACCATTAATCACAATGAACAGAAGTGAGACAGCAAACCTCCCATCATTATGCATACTTCAACATTTAGGATTTGCATAACCTTGAATTTAATGACATCATATGCCAATTATTTCAATAACTGTATATATTTTGATCAACAATGGTGTACGTCATCTGCATGAGACTATGCCTCATGGAATCTAACAAAATCATCCCCTATTTGAATGGCCCTGGCAGGCTGAGGAAAATCCCCTGCATCATGCAGAGCTCAGAGATATCAGGATTGCATACTCCTACTCTTCTAACCTGCAAATCTAGCCATAGAGCTCCCCACCAAACAAACAATCTATTGAGATGAATTCCTACCACAGAGCCACCTCCTGTTCAGCTCAAAGATAGTGATAACAGCCTTCACACATGTTTCTTTCCCCTCACAATCATTTTTCCTCCCACAATCTCTCACATATTTCATCCATCCATTTATTAAATTCCTTACACATCAAATTACTTCATTAAACGTTAGCCATGGCTTCCTTCTCTTCTAAATGTCTTGGCCTCCTCAAAACCATCCTCAGCTCAATTCCTGAAACTTTTCTTCCCTATATCATTTCCAACCCATCAACTCATTGAGTCTCCCTTCTCAGCCAAGATGGAAAACTTTTTGTCAAAATCCCAACCCTACATCAACCTGTTGACCCCTTACCACTTCCCCTGATCAGGGATACTAGGGATATCAGGATGCATCCTGATCTCCCTAATATCACTGATCAAACTTCAATTGTTCCTGCTTGGAAATGCCCTTTGGAATGTCCCAACCAGACATCTTCACAGATATTTTTTGAGGCATTTCTGCATGTCTCCTCCCAGCCTGCTGTCACATTCAATTTGGAATTATTAATATTTTTCAGCAAATTTGATCTCACAGCCATCACCACCTCCATTTTTTCCTCATTAATTACACTTGAATGCCCTCCACAATACAATTCCACAAAACACAACTCCATCTCCCTTTAAAAACTTGCCACAGAAATTGTAGACCTCCCCTCTGCTATCAAAGAGCTACATTAAAACCCTGCTCTACTTGAGTTGTCCAGCAGGAGCAATCTGGAAAGGGTTTCTCCTCCTGCCAATGTAATCAAAACCCCATTGCTAACACATCAATCTCAAGTACTTGATTTCCTCCTTGATAGGTAATCACCACGCGCTGCATCTGCCTTGGCTCTGTTGAAGAGGACCTCAATTGATAGCGGTGCACTATGGGAGAACAAGATCACTGGTGACAGCATAGCTCTTGCAAGGGGTGAGGAAATTCCAGAATTGCCACTTGGATCTATCCTTCCTGACAACATGGTGTGAGAATTATTGGCCCAAAAGCTTATTCAAATAGCAGTACTTAAAGCAAAAGAAATTCTGAGACAATAATGTCTTATGATTGATCCTAAATATGAGGCAGAAGCAATGGTGCAGTGGTCAATTTGAATGAATTGGTGAATTAATTGGTGAATGAATGGAAGGAAAACAGCAGGGATAAGAGCTGCTTAAATAAAAAAGATTGTGCTAATGTGGAGCTCATGTAATGATAAGAAAAAGGCAAAAATTCGGCCCTAAATGGGCTCTACAGGCTCTACAAGCCTTGCTACTTAGTTTGGGCTTAATCAGCCCACTTGGGATTAGTCCCTGAACCCTTATGACCAGCCTGTATTGTTTTATTATGGTTTTTCCACCATTACTGGGCTGAACCAGCCCTTGTTGCTCTTCAGACCCTGTCTGGTTGTCTATTAAAATAAGCCCTTTTACCCAGTTAAAATTCCCTCTTTACCTTATTGGTCCTTATTACCAACTCACATGGCTTTTTGCCTCCTGCAACCAGCCCCTGGCCCTCAGATTGGCCATGGTGGACCCAGAAATACTCTGGGTCTGGTCAAACTTAGAGGAGGGGAGGTGTAACCAGCGGACATGCGTGTCCCCCCCCTCTCTCTCTCTCAATCCCTGGAGGGAGAGGTCAAATCCCCCCCAGGGAGCCCTGGATGTCAATACCACCCAGGGAATCACACAAATGGGTCGGATGGGCTGTGGTCAAGCCCACCCAGTCCCAGGTTACCTCCCCCTTGGTAACGGGGGGGGGATGGCCCCTGCAACCTCTTTGTTGCCACACAAGAGATGGGGGGTTCAAATCCCACCCCACCTTGCCGACTGCCTCATTGCAGCCAGCCTAGTTAGCCCACACATGAGGTGGGGGGTGATCAAGTCCCCTCACACCTTTCCAGTCACCTTGTTGCGGCCTGCCTGGCTGGTTGAGGACCAGCCAGCCTCCTCTCCCCCTTGCAACCAAGCCAGGGAAGGGAGGGAGGCAGGGGCCATCAGCCCCTGCGGCCGCAGCCCCGCTGTCATGCTTTGAGCTTAAGGATTATTTTCCTCCCACTTTGACATACCCTTTTCCTCAGTACCATATACCTCAGTCCATAAGCATGACAAACTAGAAGCACAACATCAATGGTGCCTTCCACTTATCAACTCTGGCTTGCATAACAACCTTCCATTCTTTGCGAATGACTCAGCAGCCACTTGAAAACCTTGCTGTCAACTCTACCTTGGTCAACCATCCATTTGGGCTTTGCATTTTCACCCTGGGTATCAATGACCCTTGGGTTCCCATTTCTGGTCACATGATCTTGCTAGTTTGCACTCACACTAGTCAAGCCACCTCAATGGTATAATTCAAAAATGGACTAGTCCCTTACCCTGCATAAACTAAGCCTTCATATTTGCATTGCTTCTGATTTCATTCCCCCATGTCTCAACAGTTACATGTAATACATTCCTCCCCTATTTTCTTGTACTTATGCTAAGACCTTGGAAAATTTCATACTGTTATTTCATTTTGCACTCCGCTCAAGTCATTCATTGCCTCATTGCTCAAAACTGTGGTTGAACATCCATCAGGTTGTATCTAGTCATTTTTCATTACCTTATAAAGGCTACTCTGCTTTCCTGGGGGTTGTTTCCTCATTTATTTAATTTTATAAATTCTTGCATTTGTTAAATCCAGTAATCACATCAGGCTTGGTTTTGGTTTCCTTCCATTAGAACATTCATCCCTCTTTCTGTGTGTTAAGTTACTCCACCATAATTTTGCACTTTGAAGTTAGCCCTTGCTACCTTGCACTTTCCCCCGCACTCAGCTTCCCTTTTGCGCTCACAACCATCTAAGATTTCCCTATAGTACATGGGGTGGTTTTGTGACACCCGCACACAAGCCGCTGGGGGGACTCCAAATGGACCCCTCTGCCCAATACAACGGCCCCGCAACGGGCACCAGAGAGGAACAAGCAGCCCCAAGCGGGCTGTGACACAGGTGGTGGCTCCAATGGGCTGCCAAGGCCTGAAAGCCATAAAATACATACTTTGAAAGGCCAGGCCTTCTGGCCAAGTATGTCCAAAATAAACCTTGGGACCAGTTATGCCCAAATAAGCCCGTCTGGCTAAGGTGGCCCATCCACCCTGGTGGGCCTGTCAGGGCCCATGTCCCAAAAGACCTGGAAAAGGTGTTTTGGCACCCAAATGCCCAAAAACCAATAACATCTACATAGGCCCATGTGGCCCATGTGATTTCCAACAGGCCTTGGAGGCCCATTTGTACATCCCATTTGGATTACACACTAATATGCACATTACCTGAGTGAATCTGTATTTTAACACATGGTTCTTTGTAAAACAATACAATCACTTTCACTCATTGCAAACACCTTGCTGCAAGCCTGGACCTATGGCCTCCCTCTGGATCCCCCCCCTGTAAAACCTCCACATCAAGCCACACTTGTGATAACCCCCCCCAAGCCTCCTGAAAAATTGGAATAGAGATATTATTAAGCATACCCAGTCAAAGGACATCAACGTTCTCACCTACCATGGAAAATGTTGGCATCAGATGACAGCTCATCTACTGGAACATGCAGATGTGATTCTCACATAATATCACCTGGTGTCATTGGAATAAAACAAAATGCAAGCCAACCCCAACACCCCATTATCCATTATATTCTCTAGAAAATTGCTAAGGATTATTTTTGATGAGGCACAGTAAGTCCAACCTTCATCTTTCCATCTTTCATACCCAATTATATTTTTTTAGACCAAACTGACTGCAATTCACTTGCATCACAGCACTATTCAAAATACCAAGGCAAAAATTTCCCAAGCGGTTACCCAGGTTGCCACCAATTGTAGAGTTTGTCTCACAGGAATGCCAGTGCAAAACTCCCTTCAATATCTACTCTCTCTCCTTAGCGTCCTGGGTATCAGTCTAGAAATTTTGTAGAGCACCTGGGCAACTACCCTTTTGCCCCATCTAAAAGCGGGGGACTTAACCCCAATACAAATGGTCCTCCAAAACACCACTCTTTGAAGGACCAAGGTTTATGACCTTTCAAATCTCCCCAGGATTACTCAAAACTAGATCAAGACACTGTTCTCACCCGCAGCCTAAGACTTTTAATTTTGACTCCAGGACCAATTAATTTCCAAGATCAGGAATGAGACACCTGCTGATGGATCCAAGCCAATGAAGTCATTGCTCCTCAAAGATAATGGCCAGCTCATTGGAGCATGTAATCATCCGGTTTTGGCATACCCCAATGTCATCATGGACAAAAATGTAATATTTATCCTCACAGAAGATTTGGGTCCCAAGGATCACAACACAGAAGTTGAAACAATTGTACACCACATTGAAATCAACACCTGCATTGAGAGCTCCAAAATCAAAAAGCTTGTAGGGATGATTTAGCCAGGATTGGGGGTGGTAGCTGGAGCAAGCAACTTTGTGGTCTTCTTGTGTTGGAAGCGCTATTTTTATCTGTCAGCTTGCCATCTTTTTCTCCTGTTTCCAATCAGACCCCACTTAAAAGTTCCTTTTCAACCACCATACACAGGATTGGAATGACACTAGATGAATATGGAGTCTCCTCCTTTTTTCTGGATGTAGGACTGATGGGAAAACAGAAAGAATCAATTCTTGAGCAGTTTTTGGAAAGTAGCACAAAATATGTGCTACTTGCCTCCATTCAGGCAGCTGTTGTTGGAATCAACATCACATCAACCAATTTTTTATTCATCATGGTAAGCACATGATACTTTCTAGAATTTTGCCATTTAATTAGTCTACATTCATTTTATTCACATAGGAACCCCACTGGAACCTGTCATAACCGTAGTTCTGAAACTCCTTCAACTAAACCAATCCAATCTCTTCATCAAACTCACCCTCATATCAAACCCAACTTCACTACTCCTGTACCTTCCACCAGATAGTACTACCTCTGCATCTCTTGCAGTCTCCATCCTCTTCCACCAGCTTCACCCTCTCCCTGTATGGTGTAAGCTCTATGTCCATGTACACCTCACCTTTCATGTGATTCAGCCAACCTTCTCAGGACCTCTCACTCTCTCCATGGCTTGGTACAACCTTCATCACTCCTCAACCCAATTGGTATATGAGTTAGTACATATTACACTTAGTATATACATAGTAAATACTCTCCACTGTCTGTTCAGCCCATACTCCCAGGACTCCAGATCAGTACATGTCAAACCTTCCTGGATAGGCC
This sequence comes from Puccinia polysora, assembly GCA_025617555.3. Lineage (NCBI taxonomy): Eukaryota > Fungi > Basidiomycota > Pucciniomycetes > Pucciniales > Pucciniaceae > Puccinia > Puccinia polysora. The sequence continues at coordinate 66,809,619 of CM062613.1, forward strand.
CATCACCCAATTAGTCAACTGCAGACTCCAGCCCAATCAGTCAACATGTAATACCATGGGAACTCCAACCTGCAACACCAGCCACTCATCCCTCAAGGCCTCCTTCTCAGCTCTCACATATACTGGCCTCTTCTTCCCTCCTGGACTAATTCCCCCCAAGGAATTAGTATACTACTTCTTACTGGTTAGTCCCTCTGACAGTAGGTATCATCTCAGCACAAGACAACCTTCACTTAGCCTTCTTAACTCAGATAACCTTGCCCCTTCCTGGTGTTACTCTTATAGAATTCAACAACTCTCTCTTCAACAACCTCCTGGACTGGTCTTCCCATCCTTCCTCTTCTCATCACTTGTACTACTCCTTACATCTCCTTCATTGAAATCCAATCAAACATCCTTGAGTTCTATGAGTAGTAGTGCCTGTGCCTTCAGCCCCTTGCACGCCAGGGACATTCGTGACAGAACCCCACAGCCCAGGCACAGGTAGTCAATCAGCTGCATTGAATGGGTCAAACAAGGCCATTGCAGTTTTATTACCTCATTGCACCTAATATCATTAAGGAGAATATTCAAAATGTAATGTCCTCATACTCCACTCATCATACACACTTCACTGAATTTTCCCTCTCTCCTTCAGATTCAGAAATTTGAGGAGCAACTTGCACAGTAAGTTTTTTTTTCCTGAAAATATACCCACTACCTTTACAGTCTGCTGATTCAGAAAATTGTTCTCATATCATATTCAGGTTGACTGTTCTCACCACTGGGGATTGGAGGGAATTGTTCCAATCCCTGCAGGATAACACCTAAATCCCCTCTCTCTTAGGTTCTCATCTCCTTCTTCCCAATCTCACTCATATGATTGTTGTCTTCTTTCCTCACTATCCTGTACATTACTGTTGCATCACAATTCTTTAGAAGTACATTTTTTCCACTACTCCAGGAGTAATTTTTACTCATGATTCAAATTATGCCTGTCTTGCCACCGCCTGTCACCAATACTCCCATATGTTTAAATAAGCTGGTACACTTCATGAAAGTTTGTGTAACACTCTTGTCCCAGATGTGACAGCTTAATAATATTGAACCACTTCAATGCAAGAAATTCTCCAATTTCTTTAATCTCCTTCATCTATGATAGATATTCATGGTGGCCATCCATTTGTAGAAATAAAAAAGAGAGCTTGAGCTCTAGTGAGATCAAAGGATTTAAGAATGAGTGAAAGGGGCTTGTAACGTCAAGCGTAATGGACCTGAGATCAGGAGGAAAAGGACACTCCGGTTGATGTATTGGCTGAACAGATGATGAATTCCACTTGAGAGCACTGGTGTTTATTTAGACTAAATACACTATAGGCTGACAAGTGGTTGAGTACAAAATGAATAAGGTAAAATTAGCATAAGCAGTTTAAGTGACATGGTAAGCGAAATGCTATGACTAAAGATTCTGATAGCCATGACTAAACAGTCTGATAATCTCAATACTAAAACACAGCCCAGTTACATTTTACCTGTTGTTTTAGTACTTGAAGTTTAACAATAATAAGATCAAATCAATCCAATAGATGTTACTCTGAACTCCAGTGAAAGTTGTTGATTTACTGTAAAAGGATTTTAATATTTCAGAACTAAGAGGGCTGGAAGATAGACACAATCAGTTAAGAGGAAAGAATACAAAAGAAATAATAATGAAAGAGATTTGAAATGAAGAACAAACATCAAGCAATGAACAAAGGTTGATAGCTTGTCAAGATCTTCAGTATTTGGTTTTGAGTTTAGTTGTGATTTGAAGTTGAGCTAATGTAAGACTTGAATAGAGATTTGAATGAAGAATTAGACAGGCTTGATTAGAAAAGAGATACAACAACAAGCTTAAGTCTTACCAGTCAGATGTTGACAAGATTAGTGAGAGTAAGTTCAGGTTGAGGAGCATCAAGTAATCAAGTAAAGATAAGAGTAAAAGATGAAATGAAAGAAAGATAAAAGAAGAAGAAAAAGAGTCAAGTTTAATTTGAGGAAAGCATTGAGTCAAAGGCGTCAGAAGATTGAGTGGGGATCGAGTGGTGTGGTTTGAGTCTGCATCTTGTTGCAGGTTGGGTCGCCGCGAGAGTTGAGATGACTTAGTGAGGAGATGTTGATGTGAAATGTGGAAGACTACTTGTGACAGAGAACAGAGAAGCGCGCGCGGAAGAGAGTGTAAGAGTGAATGTGACATGTAGAAGACTGTACCCGCACAGGTGAGCCAGTAGAGAAAAGTAGGAAAAGAAATGAGCAAAAAGAGAAAAAGAAAAGGAAGAATGAAACAGAAAAGAGACACATAAAAGAAAGAAGAAAAGAAGAAAGAGAGAGAGTGATTTATTTGACACCCCCTGTGACTTGTAAGACTGTAGTCGGAGTGGTAAAAGAAGGGTTAATCAATTGTAAGAGAGAAATCAGCAAGCAAAGAGGAAGAGCTTTAGTAAGCCCATCAGCTTTCATGTTGGTAGACAGAATCAATTCAATGGTTAGATTTCCAAGTTTAAGTTCCTCCCAAAGAGCTTTAGTTTTAATTTTGATATGACGGGTTTTTGAATTGCAAAAAAATTTCTTGAGTTTATCGTCAAGGCCTTTGTTATCTATAAAGTGTTGACTTGGATTGATTTTTGATTTCCAGAGTTTGGCTACAAGTCCTCTCATCCAGATTGCTTCCAAAAAGGAATCAACTAGAGGATTAAGTTCCGCTTCAGTAGTAGAATGGGTGACATTACGTTGTAGATAGCTACTCCAAGAGATAAGTGAATTGAAGAGAAGAGAAAGATGACCAGATTGGGATGGCCTAGTGTCCAGATCGTGGCTCCAGGAAGCGTTGCTATGAAATTGGATTTGAGTGTTCGTGTGATGGACTTGTAGGGTGAGTTTGACGTCTTTTGTAGCCTTTAAATATTTCTAGCATCTTTTAACTTCTCTCCAGTGGCAAATACCCAGCTTTTCGCAGAATCTAGCAAGACTTGAAACAGCAAAGCTGAGATCAGGTTGTTTTAAACATGCAATATAGTTTATGAGAAAAACTTCAGAGCAATAGTTGACATTCAGAGCCTTAAATTCTTCATGTTCATCGTCACTTGCAGAAGTTAGATTGAGATTAGCAGTGAGAGGAATAGAGGCTGGCTTGCAGTCAATCATATTCAATTCTTCTAATGCATGTTCAATATGTTTGGGTTGAGATAAGAGGATTTTATCTTCATTTTGTTCATACTTCATTCCAAGAATCGTATTTTGTTTGTGATGACTAGAATTTGGAAATCTTTTAAGAAATTTATCTTTGAAGTTATCTCCCAAACCAACAAGGATAAGATTGTCTACATGAAAGAAAAGGACGGAGTTTGATGAGGAATGAATGTATAGACAGGGATAAGAGATTGATTCATGAAACCCTTGTTCTCAAATCCATGATGTGAGAGTGTTGAACCAATTGGCGGGAGCTTGTTTCAAACTGTAGAGCAATTTTCAAAGTATAAGATATTTTGATTTTCTGTCTGACCCTTTTGGTCTTTTAATAATAACTTTGTCGGATAGGGGAGCGTGAAGAAAGGTGCTCTTCACATCAAATTGAGAGATAGAAAGAGAATGAAACAAACCAAAGAGAAGCGCGATACAAAGAGAGGCGGCCTTTCCAGTCGGTGAAAATGTGTCTTGAAAGTCTAAGCCGTATATTTGATCAAAACCTTGAACACATAGTCTACTTTTGTAGACTAATGGATCGCCGTGGCAATTTTCTTTGAGACAATAAACCCACGTCGTATTGAGAGGATTTATGGTTTCCGGACCATCATAATCTTCCCAAACATCAAGAGATTCTATGCCATTAAGTTCGACGTCCATGGAGTTTTCCCATTTTGAACTATCATAACATCTTTTTGCTTGTTCATAGGTTCTGGGAACAAAGTAATGGTTATAACCGTATCGCTGGGGGGGATTCAGAGTAGATCAATTGCAAAGGGAGTAATTGGGCACAAGTTGTTCCGCCAGGTCTTCAGAAGGATTAGATTTGGTTTCGGAAAGAGTGTTATTGAGAGGTTTTGCAGTGATGACAGGTGAAGAAAGGGAATCATTGGCAGAGGATTCAGATTGAGTAGTGTCAGAAGGAAGAGTAGGAGAAGAAGGATTTGGAGAATCATAATTGAGATTGTTGTCCAATTTGATTTGCAGATGATCATTGGTGTCATCTGAGTTGGCAGGAATCTGAGAAGAATTGTTGATTTTCAGAAATTGGACATGTTTGGATGAAATGATGGAGCTGTCAGGTTTTAAAATTTGATAGGATAAGAAGTTAGGATTGTAACCCACAAGGGTACCAGGAATTCCACAATCATTAAATTTTTCTCCACAAATGATTTTATTGTTGAGGTAGACCACCTTGGATCTGATAGGGTGAAAATATTTGGTAGGTAGAGATTTTTCAGTAAACAGTTGATAAGGAGAAGGATCATTGGAAGTCTTGGGAACTTGATTTAAAGAGAGAGTGGCTGCTTTGACGATTTCAGCCCAAAGATTGAGAGGAAGCTTGGAGCTTTGGAGAATAGCTCTCATTGATTCAGTCAGAGTTCGATTAGCTCTTTCAACCTTGCTGTTTTGTTTGTGATGATACGGTTCAGAGATAAATTGCTGAATTGAGTTAATGTTGAGGAAGTCTTTGAGTTTGGAAGATGTGAATTCGCCACCACCATCCGTACAAATAGTAGCAGGAAATCAATCTTGTTTTCGTTTTTCATGAATTAAAATGAGCTTTAATTGAAGGCAAGCGTCGGACTTGTATTCAAGAGGAATTGCAGCGATATAACCGGAAAAATTATTGATGACAGTCATAATGCAATTCATGTTATTTCGAGAGGCGGGAGTAATAGAACCAATTAGATCTAAATGAAGCCGTTTGAAAGGTTTTGAAGCTAACTTTGCTGTATTTTTGAACGGTGTTTTGGAGATCTTGGAAAAGATGCAATCTTTTCATTGAAATTCAGAAAGAGTCTTTGAGGATAATGAGGGAAAAAGATTCTTGAGGCGGTGAGGATTAGCATGACCAAAAGATTGGTGCAGAGATTTTATATGATCTTGATCCAAATCCTTAAGTCCGAGGTTGCAAAACTTAGAGTTATTGCATATTTGAGAAGGAGTATTGAGAACAAACAAATTTTCTTGAATGAAACCAGAAAAGACTAGTTCAGATTTGGCAAAGATGTGAAATTGATTTTTAGATGAAGAGAGAGTGCAGTTTTTGGAAGAGATAAGTTCACCCGGACTGATTAGGTTCACCACGAGATCAGGGACATAAAGACAATTGCTTAGAGTAACGGAAGATCCTTTCCACGACAGTTTAACAGTGCCTTTGCCCATGATAGGTAGTCTAGCACCTTCTTTTCCGGTGTTGATAAAATTGTCAGAGGATTGGTCGTCAAGATGAATGAAGAAAAGTTGAGAATTGAACATATGGCATGATGCTCCAGAGTCAATGATAATTTGATTGATCGGATTGATTTCTTCTATCCAAGTGGAGAGAAGAGCCACATAATGCGCAACTTCTTTCAATTTTGATTGAGATTTCAGTTGAGCTCTCCAACAAGCTTGATATTCTTTCCACCAATTGGGAGCAAGATGTTCGTCGAGATGCCAGCATTTATTTTCAGGATGATCAGGAGATTGGGGATTATGATAACCCCTTCTACATCTGAGCTCAGCAGGAACGGGTTTCTTGTTTGGCCAAGTAGCAATAAGAGCAGAGTCTCCCAACTTGGCTTCCTTGGATTTAACCTTGGTTTTGTTGTCCAGCTGAGTGAGATGATTAAGAACTAAATCCATGGTAACGATTTTATCTGAATGCATTATTTTCTGGCATAGAGAGTGGAGAGATGAGGGAAACTTGAAGAGAATGAGATAGGATAGGATATTGTCAGGCAAGTCAATTCCTACATTGATCATCTTTTTGAGCAAAATCTTGGTCTTGGTTATAAAAAGGTTAATGGAATCGGGTTTGAATTGTTGGTAAAGGAACTCATTGAAAACTCTGGCTCAATTGGCGGTTTGCAAGGATGCAAATTGTTCTTTGATTGTTTTCCAGAGCAGTCAAGCCAAAGATATATTTGCCAGATTCACTACATTGTTATGGGTTACAGAATCAATTTGAGAGAGAAGAATAACTTGAGTTTCCATATTGTCAGTTGGGCTAAGAGTTTTTGAGTCGTCTTCCAGGGCTTCCTTGATTCCTTTGAGCTTGAGAAGCATGGACATTTTGTCCTTCCAGATCAAGTAGTTTTCCTCAGAGAGTATTGGAACAGCTTCCAGTGCAGCCTTTAGGATGATTTGTCAAAAGCCGTCATTGCTGGATCCCTCCATTGCTTCGGTTAGGTTTGTCGGATGGATTTTTGGCTTTTAACCGTGTTGATTTACTTTAAAAGGCTTTTAATATTTCAGAACTAAGAGGGCTGGAAGATAGACACAATCAGCTAAGAGGAAAGAAGACAAAAGAAATAATAATGAAAGAGATTTGAAATGAAGAACAAACATTGAGCAATGAACAAAGGTTGATAGCTTGTCAAGATCTTCGGTATTTGGTTTTGAGTTTAGTTGTGATTTGAAGTTGAGCTAATGTAAGACTTGAATAGAGATTCGAATGAAGAATTAGACAGGCTTGATTAGAAAAGAGATACAACAACAAGCTTAAGTTGTACCAGTCAGATGTTGACAAGATGAGTGAGAGTAAGTTCAGGTTGAGGAGCATTGAGTAATCAAGTAAAGATAAGAGTAAAAGATGAAAGGAAAGAAAGATAAAAGAAGAAGAAAAAGAGTCGAGTTTGAGTTGAGGAAAGCGTTGAGTCGAAGGCATCAGAAGATTGAGTGGGGATCAAGTGGTGTGGTCCGAGTCTGCATCTTGTTGCAGGTTGGGTCGCCGCGAGAGTTGGGATGACTTAGTGAGGAGATGTTGATGTGAAATGTGGAAGACTACTTGTGACAGAGAACAGAGAAGCGCATGCGGAAGAGAGTGTAAGAGTGAATGTGACATGTAGAAGACTGTACCCGCACAGGTGAGCCAGTAGAGAAAAGTAGGAAAAGAAATGAGCAAAAAGAGAAAAAGAAAAGGAAGAATGAAACAGAAAAGAGACACATAAAAGAAAGAAGAAAAGAAGAAAGAGAGAGAGTGATTTATTTGACAAAAGTCACATAAATGAATACTCAAAATCTAACACACCCACTTGACTTGCACTGGAGGAAGTTACTGTCCTAAAAAGGAATCTAACTCTTTTTCTTCAATTAAAATAATGTTCTAATAACTGTTGGAATAATTCTACATACAGGTTAGTGACTGATTAATATGATGAGATGAATGACTGGTAAACTTCCTGGGGCATTTCTGATTCTAACTGCTATCTTAATGATTTCTACTATTTGCTGGAAAGTTCTTCAGTTCAAATGGTGAATTACTTGTAAGATGCGTTGAATTTGTTCAAGGTTGGGTTTAATTGTGTGGATTTGATAAAATTGAGTTGTTTGATTTTCGGAGTTGAGTACTGGAATGGTTGTGAAAATTGATGGATGATGGATTATAAAAGAAGGTATTCTCAGTCCATAGGATTGAGATCTGAAGACTGGTCAAATCCAATTTTGACAATCAATAAAACATTGTATTGCTTGAGCCTTGGATTTGGTCAGATGTTTCTTGGGTGGTAAGCGTCTTGCTCGCTACGATGAACAGGGTCATCTCGGGATCACATTTCCTCAAGATCTCAGCCATATGGGTGCCATCAATATTACTGCAAAAGTGAGGGATGATCGCTCTACTGTTGCGTGTGTAGTATGCCAGAGCTTTGGTGACCATGACCGGACCAAGATTGGAACCACCGATTCCAATGTTGACAAGGGTGTTGATTGTTTTGTCGGTGTAGCCCTTGTGAGAGCCCGATTGGATGGCGTGACTGAATTAGCTCCTGAAAATCCAGGGTGACGACGACACCAATGAATTGACTGCCTGCGTTTCGGATCAGCTTGATCAATTCTCAAACCTCAGTACCGGGAGATTGCAGTTAGGTAGCAATGATTGATTTAAGGTCTTGCAACAGAGTTTGAGCCGGTTGAAGTTTCGAGATCGATTGATGAAGGAAGACAAAGGAGGAGAGCAATCGTTGTAGATGGTCAAACGGTTGGATCTCTTTTGAGAAAACCTCCTGTTTGGCATCGACTGCTTGAGATTTGACCTGATTGATCATGGCTTCCTGAGAGTCAACAAAGTGAACGAGTTCACTACGTTCTTGCCAGTGCTGATCTTTTGGAGCTGTTCTCTGATCCTTTGTTCAGCTTTGACCTTATTTCAGATTTTGAGTTCTCCGGTCCTGAGATGTAAACCTTTAAGAGTTGGTAAGGACTAGTCTTCTGATCCTCGTCATCGTCGGTATCATCCTCATTACCGACGTTGACAAGATCCGTGAGTTCATTGATGGGGAAGCTCTCGAAGTTTGAAGGATCATTGGGATCGTAAGCCGAACCAAATCTTTTTTCTTGATTTACCAAGTTTGGCTCTATCTGCCGTGGAAGGCTCATCCCCATCTCTCCCCCTTGCCAAAATAGTTGAAGATCGGCTTTTGGGATGAGACTGTTGAAGGCGGACAGTTTGAATGAAGTATTGTTGGCTCAGGTTGAGCAAAGGCTTTTAACCGTGTAGAAATAAAAAAGAGAGCTTGAGCTCTAGTGAGATGAAAGGATTAAAGAATGAGTGAAAGGGGCTTGTAACTTCAAGCGTAACAGACCTGAGATCAGGAGGAAAAGGACACTCCGGTTGATGTATTGGCTGAACAGATGATGAATTCCACTTGAGGGCACTGGTGTTTATATAGACTAAATACACTATAGGCTGACAAGTGGTTGAGTACAAAATGAATAAGGTAAAATTAGCATAAGCAGTTTAAGTTACATGGTAAGTGAAATGCTATGACTAAAGAGTCTGATAGCCATGACTAAACAGTCTGATAATCTCAATAATACAACACAGCCCAGTTACATTTTACCTGTTGTTTTAGTACTTGAAGGTTAACAATAATAAGATCAAATCAATCCAATCAATGGTACTCTGAACTCCAGTGAAAGTCACATAAATGAAAACTCAAACTCTAACACCATTAGTTTTTTTTAAAGGCTGGTGTTCATGTTTGAAGTGAATGATCAAAGGACTTCAATGGTTTCTGACCATAAAGAACTCTTGTAATGCTTTCCCAGAGGCATTAAAATGGATTCCCCCCAGAGGAGGTTCAATGGTTTCTGTTTATCTTGAATGGCAATTGTGACTGTCTACTTGAAAGCACAATGGTTTCTGTCCCTGGGGAAATCAAATGGTTTCCCTCCATAAATAATTGCAATGGTCTGTGAATATTAAGAATAACATTGGCCACCATCCATGATAATGGTTGCATTCTGGACAGAGATTCAATGGTTGGTGACCATTGAGAAGAAAATTTCTCACTGTTTATGAGCCATTCTAATGGTCACAGTCAGTCATGAGAATCAATTGTTTCCATCCATAAATAACTGCAATGGTTGGCCACCATTAAGAGGAAAATTTCTCACTTTTTATGAGCCATTCCAATGGTCACAGTCAGTCATGATCATAAACTGTTTCCATCCATAAATAACTGCAATGGTCAGCAACAATTAAGAAGAACATTTCTTTCCTTTTATGAGGCATTCTAATGGTCACATTCTGTCATGAGAAGCAAGCATCAACATCCATAAAGAGTTGCAATGGTCAGAAAACATTAAGAATAAAGAGTTTCAATGGTCATCAAACATTAAGAAGAACATTGGTTGCCATCCATGAGGCATTCTAATGGTTTCAGTCTGTCATGAGAAGCAATGTTTGCCATTATAAAGAGTTTTAATGGTTGGTGACCATGATGAAATTTCAAATTTTTCAGCTTGATTTTCTTAAATTTAATTCCAATGGACTTCATCCATAGAGAATTTCAATGGTCACCCTCCCTTAGGAATTCCAAATTTTCCAGTGCACTTTGCCCATACTTAATGCCTTTAAAAAGATTCACAACCCATGTGCTGGATTATTTTTCAGCCAATGCAGAAAGTCAGAAAGGCTTAAATATTCACAGGTCTATCCCCAGATAATGCAAGCCACATGCATCACACACCAGCATCACACACAAATGACCATGGATCTGCATTTTGCATCATGTTGACAGTGTCAGCACCTTTGTTTGTTTGGTGGATTGCAGAAAGAAAAATTAAAAAATTATTCTTTTCAATGGCTATAAATATCCCTCCCTTCTGTCTGTTTTTTCCCCTTTTCTCCATTCCCCAATACCCCTCAAGCCAACTTCACATATTTTCCCATCTATTTATTACTTCCCTCACAATGGAATCCACCTCTCCTACACAAGCAATCCCAGATTCATGTTTTTCAACCCACTTTTTTGTATTTCATCAAATTGAAAGACCCATCCCTACCAACCTTGTCCTTCATTGACTAATTCCTTTTTCTAATCAACAGAGTCCTCACCATCAACTCACAAAGATGATAAACTCTCAGCACCTGCAGATGAGTCCCACCCTGCATCAGAAGTCCAGGAAGTAACTGAGGAAGAATTCTATCAGAATGTAGATACTATTCAAGAGATAGTCGCTACCTGTGCTTGCTTCAGGATCCCCATGTCAATCCAAGATACTGCCAACAGGTTAAATTCAAGCTTGAGAGATATCAGAAAAGGCTAGTTTTTTCTTCCCCACTTTCATTCTTCAGATTTGGAGGTCTGATTGGTTTTTTTTTCCATAGAATAAAATTTTCAAAGGTTTCTCCCTTGCACAGAAAGGCTGAGAATCACACCCAGCTCCTCATTTTCCCAACAGCCCTGGTCAAAGCGACCTCAAAAATGTCCATGCTTGACTCATCCAACTGTGGACATGACCCTACATCTACAAATAACTGGCAATCACAATCCTGCCTCCTCCTCTCCTGATGCAGCATCAAATCACAAAGCCGTTGCACACTCCCCTAACCCAGAAATCCAAATAACTCCTGCAACTTCCCTCCCCACAAAACCCCAACCAGCTGCAACCATGGAGGAACCCCAAGTCACTTCTGAGCAACCCCAGGTGGCCCCAGATCAACCCAAGACATCCAATCAAGCATTAGTGATTGAAACAGACCCAACCTCTCCCCAGTGCATTTCTTCTGGTATGGATGCTCCCCAAGATGATGATCCCACTTAAAAATTTGATTGTCAAGGAAGTAGAGGTTATTTTACCATCATCTACCAAAAAATAATATGCAAGGAGCTTCATTCAATCACTAAATCTTTCAAGGGTTGGAAATCTCCAAATAAACTTCAAATGGGATGGGATGCGGTGAAGCACTTTTGTATTTCCATCTCCAGGCCACCACTGCTATTGAACCACCAGAGATGCGGTACATCTCCCCTTCAGCCAATTTTGAGTATGGTAACTGGTTTTGGGAAATCCGCAAGCAAGGTTAGTTTTATTTGAATATCCCATCAATTTGAAAGATTTCTTTTTGCTAATGACCACTGTTTAATTTCACAGAAACAGAGTTTCTAGGCTTCAGTGCACATGAGCCCTGGTGGGCACCAGACATCATCAGTTTTCATGCCCTCAACCGCCTGCAGAACAGCCTTACTTTTCCTGCTGGTGCACAAACCCTAGATCAGAAAATGGCTCATCTAGAATCCAATCTGGTATGCTTTCTTCATTCCTTGGACCATCCTGCTGGAAAATCCATCAATAAATGGGCAAAGACAATGGCTTTCTCAGTGCAAACATTTGCGGATGAACTGTGTGCACAGCCTCCCCATCCTCTCACATCTCCCGTCTCAAATGTCAAGGCAAACATACAAATGGTCATGTGGCTCTGAATCATCAAGACATTTCCAAATTCACTCCAGCCCAAATCAATAGAGCATCACATGGTTTCAGACTATGAGGCCTAGACCAATCAGTCAGAGGCTATGCCTGTCAAGCAAAGGGACTTTCTTCAAGAGCTACACAGCTTCATCATTTATATCATGATCAGCTTCACCTTACTTGAGGCTCATTCCCAGAAAAACCCAAAGGAACCTGCCAACGGCAAGAAGAAAAAGGCCAAGCGCAAAGAACCTCCAGCATCCACTATTGAAAACTCCCCCCTCACCGTCTCAGAGTTTTCAAACAAACAATGTTGCACTGAATTGACTCAAGTAGAATTCCGCCACAATTTCCTCCCTTTTTTATTCTACCTGCTTGCTGGCATCTGGGGGATCTTCATTGATTCAAGACACAGAAGGATTGCTTCTTTATTTGATTTTCATGAACTCCTCTTTTTAATTCAAAAAATTCAGTCAGTCTGAGATGAAAGACCTTCAGCCAAAGAACCCATATGGGCTCACCTTCAAATGTCTGATCCATCATGCTCAGTATATCTGAGAACCCTCAAGAAACAGGAAAATTGAAATTACCCACACGGAATAATCTAGCCAAGGCTATTACTCATTACTACATGAACCACATGAACAAAAATTCCTGTTCCAACATGCCTTTCAGCCTAGAACCCACTCCAATCTCTGAGTTACCAAGCTCAAATGGTAAATATGAGTTTTGTAATTTTTTCTCTGAGTTGCTTTAGCTTTACTGTGTCATCTTCCACGTAATTTGAATAATTTTTTCATAATTTTAGCTGTATTTTTAATTTTTAATATTTCTTAAAATTGTTGTTTGCATGATAATTCATAATCAAATTTTTCAAAAGAGTGATTGTCCAATATTTTTCAATACTGGAAGCCCCAGTTAGAATATTTTTCCCCTGAGCAGTGAGATTGGATTCCTCAAGGTCAAATTTTGGATTTGGAATTTCTAAAGCCCTAACCCACCACTCAGAACTTTTAGATCAAATGAATATTGAAAATGCCATAGATTTTTTTCCCCCACCCACTACTCAAACACCTGGCTGAAGCATCCTTCAAGAAATACTTAAACAGGTCCTCTTTCTCCCCCCAAGCCATTTCCCCTTGTCCCATCCCACCCCTTTTAGCAATATGGCACATGTTCCATTTCAGAAAAACCAAACCCTCATACAAAATTATCACATCTGATCTTTCTCCAAATTATCATTTGATGATCCTCTTGGAACCAGCTCTGATAACATAGAAGAAAATTGTATCCACATATTTCTTGGCTGCCACGCGACAGTACCTGGTCAGAATGCACCAAATTGGATTGTCTTTGCAGCTTTCAGGGCACCTAAGTAGTCCCTCATCAACTCTTTGACAGTTCATTTGTGTTATTTCATCATCATGTATCTCACGAGCTTCCAAAACTATCTGCTTTTCTTTTAGACAAACATATTCAGACATTTTTTGGCAGAAGTAAAAAAACCAGCAAAGGAGGATAGATTTTTTTTGTGTTTTCCTTGGTGCACCATTGATCCAGATGCCTTTTTTGTTTGGACCAATTTTTCATTCAGATCAATGTTTAATCAAGGAAAACCCAAAAAACATCTATCCTCCTTTGCTGGCAGTTTACTTCTGCAAACAAATTTCTGAATAAGTTTGGCTAGAAGAAAAGCAGATGGTTTTGGAAGCTTGTGATATCCATGATGGGTGGCATCATTTCTATCCCCAGCCAGTTTTTTTTTGTGCTTCAAAGCTTTTTTCTTCTTTCCTTGAGCTTGTTTGTTCTTGGCTTCATCAACACTGCGGATTTGCCAGATTTTGACAGAACAATTACCAACTTGAATGGCAATGGCCATCTCATTCACACTACCACATCAATTGCATATTCAAAATGCCACAGATTGTTTTCCCCCACCCACTACTAAACCACCTGGCCAAAGCATCAATCAATAACTACTTAAATAAAGCATCTTCCCCCCATCACATCCAACCAATACCTCTGTTGGAACTTTCACCATACCACATTCACTTGATTGGTCAAATGGCCAAAAACCTCCCACTACTACTGGTTCCATACAAACTACTTGTAAGATCTTTGCTTTGAATCCTGAATATAAAAGAAATGGAGAACTTATGTAAAGCTTTTCATCCAATCACATTATCATCCACAGAGAAGACCACTAAGAATTCTTGCACACTTTAAACCTCAAATTCTCCCAATAAGACAAAAGCATAAACTTGTACTCCCACTTCTTCCTAACATAACTTGAACTCTCTCGGAATAAGGCCTCAAATTCCTCTCCCCAGTGAATTTCTACCATCCAAATTGATGTTTTCATGGCCAGGAACAAGACTGAAGCATTTAGTTTTTTCCTTGTTAATATCACTTATGTTGATTCACCAAGCTGACATTTTCCTGATCCCTCCCCAATTTTTTGCTTCACTTATCTTTCTGCATTTCTATGATTCAATTTTCTATGGAACTCTCCCCTGGTGAATATGAAATGCATACCGCTCAACTGTTAATGTCATTACTTTCATGATTCACCAGGAAAAAAGCATATTTTAATTGTAAGATTGCTGGAGGAAAACCGGCTCATTACAAATTGAAGAGGGATATTCTCTTTACCCAAAAAATCACAGGTAAAAAGGAAAAGGGACAGCAACCCAAAATTCTGTGGAGGTACAGGTCCTAAAAACAATTCAAGCTCTATCCCCAGGTTGATCCTGGAAATCCCAGAAAGCCAACAAATGAAGATTTAAAAGAGGTGCATGCCTTTGTTGAATCCAACATTCAACTGGTTGATCATGGTTGAGTGCTCCTGATGGATAAGGAGAAGAATAATATTATTGAATATATTGAATTTACCCCAATCCAGGACCTATCACCTCAGGAGTATGGTAATATTGAATTTCTTGCGCAGTTCCTGCACCAATGCAAGAAATTTGTAAAGCCAGTGGGCTCACCATCTAGATCATGGGCAGGAAAAATGTGGGAAATTGGATGGAGAAATGCCATGGTAACAGCTGAAATGATTGGCCAATATATCAAGGACCTAAAGACTGCTACTGCCAAATGCCATTATGACAAACTTATTTCTTACTCTGAAAGGGCTTCTACTATACTTGAAGGATTCTTCAGAAATATGGCACACGTTCCTTTTCAGAAAAACCAAACCCTCACACAAAAGTATCACATCCCATCATTCTCCAACTTATAATTTGATGATTCTCTTGGAACCATCTCCTGTTCACCTCACCTCACCTTCACCTCTGATGGCTTCTGTAATTAACCCCATATTGATTAAAATGATATATCCAACTTTGCCTTTGCTTTATTCATACCACAGAAGAAATCATGTGGATTGCTTGCTACTCCCTCTGTGGGCTAAAATGTTCACAATGGGCATTTTTTCAAACCTGACTATGGTTTTGGGATCAATTTCTCTACTCAAAAAGAAATTAATAAGTTACTCTGGAAATCAAAAAAGTATTGGCACTGTAAATTTCCTCCTGTAGAAAATTCTTTGTATACCCATCTTGCCATGTCTTTAAAAATCAATTTTATAACCCTCAACACTTTTAAAAGAATTCAGGATGGTACTATACATTATAAAAAAGCTAAAAAAAAAAATAAAGTAATCCATATTGCCAATCATAATTATTATCTGCATAGAAATTGAACTGTTTCTTTTTACTCTTTGATCTTGAACCTTTCTATGTGATGGTCTTGTAGATTTGTCTAGTAGGTATTTATATATGTGTACTCTATCTTTATATTTCCCCCCACAACAATAAAAGAATAAACAAAGCAAGGGAAAAGAAGAAAATAAAGAAAGAAAAAATGTCTTATGGTTCCCTTCCAAAAAACTGTACCAAAAAATGTTGCTTGATTGACCATTCCCAATGCCTTTGTGAACCCATTGGCCAGTTGATCTTTCCAGCTAATCCACTTAAGGTTTGCCTTGTCTTTTCTCAGCTGCTCATTTATGAAGTGAAACTCTCAATCAATTTTTCAGGTTCTTTTCATGCTTGATTTATCTCCTGAAATCTATTGAGTTTTAAAAAAGATTGTGGAGGTATGTACCAAATTTAACAGGACAATATTTACGGGAGTAATCCTCTCTGGTTCTGTTGCTCAGGAAGCTAAGGAATCCCAACCATTTCAGGGGGAGTTTTGGATTGAGGATTGTAGATGGGCAAGCAGAGTAATGGTGGGAAAAGAGCAAGGACACCAGTTTCACCAGTGACCAACACCTTGCCCCCCAGCTGATGGCACCCCTCACTCCAGCACCACAAGATTTGCCAAAGTTTCCTCCTGAATGCCAATACCCTTTCTATCCTTTAGCTACCAGAGGTGATTGAATAAATAATAAATATATTATTCAATAAATGCAGCAAAAATCTGTAAAATATTTGGATAGAGCTATTGAAAGGTTAATTGATTTTGTTATGGTTTAATATTATTAATCAATATTAATAAATTGATTATTAAATAATATAATAGAGGGGCCACAATAATATTGGGGATCTTTAACACCTTTCTTCAGGGAATTCACTTTGAAAACACGTATACCTGGTTACTTTGGAACCTTTAATTTATATTCTTAAAGGATAGATTTCCCAAAGATAATATATATATAAAATATATGGTGGTGTGGCAGGTCCTTGTGGCCAAGCTTCCAAGACAGAAAAAGGATAATAAGACTCACTGGAGCATTATTGAATCCTTTAGGTACCTGTTTGGGATGTGCACTGATGGTTCAAACCTATTACTGGAGTCAAAAAGGTTGTTCAGAAGTTTAAATTGATAAAAAGGGTTTGGGGATGCATATTATCAATCAGAATAAAGCCATAAATCACTTACTTATCTCTTATAAGTATTTTATTACCTTTGAATGGTGTCTGGATTTAAATATAACTGGGTCTCTGGGTATCAATATACTCAAAAGAGTTCTATATTTATAGCTTTTTGAGTCCAAATTCTGTCCTTCTGAGGGATACAGGGGCTCAAAGGGATGGGTGCTGAGGCTAGCAGGGTAACCAGTGGTAGGCCTTCACGTGTTATTGGTGCTGTAGGACGGGTAACATCTAATTCCACAGGGTATGGGAATTATTCTACCTTTTGATTGATTTTTTGATGTGTAAATAACAATAATCTATCCACATGATCATCATTTAATTAATTATCCTTAGTAAATATTCCCAGGATTTTAATAAGTTTTCTTAGTAGAAATTCCTATGGGTAATCTGTTGAAAATGGGTTCTCATTATGTATTAGCTGATGGGAGTAAAATCATAATATTGATTTTGCTCCCTGTTTTCAAAATTCTGTTGATTTCCTTGAAATAATTAATTAAAAATATAAGCTATGGGAATACATTTAATACTTTCCTCAGTATTTCATGGACATAATAATTTCTGGAAGTTCTCACAATTGTATATTTAAAGTAATTTAAGATATTTTACAAATAGCAGTCATCTTATTTTCAACATATTTTTTATTTTTATTATATTTCATAGAAAATACATAGAAATTTTATTTAAGTATTTTTATATCATTTTATGTATTTTTAGACTATCTAAAATCCATGGGGACATTTATTAAATATGCAGTATGTCGCTGTCTAGGTTGTAGCACCTTTACGTGGTACTTAGGCTTCTCAAGCCATCTGTCACTCTGTCAGTCTGTAGTCCCGCAGCTGTGTACCTGAGATGCCCAGGGGTGTGTACACCGCTTGTCAGGTTACGCAGACCGGGTGACAGTTCTGCTGCTCAGCTGCGCGCAGATGTTTTGGTTGCCGGGGCTGCGTGTGGGAATTGTGAGAAATCACATTTCCACCTGTAACTCCTCCAAATCACAGAATTCTTGGATTCTGACACAAAATTCACTTTGAAACCTATACGTGGGGTTTCATGTGAAATATTAAACTGGCCAAAATCCCAAGGCCATGTTTCTTTCCAAATCTTCATAAATTATTTAAAAATATAAGCAGTAGGAAGTTGAGGTAGGTGTCAGTCAGTGAGCCTACCTTAATTTTTATGTAAAATTGGAATTTTAAATAATATTTCTAGCATTATTTCTCCTTTAATAAGATTTTTATTTATTTATTTTATTTCTTTACTTTTGAAGCTTGCTCTGCAATAGTAGCAAGCTGACACAAAGCCTCAAAGGGTCAGGATGCTTGCTGGTCCTCTTTTCTCATGTCTGAAATATTTGAGCCTCTTGGATTGTAGTTTTCCTGCTAGTTTTCTAGATTAAAACCATAAACAAAATTTAAAAAAGGACCATTTGATGGATCATAATGCCATAGGCAAAAAAATTTGCCCATAAAAAAAATGGTGCACCACTTTCACCATCTGCAAATGGCGCACCAGGGATAGGGATGGTGGCGCCATTCAGATCACCATTTTCCCAATCTTGTTTCCACTGACCTTACCCCCCCACCTACCTGTCAGATTACCAGAGAGTAGAACTCCAAAATACCTAAGACCACCATTGAAATGGTGCAATTGACTAAAAGCAACGCTTCAGGTTATATAGTTCAATCACTTACCAGAAAGAGCCAAAGCAGAAGTGCAATGCACACTGACTTTGGTGGATCCACAGACCCAAGGAAAGACATGAAAGATCAGTGTTGAGATTTCATGGCAGAGGAATCACGTTCACCCAGGGCCACTCGCCCGATGCTCTCACCCCCGCAACTGTCACGACCGGGGATTCAATTCTCACCCGCTCACTTCCCTCTCAGTGAGGGCTTACTGGGGTAAACTGATATGAACTTGCTTCATGGCCTCATCTTGATCCAACTAAAACCATCAAACCAACTCACTCAACAAAAGTCAAGACCACTCAATCAACGACTTCTTTCAAAGTCCTCATCCAATCACCACAGTCTCCTTGCTGCGCCTCATATCTTTTCTTCTTCATTTCCATTTTCTTTGCTTCTTATTCTTTAACCTCCTTCAATTCATTTCTGCCTGAAATTGTGCCTGGTGAGATCCCTCTTGTGCTGCTCAATATACATATATATATTTCACCTACTCACCCTACTTGCTGTTCTAGCTTGCTCAACTCCAACCTCACTTCAAACTCAAGAACCAGTCAACTAAATGATCTACTTTCCCTCTTGTCTCCAATAATGACTCTTGCAGTCTTTTTTTCCTGTTTGTCATCTTGTCTCAAGTCATTTCCTATTACTCTTGATTTGTTCTGATCTCTTGCTATCTTTGATGTTCTTAGCTCTCAGCTCTGTGATCAATTCAAGGTTGTATTATCTCTTTAATCAGGCTTTAGAAAGCCAGTCAAGGACAGATAGAAACAAGACCAGAACCATCAGGGATCAAGTCATCAGGTGAGATGCTTACCCCCAGACCAATCAAACTTGAAACAGACCAAAATGTGCACTGGCACAACTGTTACCGCTATCTGTCACCAGATACCAAACAAGGCAAAAATCCTTATAAGCCTGAAATAACTTTGCAAATTATTTCTCTCCTTCTGTTTTTTTCCTTTTCCTGGCAGATTGAATCAATATCTTTAATAAGAATGCATGTTTTAAACCCATTCACAATCAATTTTCATCAAATCCAAGTTTTAAACTAATCCTGCATTACAATCATTCTGAAATCAAGCCACAAACTATAAACTCATCCAAAAACAATTTCTGAAACTCTCTTTTAGAATTATTTTATTTTTTATTTTCACACCCTAGTAATTTTATCACTACCAAGCGAGTGGGGGACCTGCTTGGTGGGGAGGATTTTGTCACCCCCCCACCTAGCAAGCAAGGGGGGGGGGAAAGCAAGCAAGTGAGGGGGGACCAGCCTGGTGGGGGGGTGATGAAATCCCCCCCACCTAGCTCTCAAAAACCAGGGGGAAAGTGAGAAAGCAAGGGGGGATTTCATCACCCCCCCACTTAGCAAGCAAGCAAGGGGGGGCCGGGTTGGTGGGGGGGATTTCATCACCCCCCCACCTAGCTAGCAAATAGGGGGGGGGGTTCATCACCCCCCCACCTAGCTAGCAAAAAGGGAGGGGAAAGCAAGTGAGCCAGGGGGGATTTCATCATCCCCCCAGCAACGGGCGGGGGGAGCAGCTTTGTGGGGGGGATTTTGAATCCCCTCCCCACCTGTTGGTCAAAAAGGGTGGGGGGCACCCTTGTCCTCCAGGCTACCCCTCCCATAGTCACCTGGACCACCTTTGGGGTCTGTAAGCTCCAATTTAAGGTCCTTCCCTACTATGAGGTGAACAACCTCACCCACACACAACAGCCAGCACCACCCACCACCACCCACCACCACCCACCACCACCCACCACCACCCACCACCACCCACCACCACCCACCACCACCCACAACCACCCACAACCACCCACCACTGCCACCCACCACCACCCACCACTGCCACCCACCACCACCCACAACCACCCACCACTGCCACCCACCACCACCCACCACCCCCCACCACCACCCACCACTGCCACCCACCACCACCCACCACTGCCACCCACCACCACCCACCACCACCTGCCACTGCCACCCACCACCACCCACCACTGCCACCCACCACCACCACCACCACCACCCCCACCACCCCCACCACCACAACCACCACCCCCACCACCCCCACCACCACCACCCACCTCATCCACCTCATCCACCACAACCACCACCCCATTGGTAATTCACCTTTTTTTTCAAAAAAAAAAGGGTATTCCTTTTTTTAGATATCAATTGTGATGGAATTGAATGAAGGCATGTCTTGTAAAAATGGGTATGGGATTTAAAATTTATTCCTCAATATCATTCATTCTTTGACAATACAATTCCTTTTGAAATTAATTGCAACTCACCCGCTACTTCTCATCAGTCCCAGCCTCTCCTCCTCATCAAGTACCTGTCATCAAATTATCACAACCTGTCACAAGCTTTTTCTTCTACCAGCCATCCCTCCATTCATCACTATTCCATTCCCATCTTCTTCTCTACCACTTGCTATCAATCTAATCCCATCTTCCTCTCTGAATTTCACCTTCCTTAATTGCAATCTCACCTGCTCCTTTTATCTGCTTCTCTCTCCATTCTCTTCCTCTTGTCCCCTCCATCTTTCTCTATCTTTTCCTTTATTTATTTTTTATTCTTTTCTCAACAAAACCAAATCTGTACCCCAATGGGTCAACTTCTATATTTCAAGATCAACCTACTCCAGCTCTTACGTCACTAAGTCTCAAGAAAAGACTCTTAGGTTCTTCTTCTCATATTTGGTGAGAAAAAAAACTTGTTTAGTATTTTTCTATCCTTACTTCATTCCTTTCTTCTAACTTGCTGGTATTTAGTCTTCTATCCTGTCCACCTGAATAGCTTTGCTAGTCCTTCTTGATCCTACCATCCTTAATTGACCTAAGGTATGTCCCTTTGCCAACTCCTCACTGTCATGTATCTGCTTGCTTTTCTCTAATTCCAGTTGGATACAGTCTGGTTCTATTTTAATCAATTCTTTTGAAATAAGATTCTTTAGTTTTCTCAAAATTAACAGTTGAATCCAGAACAACTGCAACCTTCTATGCCTTAACCAGACGCAAGCATGGAACTCATTAATCCCACCATTCTGAAATTGAAAATCAAATCTATTCCTTCACTCAACAAGGAAAAATTTTCTATATGGCAAACTCAAATAATTGCCTTTCTCAACCTGGCTAAACTCAAGGATGCTATGGCCTCAGCTGAGCTACTTATTCCCAATGATAATACCATCCTGACATCAATCATCATCTCTAAATTGTCTCACACTGTTCACTCAAACATTATTACCTCTGAAAACAAAGAAGATGCTAAGGCCATTTGGCAGTCACTGCTTAAGCACTTTGTTTCAGCCAAACCTGCAAACGGCACTTGAGTTTAAAAAACCTTCAACTCCATAGCTTTTGACAAAGCTAAGATTCAGCTATTCATTACAGAGATCAAAACTGGCTTGAATTGTCTTCAGGAAATTGGCATTCACTTACCAATGGACATCTTAGCCTACATGGTTCTCAAAAAGCTTCCTTCCACTCCTTAAATTAAAAGTATACACCAATCAATCACCCATTTTCTGGTTTAAACTGAGATCACTCCCAACGCGGTTCTTGATCATCTTTGGATCCATCTCAACAATCAAAAAATGTTTGGCTCTCTTGCTTCCAACAGCACCTCCGTATCACTTTTCACAGACTCATCCCAGAATTGTAAACCCAAAAAGCAAAACACTCTTGCCAACCATCCCAAGTACCACTGCTGGATGCTGTATCCACATCTACAGCCCAAGACCCAGGCACCCTCCCGTGGAGATCAAGTGAGCTATATGTCTAACTCTCAGGAACCCAACTCCTTACTCTTTGTCCTCAATTCCAGCACTTCCAACCACATGATTTCTAATGCAGAAATCTTTGATTTTAAAGACTACAAACACCAAGGGACAATAAACACCAGGAGCAGACCTGGTGCACTGGCAATAAAAGGGATAGGCAGAATTACACTACGGGCTGGCTCTGAAGCCATTTTCCTCAATAATGTGCTTTACGTTCCATCTATCACTTCCAACCTTCTGTTGCTACACAATCTCATCTTAAATAAACTCAATGTTCTATTCCTTCCTGACCAAGTTCTTTTCAAAAGGGACTCAATTTATATTTTCAATGGATTCTATATCAACCACATTCCTTACCTTAAAATGAAAACAGCTTTGCCTATCTCTTCATTCCTGACATCTTCCAAGCTACTTCACAAGTCCTGTGGGAATGTTAGCTATCATTGAATCCAACATAAGCTCAACATTCTGATAAAAAAGAATCCCCCTGCAAATCCTGCTCCATAGAAAAAATCACCAGAGCCTCCTTTAAGGACAGGAACTCCTGGGCTAGCAGAATATTTGAGGAGCTTCATCTCAACACTTTTGGGCCTCTTCCCACTTCATCTGCTGGTAAAAGATACTTTCTAACTGTTGTCAACTCTCACTCTTAATTTTTCTTGGCCCTTCCAATGAAAGGAAAAGATGAAATAGCTGAATTTCTGATCTGCTTTATTAAGATGGAATCTAAAAGAATAGGGTATTATCCCCGCGTTCTTCACTCAGATCAAGGAACTGAATTTGTGAATTGAAAAATTTCCAACTTCTTCCAAACCAACCACATAGAGCATTGCCTTGCTGAACCCTACAATCACTAAAAAATGGTCAATCTGAAAGATTTGACTGTACTATCCTTGAATAATTTTGCACTATTATAATAGACTCTGGATTCCCATCCTTGTTGTGGCACAAACTGATAATTTCTTCCACCTTGACCCTAAACCAAATTCCAAATTTTTAATTCAAAAAATCACCTCACAAATTATTCAAGGATTGCTCTCTTCCCTTGTCCTATTTCAATCCTATTGGGAATCCTGTTTCATTCCTCTTACAACCAAAATCTACTTGAGGAAAACTGGATCCCCCCAGATTTAAAGGTAGACTCTTGGTTACAACCCTGAGCTTTAATCTTATTTTTCCTGGCTGATAATGGAAAAATAGTAGACACAAATAATTTAACCTTTCTGGAATTCTCCAAATCTTGTTGAGAGGAAATCTCCAATAGCTTTCTCTTTTGCTCCCCACCTTACCTCTTTGCGGTAATCTCAATCATGTCGCCTGCCTGTCACACAATTCCTCCACAAACCACCTGTTCAACTCTTGAATCTCCTCTTCTCATTTTCATTTCATTCCTCATCCTTCTCATCTCCTCCTTTCATTTTATTTGTTTCCTCATCCTTTCTTTATTTCCTTATTTTCTCATCTGATTTCTACCAATAACCTTCACTCCGCTCACCTAATTCTCAACCCACAATCAACCTCCACTCCACTCTCCTAACGCTCTGCTCAATCCTCATTTCCAGCATTGCTACGCTCTTCTCACTCAATCTAAAATCCACATTGCCAACATTGACCACGCCTACATCAACCATTTTGAACTGTTGATTTCCTCTCTTTCTTTGTTCACTTGTGAGATTGTATTTATTCCAAAACTCTCAAGATTACTACTTACCTATTCAAATTCAACTACCTCAGCCTGTCCACCACTTCCTCTCATTCCCATTCCTAGCCTGTGATCTAAAAAAATATTGTCATCTGTTGTCCTCAGAGTGAGATATTCCTCTTTATTTCCCACTCCTTTTTTCATCACTGTATTCTTTTGTTGAAACTCTCTTCTCTAGTCTGTTGGTTCAGGTAATCCAAAACTTTTAACTCTTTAAATCTGACCCCATTGTAACAAAATCCTCCAATGATTTCTTTTTGGATGTGAAAAAATACCCTCTATCCTCCTCTAGCCTTGAGCCTGAGTCTGAATCTGTTTATGAGTCCCTGGAGGCCAACTCCATTCAATCCTTGGATTCCAAATATACTGAGTGTACTCCTGAACCTGCTTGAAAGGAGGATTCCAATCTTCCTGAAGATCCCTGCATCCCTGACAGAGTCCTGTGCATCCAGACTCCCAACATCCAACCAACAAAGTACAGCTACTACACTCCCTCAGATAAGACCAACAAAATCACTCAGGCAAATCTTTCCAAATTAAATAACATTGAGGATCACAACGTGTGTGAAGATTTCTGTGGCACCCCCAATCACTATCTCAATACTACCTGGGTCATTTGGGATAAACTGGCCACCCTATCAACTCCTGCAAAAACCAAAGAAAGACTGTGTATCCAAGATTTTCTTCAAACTCCGGGGGTTGAATTTAACAATACTTTTGCCCCTATGGGAAAATTCTCCTCAATTCTTCTCCTACTTATCTTTGCTCTTAAAAAAAACTAACTATTAGACAATTTTATTTTAAAAGTGCATTCCTCTACGCGCCTCTCTCAGAAGACATATTCATCAAAACTCCCAAAGAATCTCACCAATCTTCCCCTTTTTTGCAATTCACTCAATTACTCTATTTTCTGTGTCAATCCCCGCTCAAAAGGCATGAAACCCTCATCAAATGGCTTATATCCATAGGTTACCAACAATCTGAATCTGATGCCTTCTTTTTCATTGATCACTCATCCCATTCTTACCTTTTCTTTCAGGTTGATGATCTAGTTGTGGCTGGAGATTTTGATAATTTTCAGTCTCTCTTCCTATCCCGCTTCCCTGATTCCTCCGCCCATCCTCCCAACTTCCTTTTGGGAATGGATATCCAAGTGAACACCTCCAGCTGCACACTCATTCAGACTAGGTTGATAAAGAAAGGGCTCAAACTATTACAGCTAGAAAACTGCAAACCTGTTCTCACTCCTCTTACTCCAAAAATTCAAATTACCCCTGCTAATGATCAAGACGCCAGTGCCTTTGCCAATCTCAACATAAAATATAAAACCTTCACTGGGATGCTTAACTGCATTGCATGCAGGAATTGTCCCAACTTGGCTGCTGCTGTCTTGATTCTGTCTTGCTTCAATCACCACCCTGGCTTATCTCACTTGAAAGAAGTTATTCACTGTTGGAAATACCTCAAAGGCACAATTCACCTTTCTCCGAACTTGTGTCCCAAGGCTGACAACTCTAATCACCTAAACTTCTATTCCAACGCCACATGGGGAATTGATCTTCATTACAGAACCTCACAAAGTGGATCCATCTGCTTCTGGAAGTCATTTCCATTAATCTGGAGCATTACAAAGCAGAAACTCATTTTTATGTCCTCCACCAAATCTTAAATGAATCTATTAACCAACTGCATCCAGAAAATCAGTGGCTCTGCCACCTAATCAAAGAGCTCTGGGGCTTGTCTCCTGATCCTTTTGCATTTCATATCAACAACAAATGCCTTCCTGACAAGGTACTGCACTTTGGGTCATATTTCAAGACTAAGCACTTAGGCATCAAGATAAAATACATTTGCAAGCAAGTCAAACTAAAAACCATTTTTGTAAAACTCATCAACTCTTCAGCTATGATCACCAATTCTCTCTCTAAAGCATGCAACTACCAATCATTGTTAAAATTTCCAAAGTCATGTTTTCTCCTCTGATCTCTGATTCTTTTCTTCACCAAATATCTAGGCTTTTTGAAATGAATTACAACTCACCTGCTCCTTCTCATCAGTCCCGGCTGCTCCTCCTCATCAAGTACCTGTCATCAAATTATCACAACCTGTCCCAAGCTTTTTCTTCTACCAGCCTTCCCTCCATTCATCACCATTCCACTCCCATCTTCTTCTCTACCACTTGCTATAAATCTACTCCCATCTTCCTCTCCAACTTTCACCTTCCTGAATTGCAATCTCACCTGCTCCTTTTTTTGCTTCTCCCCCCAATCTCTTCCTCTTTTCCCCTCTGTATTTCTCCATTTTTTCCTTTATTCCTTTTTTGTTCTTTTCTTGAACAAACCAAATATCTACGCTTAAAAGTAAACTTCTATATTTCAAGATCAACCTACTCCAGCTTTTATGTTTCTAAGTTTCAAGAAAAGTCTCTTAGGTTCTTCTTCTCATATTTGGTGAGAAAAATAACTTGTTTTGTATTTTTCTATCCTTACTTCATTCCTTTCTTCTAACTTGCTGGTATGTAGTCTTCTTTCCCGCCCTCCTGAACAGCTTTGCTAGTCCTGCTTGATCCTACCATCCATACTTTATCTACGGTATGTTCCTTTGCCAACTCCTCACTGTAATTTATCTGCTTTCTTTTCTCAAATTCTTGTTGGATAAAGTCTTGCTCTATTTTCATCAATTTTTTACAAAATAAGATTCTTTAGTTTTCTCAATTACTAATTGAACTTTTGATTCTGCATTATTTTTCTTTGTGTTTTCCATTCATGTTGTGATTCCTGGGTGTCATCCTGAAACATGGTTTTTATTTTTGATGAGCTTGGAGTTTCAGGGGAGGCCAAGGAGAAACAACATCTATCAAAATCTCTTGTAGTTCAAAAAAGACACAACCTACCAAACTCAAATGCTACTTCTAGATCCCAAAGTAACAAAATTTCAACCATGCCAGAAGACAATTTGCACAAGAATGTGATGAGCCAACATACTGTGTGACCCTTCAGGATAATCTTCCACCAAATTAGGTTGTCTTACCACAACTGTGTCCTGACATGCTGGTCAATTCTGTCACAAACCACCAATTTCAGCACTACTTCATTCTCAAACACCACAGTTTGAAGGCCCCCAAAAATACTCCACAAACAGATACTTTGTGCAACATCATCTCCAACTTGTAACAAATGGCAAAGAACCTCCATTAACTCAGCAAAAAAAACACAGCAGCCTTAACTGGCTGTATGCATGCCATTATATTTCCTGCTGGAAGTGATAAAGGTGCCTCTGCAGGTTTGTCCAATGGTTTATTTCTGATTTTGTCAGAAAATTCAAAAAAATTAAATCCATGTTGATTTCAAATCAAAAATAAGGGTCTATTCTTGCAAACCAGGGTTGGATGAAGGGACTATCAAGAAGGATGATGAACTGTGGGAGCGTCTTTGTGCACACAACAAATTTGTCTTTGAAAGATTCCAATTGCTGTGTACTTTATCTCATGCTTGAAACAAGAAAGTTTTGGATCAATATCTGATTCCAAACTGGTCTTAATCTGATTGGATGGAAAATGAGAAAGATTTCAGCATGTTTTCCAATGTGGTTGTTACATTTCATGATTTCTCAAACAAGCTTCATACTGATAAGAATGATTTAAATGGTTCTACATACAGGATATTTTCTTACATAAACAGATCTACAGAACAGCCTATCCTTCCTCCCAGAAATGATTTGGTTCATGGTTTATCTTTTCCAAAACTTGGTTGCATTGTTGACTTTTCAAAAGCTGAAGGCATTATTTAAATTCTTTGGAAGACTAAAATTTTTGATCATCAGACTACATTTCCTCCTCCTAGTTTAAAAACCTCTTCAACCCACACTCACTTTGGCTGCTCTTTCCAAATTAATAAAAAACTAGCCAGATGTAGTCCTTCAAAAAGTGATGAACAAATTTTGGGAAAGAAGGCCCAATATGGCTGATTTTTTTGCTTCTATTTTATTTTTTTCATTTTGGAAGTTTTATCTAAGTAATCAATCAAATATATTTACAAGCCCAGTAATTGAGCAATCTCCTTTATATTCTCCGCCTAAAGGCATCTGGATTGATGGTGGACCAAGAAAACACAAAAAAAAATCTATCCTCCTTTGCTGGTAGTTTACTTCTGCCAACAAATTTCTGAATACTTTGGGCTACAAGAAAAGCAGATCCACATATTGCTTGTATGTTCTCAGAGCTGGTTCCAAGAGGATAATCAAATGATGAGTTTTAGAAAGATGAGATTTGATACTTTTGCATGAGGGTTGGGATTTTCTGAAATGGAACATGAGACATTTTTTCAATGATGAAATGCCTTGGTGACTAGCCCTATTCCCACTCAACTTCATGTCTTTTTTTTTCTTCCATAATGGATGCCTTCCTGCTCAGGCCAGAACTAGTTCAATGCATTGTTCTATTTTTATAAATTTCACCTACTCTTTCTTCTCTACATTGCAAAAAGAAGCCTACCTCTTGCCTTGGTTTCAACATTCTCCCTCAGAAAACAAAAGGACCTTCCCTTTTGTGCAGACCAGAGATGGTTATCAACACATCTAAGTGAGGATATTTAATTTTTTTCTCCCTTCTTTTGTTCTTTTTACTTTCTTTCCTCTCTTTGGTATTCTGCCATCTTTCATTTCAAATATTCTTCATTTTTGGAATTTAAAAAAACAATTTTGGCTTGGCTCTCTGTATTTTCCCTGATGGAAAGTAGAAGTATAAAAAACAAAATTACACCAACATAGTTTATTGAATAAGAAACCAACAGAAAAAAAGCCATGAATGGCTGATTTATATAAGGAATGATTTGTAAAGTTTATGAGGATGGTGTGTTATTATTATCCTAAATACATTTTTATGCATTTAATTTTGAGCAGTGAATAAGAGGACTTACCCATTTTTGGACCATTTAATCAAAATTCAAGTCTGGAAACAATCAGCCTCTGCTGGAATTTTTGAATGTCACTTTGAAGTAATTCCCAAACACCAACTGCAGTAATTTGTGGATGATGTGTGGACTGCTTGTGAATCAACAGCTTTTCTCATATCTAGCTTTCCCTTGACAATCTATTATGAACTAATGTTCCAGAAGTTGAGAAAATGCTGATCTCTAGTAAAAATATTTCTCTGCCTGCTGAAAGTTAATGATCAGACACAACATCAAATAACCCTGAGATATAAATGGGATACAGAAATGCCACCTGCATACAGGTGGTGGCCATTTTTCTGTTGTGCTAGATAAAACCCAATGGGTGGTCATCTACAGCTAGAGAGCCATGAGGAAATGAATTACAGGAACGGAATGGGAAATGAAATAAAACTGCAGTCATTTCAAAGGTCATAGCATAGGTGAAAGACAATAGAATATGAGTTTTTAAAGACGTAACAGATGATAAAAGAAGGAATGACATGTGAGACAATGTGAATGTGAAGATACAGCTTATTCAGGGTAAGGGACCAGTCCATTTGCAAACTATACAGTTGATGTGGCTTTCTAGACATGGGTACAGTCTAGTGTGAGTGTGTGACCAAGAATTGAAGTCCAATTGTTAATGATACCCAGGGTAGAAGATCAAAGCTCAAATGGATGGTTGAACAGAGTAGAGTTAACTGAAAGATTTGAAAGTATATACAGAGTCAGTCGCCAAGATTGGAAGGTTGTTACACAAGCCACAGGAGGTAAGCAGAAGGCAGTATTGATGTTGTGCTTTTTTTGTTTCACACTTATGGACTGAGTTAGATGGTACTGAGGAGAACAATATTTTGAAATGGAGAAGACAATAAACCTTAAGCTTGAGGCGTGAAAAAACAAGTTATACAATTTCAGTCACCAAAGAGGGCTTGCAGCTGTCAAGAATGTTTCATGCTTTTCCCAACCAGAAAAATTAAAAAAAGATGGAGAGAACTCCTGCATCATTTTATACAAGATAAGAAACCAGAAGCTTCCATAACTCACCAATGTAGCCTGTTACTCATATTTTTGTCTGTCTATTAAAATTTCTACTAAATAATACAGCGATATCTTGGCTTGTTTCACATTTTTCTCACCAGCATTATTTCCTCATGTAAATTTACCCTCCTGAGCTTCAAAAGTACAGAGAGAGGCTCAGAACCATCCTCACTGAGCATCCCCTGAAAATTCTTTTGTTTATTTAAGGGGGTCTCTTTTCCCCTATCCAAACTGTAGGCCAGGAGATCAGACCATGCCCATGGTGTATGCCCAACCTACCTAGCATCAGATTATCAGTAAACCAGAATCAATTCAAAAGGAAATAAAGGATCAAACAAAAAATTATCATTGACCATTCAAAACAAACACAGGTATTTTTTACTAAGGGTTCTTGAAAAAAGACTTGTTATTCAGCACCTATTATTAAAAGGAAAACCCTTTTTTCTCAATCAGTAAATTTATATAAAAGGAAGAGCAAAAAAAACAAAAAAAAAACAAGCCTTTTTTTTCACCCATCTCCCTGTGGGAAAACCCATCCTTGGGTCCTCAAACTGGTTAAATCCCTTTAGTGAACCCTTTAACCCTTTAATTAAATAGTTAGAAAAAGTCAAAAATTCTTGATTATTAATTGGTGGAAGCTTGCCAATAATCCAATCCAACTTTTAATAGTCTTCTTATTCTTAAAATTCTCTATTAATAATTAATCAAGGTCTGATTAGAGACCTATTTTAAGTCTTGAAGAAAACCAGCCATTGATTAAAAAAATTATTGTGCAGACTTCTAATAGTTTAGAAGGGAAGGCAATTCAAAACCACCTTAGCTTACCTCTATGCATTCAAGAGTAGTAGTAAACTCAATTCTCCTTTGAGTGACTGCCAAAAAGCTATTTTCTAAAATAACCCTTCTCCCTAGGAGTCTCTACAGCGTTGAGCTACAACCGCTTGGTGCAAGCTGTGGATCAAAACACTCCCCCAAACACTAAGCACCCATTTGGGGGGCCTCTTACCCCATAATCTTGTCTTTTATTCAATTTTGTTGTGATTACAACCTTGAACCAGCAAAAAAAGCCAAGGACCAAATGAATACTGAACATCTAAACCTAAAGACTCACTCCATCTTGTGTCCCTCATCTGATTAGGTTTACTGGAGACTAAGTAACTTCCACCTATCATTGTTGTAGCTAATTCTCCTTCTTCTCTTTCCTCACTCATGTTTGTGCTCTTCATCATCATTACCTGCTCATCAGGTACTTCTTTCCTTCCTCACTTGTGCCCGCTCCCTGGTCCCAAGACCTGTTCCTCATGTCACTCTTACTTGTGCTGGTCAATCCAATAGGTCTGCTCCTCTGTTCCTGTTTCCTGAATCCTGTGTTCTTGGTTATTCTTCTTCTTCCTTCATGCTTGCAATCCACCTTACTCATTTTTGTGCTCTTCATCATCATTACCTGCTTATCAGGTACTTTTTTTCTTTCTCATTCATGCCTTCTCCCTGGTCCCAAGACCTGTTCCTCACATTTCTCTTACTTGCGCTGGTCAATCCAATAGGTTATGAGCCAAGATTGAACTACCAGCCATGAGGACAATAGTAAAGGGAACTTGCTTTGACACTCAGGAAAACAGAAAACCAAAAACGTGGCTTATCCCTCTGAACTTGAAGATTGCTTGCCACCCACTCCCGTAACCTCACCTACTTCCTCCAATAGTGAATAAAAATCATATTTGAGCTCCTCCTCCACCTCATCTTCTAGCTTCACCTTTTGGAATCTTCTCACACAGCAACCAACACCTTCAATAATGGGGGAAAATCATGACCTAAGAGGCCTCCACAGAGAAAAACTCACAGGCGTGGAACATTTTGCCAGCTGGAGAAAAAATTTCCTCACTGTATTGGGATAAAAGTATCTGGATGTGGTTTTCCTCAAACAAGTCAATTATTCCACCCCTGAAATCAAACTCAAAAAGAAGTATGCCACTAACTTCATCCAACTACATCTGGATCAGCACAATTTCACCAGATTTTTCAAAGATACCACATCCTATGGGACTCCATCTGCAACAATTACGCCACAAAATTTCTTGAGAATTTTTTAAATCATATGGACCGCCTCTATGACATCCAATTTACTGAAGGGAACCTACAACAATCAATCCATAAATTCCAAGGAACCTTCAAACTCCTCCTTGAAGTATCTGATGGCAGTCTTGATTCCTCTACTATTGAAACCCTGTGGCCAATTATCATCCTTAAGCAACTGCCTTCCTCTTTTTCTATCATGATATAACTACAATTTTCCCAATACAAAGAAAGAAAGCCAAAATTCCCCTTGACACCTTCCTGAGCAACCTGGAATTTTAAATCCAACAACAGGACAACTTGTAAAAGCAACCGCAAACCACTGAATTTCAAGTTTCCAAATCTGCTCAACCAGCCAATACAAGGGAATTAAGAAGCAACAATACTGCAAGAATGGGACCCACAATCCAAAAAGTGTCACCAATTACATCCCAAACTACCAATCACATATCATCAAGCTGCCCTACAACGTTTCCAATCCTCCCATGGGAAACCAGCCCCTGGAAAAATCATGCTAAGTCTCAACCACTCTCATCCAAATGTGATTATTCTTGACAGAAGTGCATCGGGACACTTTCTCAAATACAATGAGTACTTTGTAGACTTCACTCCAGCCTCATACACCCTCTATGCTTCCAATGGTACCCCTCTTCAAGTGGAAGGATATGGACAAGCCATCATACCTCTATTCACAGGACTTCTTGAAATGCACTTTTCTCAATATGTCCCCAGTAACTACAATTCTCTCATCTCAATGAGGCCATACCTACAATCTGGTTACTCAATTTCCCCTACCAAGGAAGGCTTTGTCTGTTCCAAAGGCAACCAACACATCATGACTGGCAATTTTGTCAACAACATACTTGCTCTGGACACCTCCCCTACTCAAGCCAACTCTCTCCTAACATCTCTGGATCTTCATTTTGCGCTTGGACATCCAAACCAAAAATATCTCAAAATGCTCTTCCCTAATCAAACTCTGGATGACTTTGATTGCGCCAGCTGTCACACCTCCAAAATGAACAAAACCGCTTTTCCCAGGCACTTTCCAACTCCATCAAATCCACTTGAGTGCATACACATGGACCTTTGGGGACCAATCACCCCCATTTCAAAGGGAGAAAATCCTCACTTCCTCAAAATCATCAATGGCTTCTCTTGAATTTCCTTTTATATATATATCCTCTTTGCTGTAAGTCTGATGCTTACAGGCTGTTTACTACCTTCATGAATGAATCTGAACAAGCCTCAGGGAATAAAATAAAATCTGTAGTGTCTGATAAAGGAGGGGAATTTGTGAATAAATTGTTCAAGACACTCTTCCAACAACACGGCGTCAAACATCTAACAACATCTCCTTATACCCATCAGCAAAACCCTTTTGCTGAACAAGGAAATCATACCACTATTGAGAAAGCCCAAGCTCTAATATCTACCCGCGGTCTTCCCCTTGAATGGTGGGGTGAGGCTTTCTGTATGGCTGTCTTCCTCAAAAACAGCACCCCTCATTCCACCTTAAAGTCAAAAATGCCTTACAAATTATGGCACAACAAACCTCCCAATCTCAGTCACCTGGTTCCATTTGTCTGCAAGGCCATTGTCTATATTGAAAAGAGGTGGAGAAACTCCAAATTCTCTCCATCTGGAACCAAAGGTGTGCTTTTAGGTTTTAACTCCCATCACTGATCCTTTACATTCTGGATCCCCTCCTTGAATAAAACTCAAATCTCCAATCATGCAAAATTCTTCCCCAATATCTTTCCTTTCAAATCTAACCCTAACTCATCCCCTTCAGCTCCCTCCTTGCTTTAAGTCAAGGAATACCTTCAAACTCTCCTGGACTATACTCCCAAGTACCTTGAGCCGGAAATTCTTATCACTGACTCCTTGATTGACAATAACTACGCAGGTGATAACCCCCCAATGAGCCAACATTACTCCTGAAAACCCGTACCTGATGGCTTCTCCAGTAATCCCATCACGCATTCTGCCAATTTTTGCTATGCCTACGTTCTATGGTATGAAAAAGCTCCTCAAGAAGTTGGATTGGAAATCTCCTCCAATTGGATTCTCCCAACCAGTTGTTGTCCTAGTGCCAATCTCATCTGTTTGGAGCCCTCCTTTTCCTTGGACCCAAAAAACATTTCAGAAGCCCAAAACTCAGATGACTGGGAGGGTTGGAAAGCTGCTCTGGAAAATGAAAAAGACAAATGTGAGTGGCATCAAGTCTGGAAAATTGTCCCAAACCAGCTAACTGCCACAAACTGGAAACCACCTGGGTCTTGAAATCCAAATTTGGAGCCAATGGGGAATTCATCAAAAAGAAGGTGCAATTATGCACTTGTGATTTTCAACAAGTAGAAGGCATTGACTAGAATGAGACTTTTGCGCCCACTGGTCTTCTAGCTTCCCTCAGAACAATTCTCAGTCTGGTGGCCTTGTTTGACCTTGAGCTCCATCAAATGGATGTTAAGTGTGCCTTCCTCAATGGCAAACCTCAAGAAGAGATCTTCATCAAACCACTAGAAGGTTTCAAATTTGAGATCCCTCCTGGATATGAATTGAGACTCTTCAAATCACTATACAGCCTGAAGCAGAGTCCCTGCTGCTGGTATTCCACTCTTTCTTCCTTTTTCTCATCCATGAACTTCCTATCAAGAGGCATCAATCCTTGCGTGTTTGTCCACTCCAATCCAACTAAATTCTGCATTTTGTTTGTCCATGTTGATGACTTGATCATAGGAGGCACCCAATTGGCAGTCTCTAAATTCAAGAACCAAATGAAGTCCTGGTTTGAAATGGAAGATCTTGGTGAGTGCAATTGGGTCCTTGGCATGCGTGTCACTCAAGATTGAGAAGCTTGAACAATCCAACTTCATCAAAATTTTGAAATCAACAACATTCTTGAGGAATACGGCATGAATGACTGCAAGCCTGCTTCCACTCCCCTCCCACAGGGGGTATCCAACATACTGGTCTCATCGTGGCCAATCAAACCCAACTTCAACTACTGTTGTGCGGTTGGTCTTCTAAACTACCTGTTGCAGTGCACTCAACCCAATCTTGCCTTCTTCTGGAGCTACCTTTCCCAGTTCCTCAACTCCCCCTCTGTCACTCATCAACAACAATTCACCCATGTCCTTTGTTATTTGAAATCCACCAAGGACTGCGGAATCACTCTGGGTGGACCTGTCCGCTTGGCCTTCTCCCTCACTTCCTACTTTGATGCAGATCATGTGTCCAGAAATGATTGGCTCTGCTTCACTGGGAGTGTCCTCCTGCTCCATGGCCCCTTCATGTGGCGCTGCTCAAATCAAGCTGTTACTGCCCTGTCCACCACCAAGGCCAAACATTGGTCCTGCTCCAAAGCAGGGCAGGACCTACTATGGGCCACCCAACTGCTGGCTGTCCTGGCTCCCCTCTTCAATTGGGTCCCAAACCCTCCCACCCTCTTCTTCAACAACCAGGGCGTAATTTCTCTCCTTGAAAATCCCCTCTACCAGCATCACACCCGACAAATTGACGTCAGGCTCCATTGGATCCATCAACACCTGGCCAAGGGTGATTTTGTGCTCAGATACATCCCAACAACCAAAAACGTGGCAGATGGCTTGACCAAGATTCTGTTGCCACAACTCACACGCAAGTTCTCCCAACATCTTTGACTCACTGCCCATGAAGCTGTTTAGCAAGCAGGGGGGGGGTGTTGTGATTACAACCTTGACCCAGCACAACAAGCCAAGGACCAAATGAAGACCAAACATCTAAACCTAAAGACTTGCTCCATCTTGTGTCTCTCATCTGATTTGGTTTACTGGAGACTAAGTAACTACTACCTCTCATTGTTGTACCTAGTTCTCCTTCTTATCTTTCCTCACTCATGTTTGTGCTCTTCATCATCATTACCTGCTCATCAGGTACTTCTTTCCTTCCTCACTTGTGCCCGCTCCCTGGTCCCAAGACCTGTTCCTCATGTCACTCTTACTCGTGCTGGTCAATCCAATAGGTCTGCTCCTCTGTTCCTGTTTCCTGCATCCTGTGTTCTTGGTTATTCTTCTTCTTCCTTCATGCTTGCAATCCACCTTACTCATGTTTGTGCTCTTCATCATCATTACCTGCTCATCAGGTACTTCTTTCCTTCCTCTCTTGTGCCCACTCCCTGGTCCCAAGACCTGTTCCTCATCTCGCTCTTACTCATGCTGGTCAATCCAATAGGTACTTCTTTCCTTCCTCACTTGTGCCCGCTCCCTGGTCCCAAGACCTGTTCCTCACGTTGCTCTTACTCGTTCTGGTCAATCCAATAAATTTTAGTGTGACATTCAGCATGTAATTCAATCAGGATGCTACAGCTTGCAGTGCTGGGCTCATAACATGTAATGGATTGCAGAAAAGGGCAACACAGTTGGTGGGAATCAAACCCACATCAACCCATTGCATGCAGGTTGAGCTAACCATTGAGCTACAACTGCTTGGTGTGAGGTGTACATCACACCAGAACCAGCTAAGGAGGTTGGTGATTCATTTGGCTGGCCGAAATTTTATCAAGATTTCAAATAAGGGATGACTATATCTTAATACAAGGTTGTGACGGTGAGCTATCCACACTAGAATTGGTTGTACTTCAGATGGGATACCATCAAGTGTAGTTGTTAGGAAGATTTGTGCGTCAAATGAGAAGAGAGAGTGTGTTAAGATATACACCTTGCACCAAGTGGTTGTAGCTCAACAATTAGAGCGGCACGCATGCCATGAGCAGATGTGGGTTCAGTTCTCACAAATTGTGTTACCTTTTCCCCAACTCTTAATAGAGTGAACTCGGTTGCAGAAGGGTCTGGCCTGAGCGGAATGAATGCCTGATCAGCTTGACTACAGTCACTCTCGGTTCTGTGCGGTTCATCAAGGAGACTTAATTTCATGATCATTTATCAACTGGAACGTGTTCTTGAATTTTTTTGATGCTGTTGAAATTAGGATAACTACTGAGATAACGCAAAGCTAATAAGTGAGCACGGAGAGTTAAGAGAAGGGAGGGGGACAGTGGGTTGCAACTAGCTAAAATTACTGAACTGATTCAGAGAGGGACAGTAATGAAGAACTATGAAAGACGAGCATCAGAAAAGAAGCTGAATGAACTTGACGGATGACGACCTTAAGAGTGCCGAACGAATCGAATAGAAAACATAAATGAAACTAAAGAAATAGAGTAACAAAAAAATGGGGATGTGGGGGTGAAATTTAGGGGTCAATGTTTTGAGATCATGGGGAAGGGAAGAAATAGGACCAAATCCTGACATAGTATTGAGCCCAGAGGGATGAGGAGGTACATTTCAAGATCAAGAAGGGAGAGGAGCATGAGCATATTCACAATCGAGGACACATCTAATCGGGTATTCTAATCTTTCGAAGATTTAGTAATCATGCCTCGCTGGTAACTCCAGAGGTCTTCTCTGGGTTGCTGGAGTCGTTAAACTGTTCGACTTCACCCCGAGTAGCTAAATAGACTTCTTTGACGGGAGAAGTCCACTTGATGGGAGCCTTCTGAGACCATAATTTGGCGGCCATGAAGAGGAAGAAGCTGGTCATGATGGTGATGATGATCCAGTTGATCCATGCGAAAGCCATCATCGTGCTAAAACCTCGACAGATGAATAAATTTTGACCTGATCGATCGCATTTTCAGACACCATCTTCTTCAGTTTCAAGACTGAGCCGTCGGGGGAAGGTGAAGCATTTCAGAGTCGGGGTAGCACTTACAAGCCAGAAGATCATATGTCTGGGAGGTCAAGGCTCCAACTCCACCTATCATAACGGACGAGGATCGATAGAAATTCGATGACAAAGGCGCTGTGGTTTAGTTCGACAAACAGAGAGCTTTATTTTATGGTGGTCGCCTACCTAGGAGGAAGAACCATAGGAACCCACAATACCCCAGTTCGGCGGCCAGGGAGTTGAGAACAAAATCCGGCCGCACACGATGGGCCCAGACGCTAGAAGAGGGGCATGATGAGCGTGCGGCACAGGCAAGATGGGCCACCGGATGAATGAGTTGAGAATTTCTGTCCTCTCAACTTGCAGGGCTTCGAAAGTCCAGAAAAACTTACAAGATAGGTGTGAAGAAAGCGCCAACAGCTGCGGTGAACGCTAATTCAGCGGCGGGTGGATTGTATCTGCATCAACCGAGCAAGCAACCGAGTATTGATCAGGCGAAAGACTTTCCACCCTCAGCCTTCGCCCACCGGAAGAGTGGAAGAGTTCAGACTTGCGCTGACGTAAGAAAAAGCTCACCCTCCGTAGGTATCTCGTTCATACGGTACAACTACACATGAGACGATGAATAAGATAAATGAAAAGAAGGCCACGAGGAGGTACAGGGTGTGCTTGACGGCCGTCAAAGACTGAGTAAAGGCGAATCTTGGTGGGCTTGGCTCCTCCCTGATGGAAGTCATCGTGGATGCTTTGAGCGTACGAGGAGAGAAGGATTGATCGCGAAGCTAGTTGAACTGGAAGATCGCGGCGGGCAGGGAACGATTATGATGGTGGAACTGGATTCGGGGCGGATTCGACGGGATGACAGAAGAGAACACAATGGACGTGAAAAGCGGAAGAGGAAGGATTGTTAGATCAACAGCTCAGGGCTCTGCTACTAAGTAGTACAGTTTCGATGGCTCCGGTACTTGAACAACGTTTCAGGGGGGAGGGGGGGAGATATCAGTCGTTGGATAAGGTTAGGTTGGATTCAGAGAGGTCGCAACAGGAAGCAACCCAAGCGACGTCAGTCGCTAAGCATGGGGAAGTGATGATAAAAGATTCGAGAGGACGCGATTAACATATTTCTTTTGGTATTTTTTTCTTAAATGCTATGGTTCAAGTGTCGAACAACAAATGGGGAAAATTTCCAGGTCGCGTGGTTGGACTTCACTCTTACTGGGTACTTGGGGCCGGATGGGAGGAAACGGCGATGGTTGGGGTGGATGGAAAAGTGGCAGAAGAAAGGGATCAAGCAACACTAACTCAGTTCGGGTATGCAATTGGGGTAATCCTGGTGATGGGGGATAACCGAACTCTCGTCAATGGAATCACTGATACTCAAGAAGGTCAAGGACTGGTCGTATCGCACAGATAGATCAAGAAAAACGGGGAATGGGGCTATTGAAAAAGTTGAGGGAAATGGAGGATGGGCGTTTCTTGACCGGAAGAGAACGAGAGATAGGATCTATCGAGGTATTATAGAAGACTATACTACGAGCACGAAGATGGCAGATTGGAATCAGTAACTAAGGCCACCTTGACTGATTCTTCGGTGTCTTAGGTTGACTCTGATCACCTGGGGACTACCGACCGTCGGGGGGTGCCTCTGAGATGCCGGTGATGAGTACTGTTAAGTATCTTGGATCAAGTCAGTCAAGGATGGGTGGAAATGAACCCTTATGTGAGTGTGTGAGACCCTGCCTGCGTCACAGTGACGGACTCGATCAGAAGCCAGGCTGATCGGAGTTCAGCCAGCGAAGGATGAGAATGAATTCAATCCTCAAGCACATAAATATCAAAAAAAAAAAGATGGACCAGAGAAGCTGATCATCATAGTGAGTGAGCGAACTAAACGCCGACGATGATGTCCAGTTCATCTCCAACACCTCCGGAAAGCACACCCAGAGCTCGTGAGGATCTTGTAGTAATACAAACATGCATTACACATACGAACATTACCTTACTCAAGTCACAGTGGTAAGTATCCTCCCGGCGCCTTGGTCAACCGATCTAATGTATTATTTGTACCTTTGTATGT
Organism: Puccinia polysora; assembly: GCA_025617555.3. NCBI lineage: Eukaryota > Fungi > Basidiomycota > Pucciniomycetes > Pucciniales > Pucciniaceae > Puccinia > Puccinia polysora. The sequence goes on from CM062613.1 coordinate 66,849,406, forward strand.
ACAGATTGGCGCGTTGGATTGGTATGCAGTGTGCGTCGATACATAGATACTAACGACATGCAGCCATGGGCTATAAGAGATCGATCTGAACCACAACCACCGCAAGGCATCCTAGGATAGGATGAACATAAACATTGACGATAGAATAACAAATAAAGATGCAGATAAATCTTGACTGCGACCGATTTTGATAATCGGTGGCCGTAATGGTTACCTGGCGACCGAGTTGAGGTGAGGAGCCCCTAAGTCTATCCTGATAGCTAGGATGAGGCACTGTATGGGACTGACTGGTTGAAGTGTGATGGGCCGTGGCTATAGTCCGTATGAACAAATCCACGTACGTTTATAGGTATAGACTATCTTTACAAGAATGAATGGATGATAATCAATTCAAATACGCGGCGGCACAAAATCAATCTTGTTTATTTATTTGTTTACTTTCAGACTGATCGCGATGGTGTTGGGGGACGCCGAGGAGGATGTGTGTGCAGTTGGCTCGATGCACTTGATGATGAGCTCCCGTCCGTCGAGTGCTGGGTCCTTCCTGGATCTGACATCCATGCTCCATGATACATGATATGTATGTATGTACATGCTTACATCCATGGCCCCACTTTCGATCTGTTGGCCTAAGAGCATCTCCAATCGTCTCGGTAAACCGGCTCGCTAGCCAAGTTTACCGAGGAATTTTCACAATTGTGCAAAATTAGGAGCTTGCTAACAAGTGAGCTCCATAGGTCCAGACCAATTTCCATCAAGTTATGAAAATTTAGCAAGCTTGTTAGCTCCCCCCTTCAGCATCTCTTCCATTTCCTATAACCTGCCAAACTGCCATACACATACACAATCCCAATATCCCCTTCCACCACCATTCATCTCAATATCACCTCCCCCTCTCCCCCCAGCCCCAGCTCTGATGTGTCCATTCCCCAACTCCCTGCCTCCTTGATTGCCATCCCCATAGCCTCCCCACAATCACCAAATATAGATCCAATCAACCTTGCATCTAGCACAGCAACTAATACCAACAAGGAGAAAAAGAAACAAGCCCCCAACTGGCCCCCTCAAGAAGAGGAGCAGCTTGATTGATCTTGCATCCATGTCAGCAAAAATCCCAAATTTGCAACAAATCAAAGAGGCATCAATTTCTTCAAGAGTGTTGAGGAAGACTTGAATATCCACAGCAAAGCAACTCACCATGATTGGGAATGTATCCGGACCAGTTAAGATTATTTTTCTCTTGATCTCTCAACAAACTTGGTGCAAGAACTTTGTTTTATTATTCAAACTATGGATGGGCCAATCTCAAGACTGCAACCTTGAAGTTTTTGGACATCTATTGTGCAATTGAAAAATCACCACCAAGTGGATCAAGTCCAATGGACTGGATGCATAAAGCCAAGGATATTTATTAGCAAAAAACAAAGGGTCATTAATTCAAGGTTGAAGGGGCCTGCAAAATCCACCAACACCATCCCAAATGGATTTTCAAACTAACTTTGAGTTACAGCTAAAGCAAATCCAACACCCCAGAAAGCCAAGTCCCATTATTGCCCTCCATTTCCAATTATTTGGCTTGACCAGAAGGTGTGAAGGCCTTCAAAGCATTTTTGCTTGAACTCTGAGCCAAATTTCAAATACAGCAAATAATCAGCACAGCACATAGATATCCTAATGAAAAATAAAATAAAATAAGGGAGCAACAGAACAACCTTGCAGAAAAGATGTACAATAATCTTGAAAGCAAAAAGGAAGATATGAAGGTTGTAATGGGCCAGTTGAATGACATTTTTCAATCTGAAGAAGGCAGTACCAATGAGGAAAGGAAACAGATGTTGAGGATGTTGAATCAAAAGGTCCTAGATCAAGGTGAAGTGTGATTGAATAAATATATGCATATATATCCATGTACACCAACCATCTGCCTATAGGATTCTTTCCTCTCTCAAATTTATGTATCCATGTACACCACTCATACAACTATAGAATTCTTTCCTCTCTCAAATCAGGCTTTTACATCTTCTTTTTTCAGATTCTTTATTGTTTTTCTGATTCTTGATTCTCTGGGAAAGTAAAATGGGATATTATGAAATAAAATGTGTATTAATTTATGACTGAAAAAACAAAGCACAAAAAAGGGATCAATGAGCCAAATAACTTTTTTTCCTATCTGAAGAAATCTGCCATGATGGAAATGGCAAGTAAATGTTGAGAAAATTAAAATAATCAACCATAAATTCCCCTCTTCTTCAAATTCTAAATCTTTAGATCATTGACAAGTTTTTAATGAATTTTTGAATCATCAAGCCCAGAAAAAATTGTAATAAGGGATTGAAAGGAATGGAATAAAGTAGGATCATGAGCATTGAGGAGATATTTTTGAAATCTATCTCACACAGATTTAACAGAAAAATTCATCATTACACAATCAATCATTCATCTCATCATAAATAGCACCTTCCACCTTCACACTCCTAGCACCATAGAGTCCTAACATCTTCCTTTACTGAGCTAGGTAAGTCAAGCACCCCTTTCTATCCTTCTTTCTTTGGTTTCCTCTATTATCCTTCTTTCCTCATTCTTTCATCATTCTTGTACACAAAGAGCCCTAGCATTTTCCTCCACTGAGCTAGCTCTTTTGAAAAGTACCTTTGATTCTAGAATATGCTCTCCTAGACCTTGTCTAACTTCTAGTTCCCTCCATCCTGAAGGACTTAGTGATGGGTCAATATGTGGCCCTCATCATATTAGTACCTGTATTGTTGAAAGAATCATGATGAATGAAATTATCACAGTGAGACCTCTCCTCCAAAATAATATTATGAAGAATTATAAAGCCCTCTTTAATCTTGAGTATATCTTATTTGGAAAACTCTACTGGTTTGAGAAATTATTCCAAATAATCCTGTAAAACTCCAGATGGTCTTTCCATGTTCTTTCTGACTCCTTTTTGAAGTTGATTGAACTTTTTGCTTGCAGGATATTAATGAATTCAGTAAAATGTCACAAAAACAGGCCAGTTGGGGTATATTCCATCATCAAAATAGTATATTTAAGGGTATTAATGATTGTTGATTTCAAAATAAGCATTTGATGCATTGCCTTAAAATAAATCACAAAAAGTAAATGTTTTAATAATTAGAAGAAAGCAGAAATAAGGTGAGAGAAATTCTGAAAAACAATACCTTTGAAAAAATAATCAAATATTTTACTATTGGTAGATACATTGATGTTTTTGTGAGCTCAAGGTGAGACAAAGAAACAGTGCCAGATTCACAAATTTGAAAATGCTCCTGCTTCTAAAACCATTTTTGGAGATCCTTATTTTCCTTGAAACTGACCAGCCCAAGCTTGAGAGAAATTCTACCAGCCACAATGCATTCCATCAATGCTAAAAAGGCATCCAGGTAACCCATATTCTTCATATTCCTTCATGATAACCAAAATCTCTTCATCTGTTGGACCTCTGAGGAGCCCTCCTTCAAATGAAAAAAAACAATATCATTTAAAAATCTTCTCAATGTTTCTATTGCAGTTGTCTTTCCAATTTAAACATATTAATTGTTTCATACATAAAAACATCCACAGGCCAATTGATACATTGCAGCACTAATTTTTTGATGAGGAGAAATACCAATTTTTCCAGAGCAGTCCTCAAAAATTAATAAATCAATAATATTTCAACATTGATTGCTTGCTGAAAAAATTGAAGGCATTTCTCTATCAGTAAGTTTGATTTAAGTACTACTCTTTGGTTCAAATAGGGGTTTTGAGCTTCTAAGTCTTTTATTAGTCTCTGGAAGAGAAACTTGCTCATTCTGAATCTTGTTTCAAAAATCTGTTTGGTGAATCTTGCGTCTGGATTGAAATAATCAGCCATGAGATTCAGGTGGCCTCAAACCCTGCTATAACATTTGATCAATTTTTTTTTGTATTTGTTCCTGCAAAAAATATAAATTCAATGAAGTTCTTCCTTGAATTCAAGAAAGACTTGTTGAGAAACAAAATGGGAGTGAAATTGGAAGTATTTCTTGTGGGAAAAGAAGGGAATAATCTTGATTTCGGACTGGTGTTGGTGGTAGATTGGTTGTTGGAAGCTAAAAGGTGTGAATTATTGGAATGGACTTGATGATGAGGCCATTTTTTATGATGAGCTGAGTTTCAACAAAAAAATTCAACAATGGTGGGAGCTAGCTATTAACCCACTGACATGGCACAAAATAGTAAAATTTTGGTTGCTAGCTAGCTGCTGCAGCCTTATGGAGCAGAAAATTGTGAAACACACACAAAAATTGATTTCTAGCTATTTTCTTAGCTAGAAAGACTCTACATAACAAGCCAAACTCTCCAATGATTGGAGATTCTATTAGGGCATCCTTACTTTGGGTGAATACTCCAAACCCACTCCATAAAGAGGAGGACAAATCAAGTTTCATTGTGCAACACATCAAGAGATAAGATTTCTTTTCAAACAGTTGAAACATTGCAGAATAATACTCAGCAATGAAAAATAATTTGAAATAATCCATTTTATTTATCTGATTGGGATGGACTGATCACATCAATAAATCAAAGCTTGGGGAAGTTGAAGAGACCAATATATTTATAACTAACACCACCTAAGAGATTCCTTAGGATTACAAGTTTCAAGACACATCACTATACCCTTGTGATGTCTGACTAAACAATCAACATTGGCAAAAGGGTCCCCAAACCCCCCACCATGAAATTCAAACATCAATCCTTCAAAAATAAATACCAGGGGGTTTCCTGAACTTTTCAATTGGCCATTTGCTTTCATTGTTTCAGGTACATACAAAAAGAACAGAAGTTCAAAAACATGGATTTGTGATTTTCCTGGAGTAATGGGGGTATCCAGAACAGAGCTGAAAAGAAAAGTTATCAGGGATGGATGTGAATGATATAATTCAGGCAGGATCTTTGTTCTTGATATTTCATGAAAGACATTCTGGGATTTTCAATAGGCTGATGTTGAATTCACAGCTTCATGGCTACACCTGAGCTGTGCAGACCCCACACAATTTGAGTGTGGTTGGGCTGTATGCCACACGGAACCAGAACACTGTGTGGTTGATTCACAACTACCCTTGAGCCTTGTAGAGCCCCACAGGGCCCAAATGTAGTTGTGTTTCCATGCCACACGGCCAGCCCAACCACATTTGAGTTGTGTGGGGCTCTACATGGCTTGAATGTAGTCATGTAGCTGTGCCACATGGCTACAAGTCTTGTGGGAAAAAAATAAAATAAAAATAAAAATAAATAAAGGGTATAAAATAAACCAAAATAAAATAAATAAAAATACAAAAAAAAAACAGAAATCAATCAAAAGATCAAAAAAGGTTGATTTTTTGGTAAAATAAAACAAAACAATAAGAAATAAAATAAAAATAAATAAATATTAATAAATACATATAAATAAATAAATATAAATAAATAAATAAAAATAAATAAATAAATATAAATAAATAAATAAAAATGAATAAATAAAAATGAATAAATAAAAATAAATACATAAAAATAAACAAATGAAAATAAAAACAAAAAACACTGAAGACAACCAACCGGTTGTCTTCAGTTGTCTTCAGATTAAAGTAAAAAATTCAAGTTCAACTTGAATATCCCTAAACAAAAGGGCCAAAAAATGCAAGAACTATTTTGAATAGCCATAAAGTAAAAGTTACAAACAAATACCAGTCTTTTAATCAGCCAAAAAATACCAGAAGTCTTTTGAACAGCCCTGAAGTAAAAGTGCCAAAAAAAAAATACAAGTCTTTTGAGCAGCCCTAAAGTAAAAACACCAAAAAAACAAGTTCAACTTGTGTTAAGCTGATCCCATCACAAGCTGAACACAAGTTAAGCTTGTGATGGGATCATCCTAACACAAGTTGAACCAAGTTACCATTAAAATCTCATTCAAAAAACTTATCATAATGATGTTAACTCAAAACACTCAACATAATGATGTTCCAAATGTGATAACCCTTCATATTAATAGAATTAAAATATCAGCATGTTAGAACCAAACCAAATGATTAAATTAATCTATAGTTTAGAATACAACTCAAGTTGATCTTTGAGGTGATCAACCAAACAAGCTGCTTTTTTCAAAATCATGGAATGTGGTTTGGAAACTATGGGCAGGATTGAAATCACAACTCCCTTAAGTAAAAGCTGCACCCAATAGTTATTTTTAACAAAGCAAATGAAAATAGGATCTGATTTTTCTTTTACACCCATTTTCATAGGAGTAAAAGAACAACATGATTCCAATGAAATGAAACATATTGGTCTTCCATAATTATCAGCTATTATTTGACCCATGTCAAGCTTTCAAAGCCATTTAAAATAGGGAATATTTTCATTTATTTCATTGACATCAATTCTTTTTTTTATCTTTTCAACATCTTTACTTCCCTCAAGGATCTTAGAATAGAAGCCATTATTTCTCCTCAATTTTTCAAGAATTTCATTCCAAACTTTAAACCATCCATCCTCATCATACCCAAGTGATTTAGAAATGACTCTAAGACCACAATTTTCATCACCAACTGAGTCCCAAACCTCACCCAAATACTTATGTAAGTTCTCAGGTATTTTATTTAGGTAATTTACTTCCTAAAATCAAAATTTAGTCAGCCAAAATTCTAATCTCATCAAAGGAATCACCACTCACCAAAGATGAGCTTCTATTTGACTCCTGCATTGCATCTGCTTCATCCTTTTAAAAGGAATCTGATTCCAATGGCACCAAACCCAATGAACTTTCAGCCTCTTCCACTGAATTATGAAATTCAGATGAAAATCCTGAATTTGACTATAAAAATTTCCCAATCATTTCATTAAACCAAAAAAATGAACCTTTCAAAAAAGAAAAGAATCAAAAACATTTGTCGTTTCTTCTTTGGTGCCCTTCTACTTCTCTTTTCCCGCTTAAGTTCCTTTTCAATGTTTAAAAATTGAGAAAGATCTTGAAGGGTATCTGTCAATTTTGGACAGCCTCTGCTTGATTGCTAGACTTTAGGTTCTGGTATAGGCTTTGATAGATAATTGGCCATCTCCTTCATCAAGTGCTTCAACAGCAGGCCATAATCTTGATCAGGATGATTCAAGATCATTGTATCAAACTTCTCAGGTAACTGAGAATAATTGAGCAGTTCCTCAACATTGACCTTTAAAAATTCAAAAGGATCAAATATCAGTCAAGTAGGAATAATCATTTTAGTCAAGTAGGAATCATCATTCAAAAAGAATTTATCAAAAAGCATTAATTCAAAAGAATCAATCACAAATTGATTTGAAAAATCCAACTTAAAACAACTTACATAACTAGAACCGCAAGGGCCATAATCCAAGCTCCACTGAGGATGAACATCTTCAGGCACAACAGAGCCTCTTGATGCTATTATTTCCCCTATTTGGTGGGAACAGGGAAAACCCATAGTCATTGAGTATGAATTGGTGCATACTTCCCCATCATGGTTTGGCTTTAACATATCTAATTGATCCCCAACAGGTTTTATTGCTTGTATAGACACCTTGTATCCCAATGGTAACAGTTCAGTAGGAAGAACTATTCCAATCTTTATTTGACAGTTGTAAAGGGAAGCCTGAACTTCTTTAATGTGATTTGAAACTGTGCCCTCTAGGTTTTTCTAAACATCCAACATGTTTACCAATAAGTTTGCAAGGAATTGTTTGAAATTATCATGGGCACCTTCAACCCAAGACATTGTTTTATTTAAAAAGTCTGGGTTTTTGCAATTCCAAGAGGTTACAAACGTCTCTTTGATATGAAAGATATTATGATCCATATACTTGAGTACATCCTCATGGTCTTCCAAAAAAAAAAAATATACCATTCATAATTTAAGCAACCCAAAACTAGGAAGATTAACAGTAGAAGCAGTGATTTGGCACTTACTCTAAGTTCCGCAGTATTGACCTCTGCCTCCTCCATGGTTTTTGAGGCCCCATATTTAGCCCACAGATACATAAAGCTTTTCCACCCTTCAATGTCATTATTAAAGCTCACTTTGCAGATTGCTTGTGTTTTTTTAGAAAAGTTCCATTGACAGCACTGTCTTGTTGAGTTGGGGAATATTTTTTCTGAAGCACAGATCAAATATTTTTCCCAGTCCATCACAAAGACTTTGGGAAGTCCCTCAAGATCATAAGACAACTCCTTTAGCACATTTACAGACCAACTGTAGAACTCAAATTTTTCTCTTGTTATAAAAACAAGAGCTTTTGTGAAATTTTTCTGGTTGGAAGTAATTCCTAAAACATACAATAGGGTAATGTTGTACTTATTTCTCTTATGAGTACAATCCATCATAGCTATATGATGGAATTGCTTGCAAAGATTTAATGACTCTGGGTGAGCCAAGAATATGGCCTCCAAGTGACCCTCTCCAATGAAATTTGCTTGATGAAACCAACCTGAATTACCAAGTTGGTCAAAGAGGACCTCCATAACACTTTTTACCTTCATTTCTTCAAGTGATACCTTATTTTTAGTGTTATAGATTGTTTGGTAATTAACATATTTGCCACCATTGATCTTTCTCAATTTTCTTTTGAGTTGAATTGTATTGAGCCCATCATTCATGCCTTCTTTTAGATTGTATAAGGCTACCCCAGAGATTCTCCTCAGGCAGGGATGAACTGAGGGGTGTGGAGATGGTTCATGGTTATGTTGATCATTCTGGTAGGATATTTGCCACAATGGATCTGCCTTTGTGTGACTAGCACAGATTTAAGACTTGCACCCAACCTTCCTTGTGTGAGTTTTCCTTGACCTTTTGGTGAGAAATTTCCCAGAGTAAAAACCATGTCTATCAAAGGCTAAATCCACATATTTATCAAAATTTGAGTTGAAAACTGTTAAAGCGTAACCATGATTCATTGCCCATGTTTGACATAACGTTTGTTCCTCTTCCCTAGTACAAAAAGCTCTCAAAGGAGGTTGGGAAAGTGGATCTGTCATAGTTACATAGTCATAGTTACTGCTTCATGGTTACATTGATGGCATGCACTCCATCAGGTTCAATCAAATTAAATACAGAACAGACCAGTAACATAAAATGTTACTCACCACCAGAGGTCATGTCCATTTTTGAAACATTTTGTTCCTCAATTGTCACCCTTGATGAGGATGCAATTGGGAATTCCAATGATTAATTAACCAAATCCTTCTTTTGCGCAGCTTTGTTCATTGCACTAATGTAGTCCTTGAACACAGCCATGTTAAAATGAGGGCTTTCCACTGTTCCCATAATGCAAAAAAATGGAATTCTACTTCAGTATTCAATGCAAATTTCAATTGAACAACTACTATTTTTGATCAATTTCAATTTGAGAAAGATCAATTTGTGTGATGTTTTATTTGTAGATTCCTATAGTTTCACTTTAATTTCACTTGATTTCACTTTACTTTCACTTTATGATTGCTAGATGTGGAACAACAGTTGCGCATAGTAAGCATTGATCCCATATTTGGGTTGATGGAACCCAAATGTGGTCCAGGAAGACCCCAAAAGTTTTGCACAACCCCTGGGGGGCCGCATACCCCCAAAACGTCTCAAAACCACCATTTAAGGGGTGTATATGGCCCCCTGGGGGTTGCGCTGTGGTAATCCAAACCTGTCCTATAGCCATCAGACTCATTTTATATTGTTAATTTTTATTCTTTTATCAAAGTAAAGTCACAAAAAAAATGCCAAACCCCTCATAAACTATACTCTAAACTCAAACCAACCTGAAAACCCCAAATCAAGCACCAGATAAACCCCTTCAACAATATCAACACCTGTCACAAAAACAACCCAACACCCGGCAAAGGCTGGATTATGTCACATGGATTAATGAAAAGTCTTAATTGAATATATAATCAAAAAGATTATGCTTAAAATAACCACACAACAAAACAACATACCCCATATCAGCAGGACTTAAACCATATCAGTACCAATGTTACACTACAACCAGTACTATGAAAACAAGTTAAACTACTTTTCTAGAACCTTCACCACCAGATAAGCCCTCTGAAGCGTCCTCTGAAGCACTCTTATACTCAGTTTGCCACCATTCCAACCATACAACACACACACATGCACCAACAGAAGTAGGGGCTCATGCAGCCAAGTATATCTCAATTCTCACCAACCAGCAATAAAAAATCAGTGCACATGACTTTTCTGGAATTTGCACCACCATATAAGAGCTCTGAAGCGTCCTCTAAAGCACTCTGATACTCATTTTGCCACTATATCAACCATACAACATCTGCAAGCCACACTCTCAAGTTACCCAAGTGGACATGCAGTAAAACAGCATACCTCATATCTCCACAACTAATTACATTGAAACAGCATGCAGGTAGTTCCTGCAACATTTTATACATGAAAGAGGCTCAGAAGAGTCCTTAGAAACACCCAGCACATGACTTTCCACCACCAAACCCATGCAGGTCACACCATTCAAGCTACCAAAGAGGGCTTGCAGCTGCCAAGCATGTTTCATGCTTTTCCCAACCAGCAAAATTAACTCAAGCTGAAGGCAACTTCTGCATCATTTTTTTATACAAGATAAGCACTCAGAAGCTTCCAGATCACACCATTCTTATCTTTTATCTCATATCTTAGCTTGAATCTCAAAGATTGAACTAAAAAATACAGTTATCTCTCAGCCTGATTTACACGTTTTATCACCAGAATGATTTGTCTCATGTAACTGTACCCTCCTGTTCTTCAACAGTTCAGGGAGAGGCTCAGAAACTCACTCAGGGGAGCCCTGAGCATCCCCTGAGGAATTATTTTTCTATTTAAGGGGCCTCTTTTGCCCTATCCAAGTTGTCAAGGAGGGCTTCTGCCCAGTGTGTGACTTATGGCATCTGCCAGACCAGTTACTTACCTAGTACCCAGTTATAAGTGAACCAGAATCAAGTGAAAAGGAAATAAAGGATCAAAAACGAAATTATCATTGACCATTTGACCCAAATCCTGGTGTTCTTGAAATAGGGTTCTTGAGAAAGGGCCTGTTATTCAGCACCTATTATTAGAGGGAAAACCCCCTTATTTTTGATTAGTAAATTCATAAAAGAGGAAGAGCACAAAAGAACAACCAACCAAGCCTTTTTCCGCACATCTCCCTGTGGGCAAGCCCATCTTTGGGTCCTCCTACTTGTTAAACACCTTTCAGTCAACCCTTGAAACCTTTAATTGGAATTGGAAAATAGTCGGAAAAAGTCGAAAATTCTTGATTATTAATTGGTGGAAGCTTGCCAATAATCCAATCCAACCTGGAATAGTCTTGCGATTCCTGAAAATCTCTATTAATAATTAATCTAGTTCTGATAAGAGACCTATTTTAAGTCTCAAAGAAACCAGCCACTAATTAAAAGAGAGTATTGTGCAGACTTATTATAGTTCAGAAGGGCAGGCAATTCAAAACCACCTTAGCTTACCTCTATCTATTCAAGAGTAGTAGTAAGCTAAAATCCCCTTCTAGTTACTGCCAGCAAGCAATTTGCTAAATAATCCCATTATCCCTTGGAGTCTCTACAGCGCGTTTTTGAGACAACCCCTTGGGCGCGTCTAGACGCGTGTTTTTGCCCGCACGCGTGTCTTGGAGGCGTGTATGGGCCCCCACGCTTCCATTGGGTTGTGTAGGGCCCTACACAACCCCCACACAACTTGGAGTTGTGAATTTAACATCACCCTTTTTAAGCTAAAAAAATTATGTGTAAGACAAGAAGGTGAACCAATGAGGAATAGAAACAATCTAGATAAAGAACATATATACATTCAAAGAAAGCCTACAGAGATAGGAAGAGTTTTTAATGGCTCTTTGGGGTAGTTTTTCCCATTTAGATTTTATTTCCCAATTTTCTGTGCACATAATTAAATTTGGGAACAGATAGTGTAGAATAAAATAATCAAAAGGAGGAAGAGTTATTACAATAATTCTCCCTTATACTTCTCAGTGGGAAAAAAAGGGAGCATAAGCTCTGTATTGAATAATGGGGGAAGTTAAGTAAAAGGCATGTAAAGCTTCAGATCCACTGCATGTGTCCCTATTAAACAAGAGCTCTGGAATGGAAAAATGTATTTGGAATCCAATTTACTTGAGGCCTGCTTGGATTTAATGGTTTGTCTCAACAACCACACCCACTTTCCCTCCTGATACTCCCCAGGCATCCCTTTGACCTATTTGATTGTGTTGATTTAGAAATTTTTGATTTTGAAAGAGAGGTGGTGGCTGAGTGTTGGGATTTGGTAAAAAGATAAATGGAATTTTCCACCCATTGTGCTTTAGAATCTTTGGAGGATTTTTTGAGGTAGGGGAATTAAAATTTTTGGAAATTGAAGGGAGATGAAACTGATTTAGAGGAGACACTTTTAAACCAGGAAATTTCTATGCAATCTGTCAGCTCTTCCCAATTTTTTTGTTGTTGGTTTCAGAAGATTTCAAGGTAAAAATCAATAACAAAATTGTTCCAATCTTTTTGAACAATGGTTTGGGGCTGTAGAGCTTTTTAATAACCCATTGATAATTTGAGAAAAGATCTTGTATTTTTACAGAAGTGGGAAACAAAGTTTTTCCCCAATTACAAAACTATCTTTTTGGTTAGGCTTTGGTGGAAAAAAAACTTATCCAAAAAAACGTAATCCAGGTCCTCAGAGTTCCAGCTATTTCTGAAAGTGATAGAATTAGCTCCTATTTCAGGTTTTCTAAAATCACTAAGATGGATTGAAATCCATTTTTATTAGGGATCTCTACCAAAAATTACATTCCAATGACAGACCAAAGCCTGTACAGTGTTTCCAATAGTTTGAGAGGGTTCTCTTTCTTTTTATATAAATTTTTGCTCTACCAGGACTTGCAATTCCTAATAAACAGGACCATGTTTTCTCTCATGTTATGCACTAAAAGGACCTGCACAACAGATTTTGATTCTGAAAGGCCCCCCAATTTTCCATCAGGAGGTAACTGTGTACTGAAAAGATCACAGCATGAAAAATTGGAGTGAGGAACAGAGGATGTCCCTATCCCAGAAAAGAACCCCTTTCCTGCAGCTATCAGAATTTTTGTGTGCCCCCAGTGTGGTGGCTATTTATAGACATGAACTCAAGAATCATCCACTGGCCAAGCTATAGGATATATAAACATCTGGAATTACATAAGGAGATTCTGCGTCAAAAAAAGGGGTGTTTCAGGCTCTGAAAAAGGGAGGATTCAATGTGGGGAAAGGATGTTTGATTTTATTTCAGTGAAGAAATTCAAATTGCTATTGGCCAGGCTCAAAAGAAAACAAAGGAGGTAAAGTTTATGAAACATGGAAAACAAAAGGGAAACACAACAGGTACTGGTGATTAAGGAACAAGAACATTACAATACCAAGAAATTCAATGTTGGAAAAATGGGAAAAATAAAGTTGAGGGGAATGGGGAAAGTGGGTGAGCTGAGTGGACTAATCTGGGAGAATTCATTGCAGAAAGCAATGAGAAAGATGTTGGATATCACAAGGATTCTTGATAAAATTTCTAAATTGAAAAATGTGAGAGATTATTTTTATTGAAATTAAGTTGCATGGAAGATGGCCACAGAATTCAATTGTAAAAAAGCATATTCAAAGAAGCCAAATAAAGGTTAAATAAGTAATAAATCCACAGATAGGTGTGGAAACACCACCAGGGAGGAGTAGGAAGGGAGAAGGAAATGTTGTAGCTCTTCAGTTTTCTATTTAATATTTTGGGAGGGGTTTCCTGAGGGAGGAATATTAATTTTATTGAATCTTCTAATCATAAAATGGGAGTTAAAATTGTGGAGAGACACAATTATAAGTCAAATTGAGTTTTGGAGGGGTTTTTTCATGCAACTTATTGTCTCCAGAAGTAAAATACCCATTTATTAAAAGCCTTTATCCCTTTTATCCTAGTTTTCATATTAAAATAGAACACCTGAAAAGAATAGCTTCAAAGGAGAAAAGTGGAGTTATCCAATTTTGGAACAGGTTCTAGAAGAATTATCCATCCTTTCCAGTTTCTTACACCACACACCATGAAAAAAAAATGATCACCTGATTACAAGTGATCATTGTTTTTTCATTGTGACACCTGTTGATAGGTGCCTATTTTTCATTCAGAAGCCATATAGTATTTTCTGATTGTGGGAAGAATCAATTTGGTATTCCTGATGAGACAGAGAATATGCTTACCTTGCAAAAGGAAAGCTGATAGGACTCATCTTCCAACACATTTGGCTGGAAGATTGGTAAGAAAGTTTCTTCTTACCATGCTGGTATAAACTTCTGGCTTGATGGATCAACATTATTATATTATCTCCTGATGTATTGGATTGAAAAATTAAATCCAGAAAAGAAGGAGGCCCAGTGGGTCTGTTTTGTGGAGAGTAATTTTGAGTTCATAAGATGCTAAATTCTTTGGTGATTGGATAATACTTTTACTGGCTGGATTATGTCCATTATACATGGTTTCCACTCTTGGAATGAGGAAAATAATTTTAAAATCTCAACATCATACATCTTATTTTTTCAATTCATTTAGATTCCTGAATAGAAGAACACTTCTCTGATATTTTTTCTGCTATCTGGTTGGCAGAGGATGGCATAAATGGTTAGAAGAAGATCCTGTATAGAGTATGCCTGGATTAGAAAAATCAAATTGATGGAGAACCAAATTTTCCAAAAATGCCTTATTAACCTTATCAAATGACTTTTGGACTCAAAGGGAACCTTATTTATGATAGCATGTCCATACCTTCTTTAGTAATTTAACTAAGGGGGGATCCAAGAAGGGCAAAGCTTTGTATAAAATTACTGTAAAAATTAGAGAAGCCCAAAACAATTCCTGTAAAAATTATAAAAGCACAAAAAAATGAAATATGAAGATATTATATGGAAGCTACCAGCTAGTTATTATGCTTTTTATATTTGGGTCCATCTATATTCTGGTATTTTCTATTAAAAACCTCAGGAACTTCATGGAACTAGAAAAAAAAAGAACACTTTTTGGGGGAAACAAGCATTTTATTGGCTTTTGATTTGGAGAGGACAGCCTCAAGGTGCCATTTGTGCTTGTTGGAATTGCAAGAGAATATCAGGATATCATCAAATTAAACAAAAAATAATTTATCTACCACTGTCCCCAAAGGGAGGTCTAGATCCCTCCTTGAGGCTGATTGCTATGTCCAAGTCCCAATGGGTAGGTAAGAATTCCAAAGGCTGAGGTAGAAATATATCAGTGTAGGAAAATACTGGAAATGGTTAAGGTTTCTTGTGTTCAGAAACTGTGACTATGTGTTTCTCACTTATTTTTTTCTGGCTCATTGTGTTTAACATCATCTTTACGCCTTCTTTGGCAAATGTAAACTTCACCTGGTGTTTTTTCATCCACTTGGTTCCCAGAATCATGGCACACACATTCAGGGCTTTCAAGTAGAAGAAATTGAAAATTTTCTTATACCTGGGACCATTGTGTATGCAGAAAATGCCTTTCCAGTAGCTATCTGCCATGGCTTTTTCCCCATTGAAACCAACACACATTAGAGAATCAACCAAGTGTGAAACTGTCAGGATCAGGAGTCTTACTTACTCTGAATTTAGGAATTTACCTTTTTCTCATTTATCTGACAGGACATTTTCAACAGAATCTTCAGGGCCAGAACTAAATGAGAATTCTAGCATAAATTTACTATCCTTCCCTTCAAATTTTTGAAATGATTCCAGGGCCAAAACAATGGTGGAAGTAATTTGGTTTTCTGTTGGAGGCTGGTTTTTTTGGAATTGGTTTCTGAGTGGATGTTTTGAAAAATTGTTTAGCTACTTTTTGGTGGTACAAGTCCATTTTCACCTTTATTTTCAGCCCATAGTTTTGGAAACAGAAAACCCAAATCCCTCAATGGTATTCACCCAGTAGCAGTTCAAAGTGAAAGCAAAGGCCTTGAATCCTGCATTCCAGTCAGAAAAAAAACATTGGGGTGTTAGCAGGGATTTTCCAGGAACTTGGGAATCTAATCATGGTCTGGATTTTTGCCACTCTCCTTTTTCCACCCTAGGAGAATATGGAATCAATTTCCATTTCATCTGGCTTTGGAGGAGTGGTGATTTCTGGGGACTTCATTCAATATGGGATTTGTTTCCCCTGGATCTGTTTCAATTATTTGTTTCCCCTGGATCTGTTTCAAGTATTTGTTTCCCCTGGATCTGTTTCAACTGTTCTAACTCTCCTGCCACTAATATTTCCAGTGAAATTTTAACCTTGAGGCTGGTGGTTGGTTCCCAGTCTGGTAGCATTATAGCTGTTGAGAAAATTTCTCAATCCCAGGCCAAGATATAAATCTTTATCTTTGATGCCTCCAACAGGTCAACCACTTCTGCTAGTGCTGAAAAGGCAGAGTTGAAATTGGAGACTGATCTGTTACCCTGTTTGCATGTGTCAAATTTTCAATCCATACAGCCTTTAGCCTTTTGGTTGCTAAAGGGGGTCAACATAGCCTTGCTGAAGCTTTCAAATGATTTCAACTCTGGAATGAGAAAGGGTGGTTGTTGCAAAGTCTAATTATCTTTTTCCTTCTGTTTAGTACCACATTCCTGTTTAGTAGGCTGGTATACTAGGTTTCTGAGGCTGTTGTATTATTTTGTTTTTTAAATTGAGGAGAGATGAACTGTATCTTTTGGGACTCAGTAGCAAAGGAGCTATTGTGGACATATATATAATTACAGGTGATATCTAGGAAGTTAACTAGGACTTCAGACTTCCAAACAATTTTGAAGTGAGTCATAGAGGGTTCTTTACACAATAATTTATCAAGTTGTGACTGAGTGCCAAGGAGAGCTGTTGCCATAGTTTTTTGTTTTGTTGCAAGAGGTATTCCTGTTGCATGTTGGAATGTTGTTGCTGTTGTATCTCTTGTTGTTTTTGTATCCATTCCTGCTGTCTCTGGCACAATTTGTATAGTAAGGGAATATTGGAGTTAGGGTTATTATTTAGATTGATGCTTTGTAGGTCTTTAAAAATGTCTGAATCTTCTGAAGGTTCTTGTACCCTCATTTTTCATGAGGACATCCCGGTTATTTTCTTTACTTATTAGGCTAACACGTCCCTTTTTCTTGTTTTAACTGTGCTTCTTTTGCTTATCTTAATGAGCCTTTTTACACAAACTTTCATAATGATTGGGTCAAAATGTCACGGAAGATGCTTTAGGATTTTTGATAGGCTAAATAAATTACGCGTAAGACTAAGAAGTTGACCCAATGAGCAATATAAACAATCTAGATACAGCATGTATATATACGCAAAGACAAGCCGCGGAAATAGGAAGAGTCTTTCCTCGGCCGAATAGTTAGCTCTTTGGCGTAGGTTTTCCCATTGAGATCCTATTTCCCAATTGTCCGTGCGGATAATAAACTGTGGGAACGGATAGTATAGAATAAAACAATCGAACGGGAACGGAGTTATGACATGGTAGATTTAGATTTCCGTTTTCGAGGTTTACTATCGTCTTGATGACCATGTTTGGATTTCTTGGATCGATGCCGTTTCTCATGACGTTGAGTTTCCAGGAAACAAACCTCATCCCTGATCTTAAACAAGTGATTCTTGACCTCGTAGGTGTTCGAACCTATGACGTAGGGTAATAAGTTCTCATTATTCTGGAATCAGTGAGCGAACAAGTGTCATTCATCACCGGTTTTTGTGTTGTCATTCATCACCGGTTTTTGTGTTGGGTTGTTGTTCGTTTCGAGCGATTGATGCGGGTTACCCCGGATAATCCCCCAACAGTCAGAAAAAAAAGAAGAAAAAATAAACACATGTCAGTCAGACCATCACCCTCAATTGATCATGTCTAGCGGAAAGCCATCTCGACAATCGCAACTTCTCATTCTAATTTTTGTCTCTGTTTTCATCCGTCGATGAGCTCTCTTACCAGGGATTGAGTAATGGACTGTTGAACCTGCTTGTAGGATTGGGCTGGTTTGGATTCAAGTAGTTGAATGCTCAAGGGTGGTGTTAGAAGTGATTCCATGGGTTGATGGGTCGATCTTTCTGCTCTTTATAATCGATTGTTGGTCTGTCTTGATGATCGATTGAAGTTCGTCAGATTGGTGAGATTGGGGGACCACGGTCTGTTCGCCCGAGTGGACCACGGGCAGTGTAATGACTGCTGCCATCTGAAATGAATAAATCCCACGATCCGATTTTGCATAACCTAGGGTGTCCTATCTTGCCCTCATTCAACACAGGTCGCGACCCAGAAGCCCCGCCCATAGATACAGGTGATTGATGGAGGAATGTATTGGGGGACATGTCGCATTATCAGAAAGTATAGACTCATCCTAACTTACACATACTCCAGGAGGAACTTGAATGATGGTTGAGACTCTTCGAAAAATTCGATCAAATGATTGTAGCATGACCGAAAGAAGGGTGAAAACTGTAGTCCGTTCATGTTGGCTATTCAGAGTTACGCAAACTGATGGTATAAGATGCTAGGAAACAGGTTGAAAAGTGTTTTGAGCTAGGATAGCTAAACTAACACCCAGATATGGTAAGCTTGAGTGCAGGACAGAGTCTACCACCCATCAAGTTTGTACTAAGCCCCAAGGTTGCACACAAAGGGAAAAGCAGAATGCAAATGCAGCAGGAACTCAGGGGAGGCTGCTTCAATGAAGTTTGAAGATGGCCCAAGGATGGTTTTGTCACAACCAACCCACATACTTTAAAATTGGAAAAGGAATGTGGTGCTCATGGTGAAAAGAGAAGATACAAAACCCATGAAGAACCTTGAATTTAAAAATATATCTTCAAAGTTTGGAGCTGATGCTTTGAAGCAAGGTGCAAGGTTGAGGGAAAATGTTTCAATGATCAAAAACTGGCACAAGCTCAATGTAACACTTTTTAATCAGAAAATTATAATAGTGTATGAAATTAACTAATCAAAAAATATATGGTGAAGATATTTGTTCTTTTAAGGTATGGTGTATAAAGCATGCCTGGGTGCCTGTCCAAGTTTGAATTGTTGTGCACTAAGCAGAACTTGGATTGGCACCCAGGGAGCTTGATTAGGTTGGGCATGTGGGGTTTAAAACTTTATTCCCAACAAAGCTGCCCTTGAATACAATCAAAGCCATTTGCAAAAAACCAATCAGCCTCCCTCCCCACAAATTTTAACCCATTTTTTTTTTAAAAAAAATATAATCATGTATTATCTGAGTCAATGCAACCATCTTTTATTGGTTCCAAGATAAAATTGGCCTGGTACCAGACTTTGGCCAAAGTTTGCTTTGATTGGCACCAAGGTGGCTTTTATTGGCAACATGCAGGATTGAAAAAAATCTTGGATACCTTTATGTGCCAGACTAACAGGCTTTATGCACCATTGTCTACATCCTAGTGTGTGGATGTGATACAAAGTGAATAATTCCAGCTCTAGTTTGAAATGGGAGACGTTAAATTCATGACTCCCAATCGTGTGGGAGTCATGTAGGGCCCTACACGGCCCAATGTACGGGTGTGGGCCCATACAATCCTGCGGGGAAGAACACTTGTCTAGACGCGCCCAAGGGGCCATCTCAAACATGCACAACCCCCAGGGGGCTGTATACACCCCATACATGGCAGTTTTGAGCCGTGTTGGGGGGTACAAAGCCCCCCAGGGGTTGTTCCAAACTTTTTGGGTCCCCCTGAACCACATTTGGTTTCCATCAACCCAAATTTGGGATCAATGCTTACTATGTGGGACTGTTCCACATCTAGCAATCATAAAGTGACACTAAAGTGAAATTAAAGTGAAATGAAGTGAAATTAAAGTGACACTATAGGAAACTGCAAATAAAACATCCCACAAAATTGATCTTTCTCAAATTGAAAGTGAGAAAACTTGCTAGTTTTTCAATTGAAAGTTGGATTGAATACTGAAGTAGAATTGCATTTTTTTTGCATTATGGGAACAGTGGAAAGCCCTCATTTTAACATGGCCATGTTCAAGGAATAAATTAGTTCAATAAATAAAGCTGCGTTAAAGAAGGATTTGGGTAATTAATCATTGTAAGCCCCAATTGCATCCTCATCAAGGGTGACAATTGAGGAACAAAATGTTTCACAAATGGACATGACCTCTGGTGGTGAGTAACATTTTATGTTACTGGTCTTTGCTGTATTTAATTTGATTGAACATGATGGAGTGCATGCCATCAATATAACCATGAAACTGTAACTATGAATATGTAACTATGACAGATCCACTTGCCCAACCTCCTGTGAGAGCTTTTCCTACTAGAAGAGAGGCAAAAACGTATTGTCAAAAATGGGCAATGAAGCATGGTTACGCTTTAAAAGTTTTAAAGTCAAAGTGTGATAAAGATGTGGATTTAGTATGTGATAGATATGGTTTGTACTTTGGGAAATTTCTCACCAAATGTTCAAGGCAAACTCACACAAGGAAGGTTGGGTGCAAGTTTTGAATCTGTGCTAGTCACACAAA
Source organism: Puccinia polysora (assembly GCA_025617555.3). Lineage (NCBI taxonomy): Eukaryota > Fungi > Basidiomycota > Pucciniomycetes > Pucciniales > Pucciniaceae > Puccinia > Puccinia polysora. The sequence continues at coordinate 66,869,932 of CM062613.1, forward strand.
GGCAGATACCTTGTGAAAAATCTCCTACAAAAATGATCAGCATAACCATGAACCATCTCCAGACCCCTCAGTGCATCCTCACCTGAGGAGAATCTCTGGGGTAGCCTTAGACCGTCGAAAAGAAGCCATGAATGATGGGCTCAATACAATTTAACTCAAAAGAAAATTGAGCAAGATTCATGGTGGAAAATGTGTTGATGACCAAAAAATCTATAACACTAAGCGTAAGCTGGTGCTTGAAGAACTGAAGGCAAAGTTTTATGAGGTTCCTCTTTAAAAAAATTGGTAATTCAGGTTGGGTTCATCAAGCAAAATCTAGTGGAGAGGGTCACTTGCAGGCCCTATTCTTGGCTCACCCAGAGTAGTGCTATATGATGGAATTTCTTTCAAAGAAAAATAAGTAAAACATCCCCCTATTTCACATTGTAGGAATTACTTCCAACCAGAAAAATTTCACAAAAGCTCTTGTTTTTATAACAAGAGAAAAGTTTGAGTTCTACATTTGGTCTGTAAATGCACTAAAGGAGTTGGCTTATGATCCTTAGAGACTTCCCAAAGTCTTTGTGATGGACCATGAAAAAGCTTTGAACTGTGCTCTAGAACAAATATTCCCTGAGTCAACACAACATTTCTGTCAATGGAAATTGTCTAAAAACACACAAGCAAGCTGTAAAGTGAGCTTTAATAATGAAATTGAAGGGTGGCAAAGCTTTATGTCTCTGTGGGCTAAGTATGGGGCCTCAAAAACCAAGGAGGAGATAGATTTCAATGATGCAGAACTTAGAGTAAGTGCCAAATCACTGCCTCTACTGTTAATATTCCTAGTTTTGGGTTGCTTAAATTATGAATTTTATAAAGTGTTTTTTGGAAGACTATGAGAATATACTTGAGTATATGGATCATAATATCTTCCGTATCAAAGAGATGTTTGTAATGGCTTGGACTTTTGAAATAAAATAAAGTTTTGGGTTGAAGGGGCCCATGCTAATCTCAAACAATTACTTGCAAACTTGTGGGGAAACATGTTGGCTGTTTGGAAAAACCTAGAGGGCGCAGATTCCAATCAAATTAAATTGATTCAGGCTGCACTTTACAAATCTCAAATAAAGATTGGAATAGTTCTTCCTACTGAACTGTTACCATTGGGATACAAGATGTATTTAGAAGCAATAAAACTTTTTGGGGATCAATTAGAGAGGTTAAAGCAGAACCATGATGGGGAAGTGTGTGTGAGAATTTGGATTGGCAACCAAGAACAAGCTGAATTTCAGAAAGAGATGACAAGTTTAAGAATGAGAATGAACAGCCATACATTAGATAACAGGAAAGAAGTGACCAACATAGAACAAGCTTGCTGAGACAAGCAAGTCTTATATGAAGGAATTAAGAGGGATAGACTTGGAGAAGCAGCCAGGGTAGGAGTTGCAGTTCCAGTCCAGAATAACTAATTAAGGAGAGAGGAACTGAGAGTTGAATAGTAAGCTCCTGCACTGATCAACAAGTTTCCAGGTAAGGTTCTTACCATGATCTGATTGGATGCTTTTTGTGATGGGTTGAAGGATTGGATGATGATAGATGTTGAATGTAGGAATGAAGAGTTGATTGGACTCATACAGTGGATTGGATTGATTGGCTAGATTGATTGATAAATATTGATTGATTGATTGAGTTGAGAGATAATTGATTGATCAAAGTTGGTTGGTTGTTCCAATAAGAGATAAAGGTTGAATCAAATAGTGATTGTCTTCATGGGCTTAAGCGGTGTGGAAAAAAGAGAGGTGAAACCCCCCAAAGTTGTCCTCAGGTTCCAGAAGTTATTGTTCTAAGCGTTTGTAAGGGGATTGGATGCAATGAGTTTTCAGAATAGAGAGGGTGATGATGATATACAATATATGATATGATCCAACCTGGAGTTGAAGTGGTATTTTTGAGTCCTCCCTCTCAACCCTAACCTAGGTAAAACCACAAGCAACAAGATAGATGAAATATGACCCCAAGTACAGAACCCTAGCTCCACCCTAACCCTACCCCGTACCACCCACCCCATCCAAAAACTTCCCCTTTGATATCACGTACGTCCGGTTTGCCCTTCTCATGGCGCAGCCCTCTGCTGTGCCCTACTCAGAGCCTCCTGGGTTTTATCCATCTGTGCGCATCCGCGGATCCCGCAATCCTTGAGTCAGCCCGCGCTTATGCCCGTGCAAACCTCCCCAGCGCGTATAACCCCTGACCGCCCCGCCCTCACCTTCCAGACTAGCCACCTGCGAGCTTGGTTGGGCCGGCTCCATCAGTTGGTCCGCGTTCCCCGGGCGGGTCATGGCCCAGCTCCCCCCAGAGTAGGCCCAACCTGCAACTGGTGCCAAGCCCCACAATTCCTGCCGCTGAGCCCTCATCCGCTGCTGCTGAGCCCGCAGCAGGCACTGCTGAGACCGCGCGCACCCCAAATGCTGAGCCTGACCTACCCAAATGCTGAGCGCGCAGCCTGCAATGCAGCTCCCAATCCAAGGTTATAAATACAACACCACATCCCCCCCAAGTTGAGTTCTGTCCCCAGAGGTCCTTCCATCACTACCTTGACCCTACCACGCTACCGGACCCCCCCCCCCTGCTCCCAGTCCACCCCAGCTACTAGCCCCTCCCCTCCTTCCAAATTCTGCCAACACTATGATCCCCTGTGATTTCTGCACCCGCAGCGGGCATGTGTGTTTGATTGTTCCTGGTCAACGCGCCTGCAGCGCTTGCCATTGCGGCCACCGCTGCTTCTTGCTTAGGGAGGGAATGCCCTAGCCTCCCCCTCAATCCAGCTCCCGTTCCCACCCGTGCAAGAGGGCCCGTCCAGACCTGTTTGTGGTATTGGACAATGAAACCATCTTGGAGGACTTGTGGACTCCGCCTGGATCACCCCTTTGCCGCCCCCAAGCTTGATCCGCGACTCCTCTTCACCTTTCCGTTGCGCAGGACCTCCCCGGAAGGAGGATTTACCCAACTTTGGGGTTTTCCGGGCAGCTATGCAATTCTGGGCGGACCGCGTCCGGGTTACGCAAGGCACAAGGGACCCACGTATCAATAAAATCCTTTGACGTTGCGCGGCTCCTCCTCCAGCTCCTACTCTGGTCCCCGCCCCGGCTCCTCCTATGGCCCCTGCCCCAGCTCCAGCCCCAGCCCCGTCTCCTGCCCCGGCCCCTTCCCTGGCTCCGCAAGCCACCCCTCCACCGCCTGCGTCACCCATTGTTGTCTTGTTGTTGCCTCCTGTTGGACCAAGCCCACCAGATGGTCCTCCGGAGGCCCCCTCTTCACCAGTCCTGCCTCCCCCCAGCCCCCCCAAGATCCCAGAAATCCCTGTTGTTTTGTCACTCCCAGCGGCTGGATTTGAGATCTTTGCTGAAAGGTTGACCGCGATGCTCCGCAACTTCCTAGAAACCCCCCAGCATTCAATCCTTGGAATCCCTGAGCAAGCTTTTGACGTCTTTCCAGGCCTTACTGGTGTTGTTGTGGGCAGACATGGAGGAAATGATGAGAATGGCTTACGTGCATTGCCCCCCTCTCCCCCTTCCCTCTTTCTGCGTTTTTTTTTTTTTTTTTTTTTTTCATTGTACCGCGCTTCCCCTGATTGAGAGAAATACACGTCTTCTGCGCGAGCGTCCTTTCCCAGCGGGTTGTCCTGTGGAAACATCCCTGCGTCCAAAGTGAGTTTTAAAGAAAGTTTGGCGTCCAGGCGTCATAAGTGAGAATGAGAGTGAGATTGAGATCTGCGCCCTTGTCCTGGTGAGAATGAGAGTGAGATTGAGATCCGCGCCCGCATGCTGAGCCAAAAAAGTTCCCCAGAAGGTACCTGGACCGCTCCAGCCAAACTTCCACACAGTTCCCCGTACCCATCCTGGAACAAACACAACCACCCTCCACCAGCGACCACACACAGTCATCCAAGAGAGGAAAAGAAGTTAAGGAAACAAACACTCTGAGGTGTCTAGCTGTTCCGGCTGTGAACCGGCTAGGACACCCCCTCACCAAATCAGACCTGTCCCATACGTGTCCCACGCATACTCCGCGCCCATAACGTTGTGGAAACCAAAGGGGCAATACCCCCTGAAGTTTTCCTCCAGTTCTGGAATTTATTGATCAAAGCGTCTGTAAGGAGATTGGATGCAGATGGTCAAGAGAGAGAGAGAGAGAGAGAGATAATGAGATGAATTCCTTCCTTTCCAATCCAATCCAATCTCGCATGATGATCCAATGTGATGATGTGATGTGATGATCCAATAGAACCCAGAGTTGAGAGTGAAGTATTTAAGTCCTTCATCTCAACCCTAACCTAAGTACAACCGCAAGTAAGCAAGAATGATGGAATACAACCCCTAAGCCACAGAACCCTAGCCCAACCCTATCCCTCCATTCCCCATCCCGTAACCCATGCTCCACCTCCCCTGCCCCATTCCCCGTCCGCCCAACAACCCGTTCCAGGTATCCGGGGCGTACCCCCGTGATCCAATCCGCGCATCTTGCAATGTGCAATCTGCTTGATCCGCGCGAGCCTTCCAATCCGCGCAATCTGTCCAATCTGCGCAAGCCTTCCAATCCGCGCAAGCTTTCTGATAGGCACAAGCCTTCCAATCCACGCAAGCTTTCCAATCCACGCGAGCTTTCCGATCCGCGCAAGCCTTCCAATCCGCGCAAGCTTTCCGATCCGGGCAAGCTGTCCAATCCGCGCAAGCCTTCCAATCCGCGCAATCCGTCCGATCTGCGCAAGCCTTCCAATCCGCGCAAGCTTTCCAATCCACGCAAGCCTTCCAATCCGCGCAATCCGTCCAATCTGCAAAAGCCTTCCAATCCGCGCAAGCTTTCCAATCCACGCAAGCCCGCAGCGCGCAGCCTTTCCCAACTTGCGTCCATGAAAGAGCACCAAAATTTTGTAAGAGAAGACAACTGATAAAGAGAAGTCAGAGAAAAGAACCAAACCCAAAAAGAAAAATTTTTATTATTATTATTATTTTTTTTTACTTACATCAGACCTCCGCTCCTTGTCCCGCATTACCAAACCGCGGGGCTTGTCCTTGCATTTACAGACCCAGCTTGCGCTGCGCCCGCGTCCCTGCAACCAATCATAGCCATAACCAGTACCAACTTGCAAAGTGATGTATTTAAAAAAATAAGAAAACAAACATTCTGGGGTGTCTAGTTATTCCGGCTGTGAACCGGCTAGAGAACCCCCTCACCAAATCAACCTTTTACCCTACTTGCGTCCCCCCCAGCTTGACGGCTGTCCCCAGCGGTTTTTAGCCTCTCGCTCCTTTGAGGCGGCGGGTTGCACACAGGCTCCTCCTCAGCCAAAGAGCCCAATTTTTCTACCAATCCTGAACCACCAGAACCGTCCCCTGCGTCTGTGCCATTGCTGGCCGTCTTGTCAAAGGAGGTGGAGCCGCGTGCCAAGAAGCGCTTCATGTGAAAAGACGCGGCCTTCTGTTTGAGCGGCGCCCCATCCAATTCCTCAAGCTGATAACTCCCGCCCTTGAACTTGGATGCCACGTGGAAGGGGCCGTCCCATTGGTTGGCAAAAAGCTTACACCACTGGGACTCCAGACTGCGGTTGTACAGCAAGACCAAGTCCCCCTTCCGCAACGGATCCCAGAGGCAATGGGAACAACGCTTGTCCCAATAGCGGACCAACGCCGTCCTAGTCTTCCGCAACCTTTCCGCAGCCTTTGCCAGAGTCTTGTCCCGTCAGAGAAGCTGTTTGGCGCGCGCCTCCACAAGCTCCGCGGATGTCTTCACCTTCCACCAGTCCATGCCCAAGAAGGTTTCCAGCTCAATGTCTACCGGAAGCACCAGATGCTGTCCATAGAGAAGTTCATAAGGCAAGTAGCCCTTTGAGCGTTTGAACAAGATCCTGTCCGCAAAGAGGACCACCGGAAGGGCCTCCTGCCACCGCTTGCCGTCCTCATCGCACATCTTTACCAGGGCGTCCTTGATAGGATGATGACCACTTTTGATCATCCCGGTGCCCTCCGGATAGTACTCCATGACCCTCCCAAACCTGGCTCCACAATTCTGGACCAGCATCATCAAACAACTCCAGAACTGCGCGCCTCCATTGACGGTGACCAGGCAAAGTGAACCATACTGCGCAAACAAATCTTCCTCTAGAAACTGAGCAACCTTCTCTGCCAACAACTTCACCAGAGGACAAGCCTTGACCCAACCCAATAGATTTTTCCACATGACCAGCAGGTATGCAAACTTTCCTGCCTTTATGTGGACCACTTCAAGGGAGACCCTCCCAAACAGCACGTCCTCCCCTGTAGGGTGACCCACCTCCCTGGGCAGCATAGAGCTCTTCCGTTGACAGGCTTCACAAGACTTCACCCATTCACGCACTGCGCACACCACACCCGGCCACCTGAACCTTGCTTTCACCCGCCTTCGCGTTTTGATCTTGCCCCAGTGGCCAAGGTTGTTGTGAAGACACCTCAGAATCATTTCCTGGTCCTTCCTCAATGTTGCGACCACCAAAGGCACTGGGGTACTCCGCCGCCACAGCTGCCCTTCCTGCAAGTAGAAGTTGGTTGCACACCGCTTTGCCCATCAAATTACCGCCCCTGACGTACCCTTGGGAAACCAAAGATCCTGCAAAAAGGAGCACAAGGTTGCGTAACACCCGGACTGCTGCAGCGGAAGGATGACCTCCGCCTCCACCATACCTACACGGATAAATGGAGACTCCACGTCCAGGGGTTCCACCCCATCAAACGGGTCCTCCCGCGGATACCACAACAGCGCGTTGGGCATTGTGAACGCCCTCCCCGGAACATGGACCATGCCAAAAGTAAAGAGCTGAAGAAAAGCCACCCATCTAGTCATAGGAGCGTTTGGCAGCATTGGAGAATTGATCATCCGCGCCAGGGCCTTGGCATCAACCACAGCTCAAAGTGTACCCCCCAAAGCAGGTGCTGAAGCCTCTGCACAATACCAGCTTTGGCTGCAAATACCAACTCTCCTTCACGGTAAACGTCACGGACTCATAGAGGACCGGAATGTCCTTACCATCCTCTTCTTGCGTCAGGACACCGCCCGCACCAAACTTGCTGGAGTCAACAGCAAGGCAGATCCCTCCTGCGTCGTAGTCAAGGTCCCAGAGGACAATTTTGCGGCCCACAGTCTCCTTGAGCTTTGCAAAGGCAGAGTCACACCTTGCCGTCCATTCCCACGCCACACCCTTCTGTGTTAGCATCTGCAGCAGACTTGCAACTTCCGCAAACTTCTCAATGAACATGTGGATGTAACTGCACAGTCCCAGGAATTGGAGGATATGCAAAGGCGTCCGCGGGGTTGGCCATTCAAGGAATTTGTTCCATTTCTTTGCCGCAATTCTCCTGCCGTTGAAAGCCACCACATGTCCTAGCACTTCCAGCGCCGGAACAAAAACTGTCAACTTACTCTCCAACACTGTAAGACCTTCCTCCTTGATCTGGAACAAGACCCGCTCCAACGTCTGCGCGTACTCCCAGATGAAGCGGCGGAGCTTTGGGGCTTCCTCTAACACCGCCCCCCCGTAATCCGTCTTTGGTCCGTTGATGCCCGCGTCGTCGATGAAGATCAGAACCCTGTCTGGTATGTCGTCCCGCAGAATCCACGTCATCTGGGCCTGATAAACCACCACCAAGTTTGTTGTGCCCTGCGGCAACTGTGTCAGCTGTATCCTCCCCAATCCTGTCTCAAACGCAGTCAAAGGCCAAAAGTTGGGATGGAGCTTGCGCTGTTTGTACCCCCCCATTACAGCAACCAATCTGTAACACGCACGCCCTGCCATTGATTCCAGGAACTCTTCCACACATGGCAGCAATCCTGCGTCCCAGATGGTGAATGAGTTAAGCCGCTGTAGGTCATGAACAATCCTAAGCAACTTTCCATCCTGTTTAACAACTGCAAAGATTGGGCTAGAGTAACTGGATGTGGACTGCTTGTACAACCCCGTCCTCACGCACTCCTGGACCAGTTCCAAAAAGGGTTCCCACACGGTCTGAGGGATTGGAATTGGCTTGATCTGCCAGGGCTTGTGCAGCACCGTGGGGATCACATAGGGATTGCCAACCTTGTTCCTCAGCAATCCGCGCTTTTCGGCCCAAAGGCAAGGGCTTTTTTGTGGAGTAGCAGCACCAATGCCAGCAAATCCTTCTCCTCCGCACTCAACCACTCCGTTGGCCCAAAATTAAGCGCCTCAATCCGCTCATCTGTGATCCGCGCCGACCTTGTTACCCACCCGGAATTCTTCAACGGACTTACCCAGGGGTCCCAAGACCAGGAGATTGGCCTTAGAGGCCCGTTCAGTCCCTGCGGCATTGGCTTGTTCTGGGGCCAAACCTTTTGTGCCATGGGCTTGTAACTTCCCGCGTTGCACCTGACCATCCTTACGCATCCACCGTTGTCCTTGTGATTCCTGGCAATAATCAACCCGCGGCTCTGGCCTTTGCTAACAAGCGTGGCACTATGGTAGGGTTTTTGAAACACAGTACCTTTTGGATTTTTGGTTTAAATATCTGGATTAAGAGGGCTTAAAAAGAAAAAAGTCAACAAGAGAAGCAACTTGAATGGAAGAGAACAAAGAAAATAGAAGAAGGAAACAAAAATCAAGCTAAGAAGATTACCAGGACTACTGGAACAAGGCTAGGACAAGAAGAATAAGAGAATTAAGAGCAAGAGGACACTGAGGACAAAGACAAGAGTTAGTTGACAGGATTAACAAGGTTGAGGTTGAGAGTAGTCTAACCAGACAAGATAGACTTGAGGATTGATTGACGACTGAAGGATTTGATTAAAGAATAGGGGATGAAGATGAAGCAAAGAGAAAAAAAAAGTAAGAAGTAGATCGAGTGATTTGAGTGAAGTTGAGAAGATGAATAAAGAAAACAGAAGAACGGAAGAGACAAAGAAAACAGAAGAACGGAAGAGACAATAAAAGAAAACAGAAAAGGAAAGAAAAGAATGAACTGGACAAAGAATCGAGTGGGGACAATGTGAAGATCGATTGATTCAAAGTTTTGGATTTGACAGATAGAGGTTCCGATACAGTTGCCCCGTTGTGGAAAGAATAAGGGTTTTCCCCCTATAACTGTCCTAAGGTTTGGAAGTTAATGGTTCCCTGCGTCTGAAAGGAGATGAGGATGCCCAAAGTTGCACTTAAATGAGAAATAGAAATAAGGAGATAAGAGATAAAGAAAAGTAGAGAGAGTGAAATCACCAATCCTTCAATCCTAAGAACTTTCCACCTGGATGTGTATCCGGTATGAGTTCCTTTAATCTCTTGGTGAGATGATTGATCCAATCCAATGATGTGATGCTATGATTCCATGCCCCCTCCACTCCTAACCCGGAGTTGAGAGTGAGGATAAGTCCACCCTCTCAACCCTAACCTAAGCACACGCGCAAATAACAGTATGACAAAGAAACAGAAAACAATCCCAAAACAGAAACCCTAGCCTCCTCTCTCTGCCTCCTCCGTACCAAACTCCCCCCACCGTCCATACGCCGTTCCGTTCATCCGGTTTGTCCTTCTCATGACGCGGTCCTTGCACTGCGCCCTACTCAGAGCCCCCCCCGCGCCTGTCCGTATCCGTTTGTCTGCGCTGTGGAAAGAATAAAGGTTATCCCCCTATAATTGTCCCAAGGTTTGGAATTTAACGGTTCCCTGCGTTTGAAAGGAGATGAGGATGTCTGAAGTCACACTTAAATAAGAAATAGAGATAAGGAGATAAGAGATAAAGAAAAGTAGAGAGAGAGAGAAATTTCCAATCCTTCAATCCTCAGAACTTTCCACCTGGATGTGTATCCGGTATGAGTTCCTTTAATCTCCTGGTGAGATGAGTGACTCAATCTGATGATGAGATTCTTCCTCTTCCGCTTCTCTCATGCATCAATGCTCCCCTGCTTCCTCCTAACCCGGAGTTGAGAGTGAGGATAAGTCCTCCCTCTCAACCCTAACCTAAGTACACGCGCAAATAAAAGTATGACAACAAAACAGAAAATAATCCCAAAACAGAAACCCTAGCCTCCTCTCCCCGCCTCCTCCGTACCAAACTCCCCCCGCCGTCCATACGCCGTTCCGTTCATCCGGTTCGTCCTTCTCATGACGCGGTCCTTGCATGGCGCCCTACTTGGAGCCCCCTGTGCCTGTCCGTATCCATTCGTCCGCGCCCGTTGTGGGTGTTTGGTAATATCCAGCATGATCCGCGCGCTTGCGCGCGCGCTCAACCGTTCCTTCATAGCCCGCAGATTGCTCCGCCCCTATGTATCCAAACCGGCGCGCCGGCAAACCTAGTCAAGCGCACTACCTTCCAAATCCGATCTCCGGGGCGGATCGCCGCCCACCCCGCATTCAATGCTGAGCCCAACCTGTCCACCAGGTGCGGAGCCAAACAGCGGCTGCCGCTGCTGAGCACTCCGCATACCCTAATGCTGAGCCCGCTCGCCCCCAATGCTGAGCGCGCAGCTGCGACGCAGTTCCCAATCTGTGTCTATAAATTGACACCACATCCCCCCCCAGCTTGAGTTCTGTCCCCAGAAGTTTCCCATTGCTTCACCATACCACCACCTCCGCTACTTCCACTCCACCCCCACCACTTCCCACTACCACCTTCCCTGTTTCCCTCCTCTCCATTGCCATCATGCTCCCTTGCAAGTTCTGCGCTTGGAACGGGCATGCGTGTTCAATCATCCCCGGTCCTTGCGCCTGTGTAGCTTGCCGTTGCGGTCATTGTTGCTGCTTGCTTAGCAACAGCATCCCTTGGGCTCCCCCCAAATCCGGCTCTTGCCCCAGGCGGTGCAAGAGGGCTCGTCCGGACCCGTGTGTGGTTTTGGACGACGAGTTGATCTTGGAAGGCTTGTGGACACCACCCGGTTCACCTTCATCCCGCCGCCCCCAAGCTCCGTCACCCACCACTTTGCACGTGAGCCGCAACTTGGCATCACCCCTCCGCCGGGCTGGACCTCCGCAACGGGGCGGATACAAAACTTCCGAGGAATGGCGCGCGGCAACCCGCGCTTGGGCCGCTGCTGTTGGTGTGAACCAAACGGTACCAGACCTGAGACTCTCTGGAAGACCCGCGGCCGCGCCAGCACCTCCTCCTCCAACTCCACGACTGCAGACACCGCCCGCGCCACCAGTGGACTCCAATGAGAGGCCTACGACCCGAGACTCTCCTCTGCCTCCATCACCAATTGTTGTCCCTTCATCGCCTCCAGCTGGACCGAGCCCCCCTGTTGGTTCCCCAGAGGCACCATCTTTGCCGGCCGCTCCTCCTCCCAGCCCTCCAGAGATCCCGGAGATTCCAATTGTAATGGCGCTCCCGGCGGCCGGCTTCAAAGCTTTTGCGGAAAGGTCAACCACGATGCTCCGGAACTTCCTCGCGATCCCCGGCGCACAATCCTGCCAATCCCGGCGCAAACTCCTGGCGTCTTTCCGGGCTTTACTGGCGGCTTCAAGGGTGGAAATGGAGGAAATGATGAAGATGGATTAGGCGCATTGCCCCCCCCTTTTCCTCTTCTCCCTTTCCTCTACTTTCTCTCTTCTTGTTGTTGTACCGCGCTTCCCTTTCCCGTTAAGAAAATACATGTCTCCGTGCGAGGTCCTATCCTTCTGAGAAAAAAGTGCGTGGCCGCGCTTTGACAGAGTGAGTCCAAGATTGAGTCCGCACCCATGCGCTTGCTTTGTAAGCAACCGTAAGTGACTAGCCGTTCCAAAAGAGGCACCTGGACCGCCCCAGACAAACTGCCACACAGTTCCACATACCCTTCCTGTAACAAACACAACAACCAAAACACCAGCGCGCGCCACCGTAAGGGAAGAGAGAGAGAGAGAGTAGGAGAACAGACATTCTGGGGTGTCTAGTTGTCCTGGCTGTGAACCGGCTAGAGCACCCCCTCACCAAATCAAGCTTAGTCCCATACCAGCCACCCATCCTTGAGATATCCTGAGAGAAAGAAAAAGAGAAAAAGAAACCAACAGAGAAGAAGAATAGAAAAGAACCCCTTTTTTTCGCGCAACGCCCATAGACCATCCGCAAATCACTCTTTGTCCTGCTTCCCCCATCCACGGGATTTCCCACGCGTCCCGGTTCCGCGGGGCTTGTCCTCGCGTTTACGGACCTGGATTCGCGCCGCGCCCGCGTTTCCTGCAAAAGCCCCATAATCCAGATAAGAAAGAGACATAGAGAAACAAACATTCTGGGGTGTCTAGTTGTTCCGGCTGTGAACCGGCTAGAGCACCCCCTCACCAAATCAAAACTTATTCCCTACCCCCTCTACCTCCCCCCCCCAACTTGGCCACTGTCCCCAGCTGGTTGCAACCGCCTACTCCGTTGCAACGGCACGGCCTCTGCTTCTCTGCCCAAAGACGAATCCCCCGATCACGTTCCAACACCATTGCCATGCTCCACACTCCCCTCGTCCAATCCTTCACCCCCTTCCGCCGTCTCGTCAAACAAGGTAGATCCTCGCGCGAAGAAGCGCTTGACATGCGAAGCCGCCGCCTTCCGTTTCAGCGGAGTACTGTCTAATTCCTCCAACTGATAGCTGCCGCCCTTGAACTTGGACGACACGCGGAACAGGCCGTTCCACCAGTTAGCAAACAACTTCCCCCACTGATACTCCAGACTTTGGTTGTACAGGAGCACCAAATCCCCCTTCCGCAAGGGATCCCGGAGACAATGCAAGCAGCGCTTGTCCCAATAGCGCACCAATGCCGTCCGAGTCTTCTTTAGCCGGTCCGCGGCCTTTGCAAGCATTCCGTCCTGTTGAAGGAGCTGTTTGGAGCGAGCCTCAAGAAACTCGGCAGAAGTCTCCACCTTCCACCAGTCAACCCCCAGGAACGTCTCAAACTCAATGTCCACCGGAAGCACGGGGCGCTGCCTAAAAAGTAACTCGTACGACGAGTAGCCTGTCAACCGCTTCACCGAAATCCAATCCGCGAACAGCACCATTGGAAGGGTCTCCTGCCAGCGCTTACTGTCCTCCCCGCACATCTTGACCAGGGCGTCCTTGATTGGCTGATGCCCGCGTTTGATCATGCCAGCCCCCTTGGGATAGTACTCCATCACTCAGCCAAACTTGGCTCTGCAACTCTTCACCAACTTGACCAAACGGCCGCAAAACTCAGCCCCTCCGTCCACTGTGACCAGACAAAGCAACACGTACCGCGCGAACCAGTCTTCCTCCAGAAATAGAGCAACTTTGTCCGCCAAGATCTTGACCAACGGACACGCTTCTGCCCAAACGGACAGGTTGTCCCGCACGACGAGCAGATAGGCAAACTTACCAGCCTTGATTTGGACAACATCAAGCAAGACTCAACAAAAGAGGGTGTCTTCCCCCGTGGGGTTTCCGACTTCCTTAGGCAGTCTTGCGCTCCGCCATTGACAGGCTTTGCAGGAAGCCAGCCATTCCCGCACTGCACGCACTACACCTGGCCACCAGAACCGCTCTTTGACCCGCCTCCGCGTCTTGACCTCTCCTCAATGACCAAGATTGTTGTGAAGGCTCCGGAGGATAGCTTCCTGATCTGCTCTTGAAGTGGTAACCACAAGATGAACCAGAGTCTTCCACCGCCAAATCTGCCCCTCCTGCACGTAGAAATTCCCCGCTCGCCGCTTCGCCCATTGCATGTCCTTCTCCGTAGCTCTGTTGGGAAAACAAAGGTCCCGCAAGTAGTCACAAAGGATCGCCTACCGCCCGGTCTGCCGGAGCGGCAGCTGAACGCCTGCCTCCACAACCCCTACCTTGACAACCGGGGCTTCCACATTGAGCAGTTCCGCGTCCTCAAACAGGTTGTACCTTGGATACCGCAACAACGCGTCGGGCATAGTGAACGCTTTCCCTGGAACATGAACAACAGCAAAGGAGAAAAGTTGGAGAAACACCACCCACCTGGTCACGGGAGCGTTGGGCAACGCCGGGGAATTGATCATCCGCGCCAGCGCCTCCGCGTCCACCAAAAGCTCAAAATGGACCCCCCACAAAAGATACTGGAGCCGCCGCACAATGTTGGTGACCCCGCACCACTCCAACTTTGGCTGAGAGTACCAGCTTTCCATCGGAGTGAAGGTGACCAACTTGTAAAGTACCGGCCTATCCTTGCCGTCGTCCTCTTGAGTGAGAACCCCCCCACGCCAAATTTGCTGGAATCAACCGCTAGCCTAATTCCTCCCGTGTTGTAGTCAAGATCGCGGAGCACAATGTCACGTCCCACAATCTCCTTGAGCTTCCGGAATGCGCAATTGCATTCTTCCCCCCACTTCCACTCCGCGCCTTTCCACGTTAGTGATTGGAGCAGGCTCCCCACCTCCGCAAACCTCTTGATGAAAATACGGACATAGCTACATAATCCCAAGAACTGAAGGATATGCAACACCGTCCGCGGGGTTGGCCATTTGAGGACTTTGTTTCACTTTCTCTCTGCAATGCGCCAGCCGTCGGAAGCAACAACATGGCCAAGGACTTTGAGCGCCGGGACACAAACCGCCAACTTCTTCCCCGACACCGTCAGTCCTGCCTCCTTGATGCAAAACAGGATGCGTTCCAATGTCTGCGCATATTCCCACACAAAACGTCAAACGCCGGGAACTTCAACCAGCTCCACTCCCCTGTAATTGGATTTCGGACCTTTGATGCCCGCGTTGTCAATGAAGATTTGGACTCCCTCCGGAAGATTGTCCTTCAGGATCCACGCCATTTGCGCCTGGTACACCACCACGGAATTGGTCGCGCCTTGCGGGAGCCGAGTCAGCTGCATTCTTCCCAACCCAGTCTCAAATGCCGTTAGAGGCCGCAAGGGAGGATCCAACTCGTGCTGGTTGTATCCCCCCATCACATCCACTAAACCTTAAAAAGCCCGCCCCGCCATTGACTCAAGGAACTTGTCAACGCAAGGGGGCCGTCCTGTGTCCCGGATTGTAAAGGAGTTGAGCCGCTGTAAGTCATGAACAATCCTCAACAACTTTCCGTCCTGCTTAACCACCACAAAGATTGGGCTGGAGTAACTAGACGTTGACTGTTTGTAAAGGCCAGTCTTCACCCGCTCCCGCATCAACTCCAGAAACTGCTCCCGGACCGCCCACGGTATCGGAATTGGCTTGATCTGCCACGGCTTTTGATCAACAGTGGGGATGACATAGGGATCGCCAATATTGTTTTTCAGGAGCCCCCGCTCTTCCGGTCCGAACGCAAGCGCTCTTGCCCAAAGAACCAGAACTGAAATTAGCAACTCACGCTCCTCCGTACTCAACAATCCCATTGGGCCGAAATTGAAAGCTGCAATCCGCTCCTCCCTGATCCGCGCCAAACTGGTAACCCACCCTGAAGCCTTTGTCAGCATGACCCAAGGGTCCCGCGACCAAGCAATCGGTCGAAGCGGTCCGTTCAGTTCCTGGGGCATTGGCTCATTCCTGGGTCGGACCTTCCGTGAAACCGGCTTGTACTTGCCCGCGTTGCACCGCATCATCCGCATGCATCCTTTGCTGTAAGTCCTACGCAGAATGGAACTGCGTCTTTTGCTTTTGCTCACGAGTGTGGCACAATGATAGGGTTTTCAAAGCGTAGTACCCTCGGGCAATGCATACTGAGAAAAGGGACTTACTTCTGCGACATGCGCGTCCTGCACTTTCCTTCCTCCCCCTCCCTGCTCCTCATTAGTCAACCGCCCGCGCGAAACCGGAGCTTGTTCCGCGCGTTCTCCTTGGTTGACTAGAAAAAATCCTCCAAAGGTCGCCCATTGCAGACCAACTCCGCGTCCGGTTCCTCCTCATACTCCAACACTCTCCTCCGCTTCCCTTGCCCGTGATTGCAGATAGTCGTCTTGAACCTTCCGCCGGACAAATCTTCCACCGTCAATGCCTCCGTTCCCGCCTCCGGATCAAAAACCATTTGTGCTCAGAACCCAAACATGAACAGCCTTCCCAAAATCACATCCGCACAATCAACCAAAAGAAAAGAAAGGGGCCTACAGACCCTTGCAACCTTGACCTCCTCCTCCTTGACTACTCCATCCGCACAACACTCTCCTCCGTTAAGCGCGCGGAGACCCATTGCGCACTTCCGCCAAACCAACCCCAAATCATCCACCATCCGCGATGGCAGCAGGTTCACCATTGAACCGCTGTCCACCATAGCTCACACCTTCCTTCCCGCTATGACCATTGGAACGTAAGCGAGCGGAGTCAAAACCAATTTTGACTCCCACTCCCCTTGCCCCTCCTCCTTCCGCGCCACATGAACCCGCTGCACCGTCTGAGGTACCCGGCCCTGACCGCAATCCCGCAACGCCTGAACCATCTTGTCTACCACCACTGGAGACACGGCCGCCAGTTCCCGCAAGTTCAGCGGAACCGGAGTCTTGTTACCCATCACCCTTTGCACAATTTCCGCCGCTTTCTTCTTCCCTACAGGGTTTGCTGCCGGCGCCTTGGTTCCAGGCGCGCGCGGCCGGTTTTGGAACGGCCAATGGGGGTCGCTCCTTCGCGCCCACCTCCATTTTATTGGAGACCGCCACCTTTTCTTCCATTGCCACTACCCTTACCTCAGCTTCCACCCAAGGTGGTTGCCACAATCCGGGACCGGTAACAATTCCCAGTGATGCTGGCGCCGTCGTTCCCGCCTCCTGTCCCCGTGTGCGCACCTGGTGCATTGTTGTCAGCTGGCTTGGCTCCATCGGAATCTGTTTGCCCGTCGGAAACATGTACCCCATCCCCGCCGTTCAAACCAATCCCGCGCTGAGATCCTTTGTAAGCTCCTTGCACGCCGATTGCCCCGCAGTACGAGCACCCCCTTGGCACAAAGGTACTGGGCGGCCGAAACCCTTCCACCATGTGAGGTGGAGGCCCTCGCGGCTGCTGCTGGCCCATACGACTCATGCAGATCTTCAGGTCCTTCATCAGCTCCGTCAATTCGCTTACCGGAGCGGCTGGCGCGGGTTGAGGAACCGGAACACGTGTGGAAGTAGATGGAACTGGGGCCGGAAATTGCGCTGGAGCCGGAACCTGGGGGGCGGATTTCTTTGGTCCCGCTGGGAAGGACTTAGCGGTGTCCTTGATAAGCTCTTCTAAGTTGAGCTCACTCTCCACAGCCCGGAAAATGACAGCCAACTCCGGAAGGAGCGCGATGCTCCCGTCCAGTGAACGCTTTACCAAGTTGTGATTGTAAAGATGCTGTTGCACCCTTGCCCGGAGTTGAGTGCCTAAACCGCCCAGAAACGCGCGTTTCATGGCCCCTGTCTGTCCCGCCATCACCTCGTTCTTTGACAAGTACCAAAAGATCCAATCAAACGTCAAGGTCTACTCCGCCAGCTCCACCCGCTTTCTGACTCCTCCGCGCGCGCTCGCCTCCAAGGCCATGCGGTCAAAATCGCTTTCCCGGAACCAAGGTTCGCGCCTACCCCACCGCGTTAGGATCTCCGCCTTCAGTTTTGGCCAATCTTGATTCTTGTAGCCTTCCATTTCCTCCACATCCTGGAGCTTCTCTTTGTCCATAATGAACAGGACAACAAGATGGGGCCTTATCCGCGTCCAATGCACCTTCTGCATCTGCAATACCTTTGTATCTTGAGATGAATTGCTCCACATCCGTGGTGTTGAATTGGATGTGAGGGTAGTCGCACGGCCTGATGCAAACCAGACGAGTGGGTTCATGGTCACTGGAGACCAATGGGGGAATGGTGTAGCTTGTCCTGGGTCAAGCGGAGGGAGGGGGAGGAGGAGGGATGGAAGAAGAGAGTGGGGTTGGAGTAGCAGACCAGGAGACGGAAGGAGAAGGAGAAGAAGAAGAAGGAGCGACTTTAGGGAGGTATTAATAGGACATCGCGCCCAGTTACCTTTGAAAGACAAGAAATGGAAGGTTACTTCCCGGCCAGACCCCCAGATGTGAAAAGAATAAAGGTTATCCCCCTATAATTGTCCCAAGGTTTGGAATTTAACGGTTCCCTGCGTTTGAAAGGAGATGAGGATGTCCAAAGTTGCACTTAAATAAGGAATAGAGATAAGGAGATAAGAGATAAAGAAAATTAGAGAGAGAGAGAAATCGCCAATCCTTCAATCCTCAGAAATTTTCACCTGGATGTGTATCCGGTATGAGTTCCTTTAATCTCCTGGTGAGATGAGTGATTCAATCTGATGATGAGATTCTTCCTCTTCCACTTCTCTCATGCATTGATGCTGCCCTGCTTCCTCCTAACCCAGAGTTGAGAGTGAGGATAAGTCCTCCCTCTCAACCCTAACCTAAGTACACGCGCAAATAACAGTATGACAACAAAACAGAAAATAATCCCAAAACAGAAACCCTAGCCTCCTCCATACCAAACTCCCCCCGTTGTCCGTACGCCGTTCCGTCCATCCGGTTTGTCCTTCTCATGACGCCGTCCTTGCACTGCTGCGCCTGTCCGTATCCGTTTGTCCGCACCCGTCGTGGGTGTTTGGTAATATCCGGCATGATCCGCGCGCTCATCTGTTCCTTCATAGCCCGCGGATTGCTCCGCCCCTACGTATCCGAACCGGCGCGCCCGCAAACCTAGTCAAGCGCACTACCTTCTGAATCCGATCTCTGGGGCGGATTGCCGCCCACGCCGCATTCAATGCTGAGCCCGACCCCTCCACCAGGTGCGGAGAAAAACAGCGGCTGCTGCTGATCCAGCAGCTGCCGCTTCTGAGCACTCCGCATACCCTAATGCTGGAGTTGAGAGTGAGGATAAGTCCTCCCTCTCAACCCTAACCTAAGTACACGCGCAAATAACAGAATGACAAAAAAACAGAAACCCTAGCCTCCTCCGTACCAAAATCCCCCCATTGTCCGTACGCTGTTCCGTCCATCCGGTTTGTCCTTCTCATGACGCCATCCTTGCACTGCCGCGCCTGTCCGTATCCGTTTGTCCACGCCCGTCGTGGGTGTTCGGTAATATCCGGCATGATCTGCGCGCTTGCAAGCGCGCTCCATCCGTTCCTTTATAGCCCGCGGATTGCTCCGCCCCTACGTATCCGAACCGGCGCGCCCGCAAACCTAGTAAAGCGCACTAACTTCCGAATCCGATCTCCGGGGCGGATCACCGCCCATGCCGCATTTGATGCTGAGCCCGACCCGTCCACTAGGTGCGGAGCCAAACAGCCGCTACTGCTGATCCAGCAGCTGCCGCTGCTGAGCACTCCGCATACCCTAATTCCGAGCCCGCTTGCCTCCAATGCTGCGCGTGCAGCCGCAAAGCAGTTCCCAATCCCCGTCTATAAATTGACACCACACCATTCACCCTTCAGAGCCGTCACTGAGACTTTTAAAGGAAGACTGAGATAGAAGAACGCGCACTAGCACAGAGAGTGCAAGCGTGAATTTTTGATGTGACATATTTGTGACAAGTGATAAAAATGTTGGGAAAGAAGAAATCAGGGATAGAATTGACAATATAATTGACAGTACCTTCCAATGACGCATACTGAGGAAGAGGACTTACTTCTAATGCCCGCGCCCTCCGCGTGCTTCCTTCCCCCTCCTGCTCCTTCCTAGTTGACCGCCCGCACAAAACCAAAGCCTTTCCCGCGCGGTACCCACAGTTGACTAGGCAAAATCCTCCGCGGGGCGACCCTCACGGTTGTCCCCCCCCATTGGATTCTGCCTCTTTGCTGGATGCCGCTGGCCGCACCCATTTCTCCTTCCCATGGTTGCAGATTGTTGTCTCAAACCTTGCCCCGGATGCCTCTTCCACTGTCAGCGCCTCTGTCCATTCCTCCGTGTTAAACACCATCCGTGCTCGGAACCCAAACATAAACGGTTGACCCAAAATTACATTGCCGCACTCAACCAAGAGAAACAAAAGCAACTTCTGGACCTTTGCAACCTCCACCTCCTCTTCCTCAATCACCCCATACACCCAACATTCCCCTCCATTGAGAGCCCGTAATCCCATAGCGCACTTCCTTTGAAACAGCCCCAACTCATCCACCAATTTTGACGGGAGCAGATTGACCATTGACCCACTGTCCACCATTGCCCACAATCTTCATCAGGACATAGGCGAGCGGAACCAACACGGCTTTGGATTTGCACAACTTGCATTCCCCTTCCTCCCCCACCATTGTGGAAAGAATAAAGGGTTATCCCCCTATAATTGTCCCAAGGTTTGGAAGTTAACGGTTCCCTGCGTTTGAAAGGAGATGGGGATGCCTGGAGTTGCACTTGAAATGAGATATAGAAATAAGGAGATAAAAGATAAAGAAAAGTAGAGAGAGAGTGAAATTGCCAATCCTTCAATCCTAAGAACTTTCCACCTAGATGTGTATCCGTTATGAGTTCCTTTAATCTCCTGGTGAGATGAGTGATCCAATCCGATGATGTGATGTTCTGATTCTCTTCCTGCATTCCATGCCTCTCCTCCTCCCCAACCTGGAGATGAGAGTGAGGCTAAGTCCTCCCTCTCAACCCTAACCTAAGTACACGCGCAAATAACAGTATGAAAACAAAACAGAAAACAATCCCAAGACAGAAGCCCTAGCCTCCTCTCCCCACCTCCTCCATACCAAACTCCCCCCGTCGTCCGTATGCCGTTCCGTCCATCCAGTTTGTCCTTCTCATGACGCGGTCCTTGCACCGCGCCCTACTCGGAGCCCCCCGCGCCTGTCCGTATCCGTTTGTCCGCGCCCGTTGTGGGTGTCTGGTAATATCCGGCATGATCTGCGCGCTTGCACGCGCGCTCCATCCGTTCCTTTACAGCCCGCGGATTGCTCTGCCCCTACGTATCCGAACTGGCGCGCCCGCAAACCTAGTTGAGCCCACTACCTTCCAAATCCAATCTCCAAGGCAGATCACCGCCCATGCCGCATTTGATGCTGAGCCCAACCCATCCACTAGGTGCGGAGCCAAACAGCAGCTGCTACTGATCCAGCAGCTGCCGCTGCTGAGCACTCTGCATACCCTAATGCTGAGCCCGCTTGCCTCCAATGCTTAGCGCGCAGCCGCAACGCAGTTCCCAATCCGTGTCTATAAATTGACACCACACCGTGTTGGCACGCTGCACCACTGCCAGAACCCTGCCGCCCCCGTGCTCCCTCAGCGCCTGAACCATTTCCTCAACAACCACCGGGGAGAATTCAGCCAGCTCCCGTAGCCTGAGGGTTATTTGGGCCTTGCTCCCCATCACCCATTGCATGATTTCTGCGGCCTTCCTCCTTCCTCCAGAACTGGTAAACGGCATGTCTCCTACCGTCCCTTGTGTACCAGTTTTTGGGGCCTGGGTTGATGGCCGCTCTCTGACAGCCACATCCATCTTCTCCAACACAATCCGCTTGTTTGCCTCCAATTCCCTAACCACCGCCTGCACACGCGGAGCTTGCCACGTATCAAGCCTGGTGAAAATCCCAAGTGACACCCAAGCGGCCCTTGCAGGCCAGGCTCTTGCCCTAACCTGCTCCACCAGGGGTGGCTGACCGGCCCCAAGATACACTGGCTTGCCCGTTGGGGATATGTAAGTTGCCCCGGACGTGCGGACCAACCCCTCATCCATGTCCTTGGTCAGTTCCGCGCAACCAGACTTCCAGTGGCCTTTATCGCCACAATAGGTGCACATGCAAACCAAAAACCCACTTGACGGTCTGCTACTGGGCTGGAGGCCCCCCCCCATGTGAGGCAGCACTCCGTGCAGAGGAGGAGGAGGCGGAGTTGTTGGTGGGGCTGTTATCCAATTCAGAAGTATCTGTAGGTCCTGTAATATATCCGTTACCTTGTTCACTGGTACTTCCATTGACTGCAAAGGGACTGCCACCCCCTCCGTTGCTGATGGGCCCACGGGAGGTAACTGCGTCAGAGCCGGAGTGGAAGAGGCCATTGGGAACTACCTGGCTGTATCCTTGATCAGTTCTTCCAAATTGATCTTGCTTTCTACCGCCTGGTTGATCACGCTTAGGTTTGGAAGAAGCGTGAAACTCCAATCCACTGACCGCAATACCAACCCGTGTTTGAATAGATACCACTGGACCTGCGCCAGAAGTTGCGGCGTGAGCCCGCCTAGAAACACCCGCTTCATTGCCCCTGTTTGACCCGCTACCACCTGGTTCTTCTCTAGGTAGCTGTAGATGCGGTCAAATGTAGATTTGTATTTGGAAAAATCACTCTGTGCCCGCACCCCACCTTTCAAAATCGCCTCCGCCGCCGCCCGCTCAAAGTTGGTCTCCTGGAAGCAGGGCTCACGCTTCCCCCAACTTGCCATCATCTTGTTCTGGAGCCTTTCCAAGTCTTGAGCCTTGTAGCCAGACATATCCTCCACATCCTGGAGTTTATTCTTCTCTGTGATAAAGAGAACAACCGTATGGACCTTATCCTTGCCCCTCGCATGTTTGGAGTCTGCAATATCCTCAAACCTTGCCAGAAAGCGCCCAATATCCGCGGTGTTGAACCAAAGATGAGGGAAGTTCTGCGGCCTAAGCCATAACTGTCGCAGAACCTCAGCCGCCTCCAAAGGCTCCAACCGAGGAGGAGCAAAACCGCTGGACCAATTAGTCTGCGGTGGTGGAGGTGTTGGCCCGCCAGCTACCAGCCAGAGAGGGAACAAAGGTGGGACGTTCAATCCTGGAGTATTTGTTGGCAACATTGCACCCGCTAGCTTTGAGAGACCTAAACAAAAGATTGTTCCCGGCCAGACCCCCAGATGTGGAAACAAGAGAGGTGATACCCCCCAAAGTTGTCCTCAGGTTCTGGAAGTTATTGGTCTAAGCGTCTGTAAGGGGATTGGATGCAATGAGTTTTCAGAATAGAGAGGGTGATGATGATATATGATATGTGGTATGATCCAACCCAGAGTTGAGAGTGAGGTATTTTTGAGCCCTCCCTCTCAACCCTAACCTAGGTACAACCACAAGCAACAAGATAGATGAAATATGACCCCAAGTACAGAACCCTAGCTCCACCCTAACCCTACCCCATACCACCCACCCCGTCCAAAATCCTCCCCTTTGATATCACGTACTTCAGGTTTGCCCTTCTCATGGCGCAGCCCTCCGCCGCGCCCTACTCAGAGCCCCCTGGGTTTTATCCGTCTGCGCGCGTCCGCGGATCCCGCAATCCGTGAGTCAGCCCGCGCGTATAACCCCTGACAGCCCCTCCCTTGCCTGCCGGACTAGCCACCTGCAAGCTTGGTTGGTCCAGCTCCATCACTTGGTCCACATTCCTTGGGCGGGTCACGGCCCGGCACCCCCCAGAGTAGGCCCAACCCGCACCTGGTGCCAAGCCCCGCAATTCCTGCTACTGAACCCTCATCCGCTGCTTCTGAGCCCGCAGCAGGCACTGCTGAGACCGGGTGCACCCCAAATGCTGAGCCCAACCTACCCAACTGCTGAGCGCGCAGCCCCCAACGCAGCTCCCAATCCAAGGTTATAAATACAAAACCACAGCGGTTCATTCATTTGTTGGAGACATGATGATTGCAAGAGCGGGAGTGACTCCCGTAAGAGCAGACATAGGGAGCAGGCATGAAAGTGAGCGTCTCACGCGAGTTTGCTTTAAAAAGAAGACAGTAAGTAATGCAGATTGAGTAACAAAGAGATTGAATTGAAATGAAACAAGTAACAAAGAGATTGGAAAGAAATCAAAGGTATGAGAAGGATGAAAACAATGAAATATGAGAATACAGATCTCAGAGAGAGAGAGAGAGAGAGAGGGTCAGAACTTTAACACGCCCCCACAACTTGGAGATCAGTGAAAAAGAGAGCTGAAGGAATTTACAAGCCTAGTGACTGACGTTTGGTTGGCCGCCTTTGTGAGTGCCTCCGCCTTCATTGATTGAGACGTGATCAAATTGAATTCAATCAGGTTATGTTGAAAGTCGTCCCAAAGGCTTTTGGTTTTGATTTTGATATGTTTTGCTTTTGAGTTGGAACCAAATTTCTTAATCTTATCATCATGTCCCTTATTGTCTATCAGGTGAAGCTGAAACTTGAAAAAGCTTCAATACATACCCTTGATGAGTTTTTGTAACCAATGAGATTCAAGATGGCAGCTAGACAGTGCGACACATTTGGATTCAGTTGAGGAGTGCCTTATGGATTGTTGAAGCCTGCTGGTCCAATACAGCGGACTGCCCTTGAGGGAGCAGATAAAGCCACTCTGAGAGACTCTTGATTCCAGATTTTCTGCCAATGTGGAATTGCTGAAGCATACTAGTCAATCAGATATAGATCCCGGTACCAGCCTTAAGGTAATATCCTTAGTGTCACTCAGATACCTCCAGACACATAAAACTTCTTTCCAATTGCTGATACTGGGTTCTTCACAGTGTCTCGCCAGGCTAGAAACAGCAAAGCTGATATTGGGCCTGGAGAGTCCAGCAATAAAATTTAGCCATCCAATGGGGGAGCAATAGTTGACATTCAGAGCAAGGAACTTATTTCAATATTCTAATCCAGCCTTACCAAGATGAAGGCCAGGGGTGAGAGGAGTTGATACCGGCCAAATTTGTTGAAGGTTGAGTTCTTCAATCCCTTTTTTAATGTGAAGCAGGAGTGAAAGATGAATAAGGCTGTCTTTTCTTTCTATCTTCATCCCCAGAAGGGTGTTTGGCTTGTGCGCGGAGGAGTGTATGAATTTGTTGAGAAATTTCTCTTTGAATTTATCAACATTTCTGGCAACTAGAAGATTGTCAACATGAAAAAATATTACACTTGTTTTTTTGTCACCAATTTATAGACATTGATTGCATGCAGACTCTTGGAAACCCTGGGCTTTGATCCATTTGCTTAGCATTTGGTACCAGTTCCTTGGTGCTTGTTTCAACCCATACAGTGATCTCTTGAGCCGCAAGTATTTGGAAGATTGACCACAACCCAGAGGGGTTTTGATGAAGACCTTTTTTTCAAGCTTGGAGTGTAGAAAAGCCCCCTTCACATTGATTTGAAGCATTTCCAGGTTTCTATCATCTATGTAAGTCAGTACTGCTCTCAAAGAAGCTACCTTCCCAGTGGTTGCGTAGGTCTCCAAATAGTCCAGCCCATACCGCTGATTAAACCCTTCCACACACAATCTAGTTTTTAGAATTGGCGCTTCACCATGAGAATTGTGCTTAATCTTGAAGACGGGAAGGGTGTTGAGAGGATTAGTGACAACTTTTTCATTGACTTCCTCCCAGACATCCTGGCCTCAATTTTTTTGAACTCCCTTAGTGCCGACTCTTTCCAACCTGGAATGGTCATAGCTTTGGCAAGTGACAAAGGAATTGTGTTGGAGATGAACCCTTAGAAATCCAGTTTGGTCAAATTATTGCGATTTCTCAGATTTGGCCTAAGATTTTCTTTGACTTCCAAGTCCAAGTCAGATAGATTGTTAAAGTCATTTTTGTCTGAATCAACCTTGATAGCAGGAGTAGGTGAGTTTTAGAAAGATCAACTGCAGTCGGAGGATCAAGTGGAGACAAAGCGGGGGTTTGGTCTACATTCAAAGAGACAATCTGTTGGCTACTGATGGAGTCATCTACACTGAGGATCTGCGTCAATTCTTGATTTTTGAACTTGGAATGCTTAGTGTTGATAATCTTGCCAGTCAAAGTAAGAACCTTATAAGAGATTAACAATGGATTAAATCCCCGGAGCACTCCAGAGCCCCTTTTTTTCTAAGTTTGGAATTGATGTTGGCATTGTTCATCCTATAGGTCAAGCTTGTGCCGATGGGTTTGACAAAATCATCTGGCAGTTGGTTTTGATGCATTTTCTTCCAGGGAGAATCCTCTCCTTTCAGTTTTGGGATTTGGTTTAACATGAGGCAGCAGCCTTTGAGAACCTTGTGCCAGCATGATTTAGGAATGCTTGAGTCCAACAAGGTTTCTTGAAAAGCTTCCATTACGGTTCTATTTTCCCTTTCCACACGACTGTTGTGTTGAGAATGATAAGGCTCACTGATGATTTGGTTGATGTGGTGATTCTTGTAGTAGTCTTGGAGCTTCCAATTCACAAATTTGCCACCCCCGTCAGAGCAAACGTCCCTGCGGTATTGTCCCAATTTCCAGTGTTGATTTTTGATCACAAAGATAAGAATATCCGCTGTATTGCTTTTGAATCTGAGAGGAAAACCGGCAATATACCCAGAGTGCAAGTCTATGAGAGTGAGAATGTATTGGTATTGGCCTTTTGACGTGGGGTTCATAGGTCCAATGAGATCCAGATGGATCTTTTCAAAGCAACTTTGAGGATTCTCCTGTTGACGGTTGAACGGCACACAGGTTATTTTGGCTTTATCGCAACTGAGGCATTCAAAAAAATTTCTCTGTGATTCAGAGAGCTTCATGTTGAGGAACTTTTCTATTCTTGATGGACTGGCATGGCCTAGAGATTGATGAATTGCAGATAGCTCCGCACAGGAGTAAAAAGATTTTTTTGTCTTATTGGCCATGGCAATTACAAACAAGTTTTTGATGATAGAACCGGACAGTAATGGTACACCTTTGGTGGTGAGTTTGAAGGTGTGGGGAAGATTGCTTCTGTCAACCTGGAGGTTAGCTCCTTGAATCATAAGCCCGCCTAAAGATATCAGATTGACCGTTGACTCAGGTACCCAGGCAGCGTTAGATAAGATCAGATTGGCGGCTTTGGTGGCCAGAGCTGCACTGCCACTTCCCTCAATTGCAATACACACATCTTTTTTTCCAGTTTGTATTTGTCCATTGCTCTTCTCAAAGGTAGTGAAGGAATCTTGATCTACTATCATATGGATAGAGAAGCCTGAGTCTAGTATAAAACGTTGTCAATCGACAGGGTCAGTTAATGCGTTTACGCTGAGTCCGCAGAAGAAGCTGTAAAAATGCGCTTTGTCTTTGGCTTTTTGCTTGAATTTCTTTGATCCTTGATTCTGGAAATTTTCGGGTTTGAGCTTGAGAAATTCAAACCAACACAAACTAGCTGAATGCAACATCACTGCTGGGTTGTGCTTGCCATTTTCACATCGAGGTCCTCTGTATAGAGCAACATTCACAGGCTCAACTTGTTCTCCTTCTACAATTGATTTTTTTTTGTGTTGTATCAGATGGTTGAGAACAACATTGAATTTCATATCTGGAGTGGAGTGCATGATTTGGGACTTCATGCGTTGCATCAAAGAGGGAAACTTGAATAAAACAAGGTAGGCAATGATATCTGAGGGAAGTTCAATGCCAACTTTGGTCATTTTCTTGAGATAAATCTTTACTTTTGTTACAAATTTTTCAATATTACTATCCATTGAAAGTCTTTCAAAACACAAGCCCTATTGGCAGATTGGGACAACGCAAAATGTTCTTGGGTTGAGATCCAAATCAGCTTAGCATTATCTTTGTTGGTGTTGTTGATAATATTTTTCTAGGAATTTGCATCAAGTTTGGCAAGGATGTGAACTAAAAATTCTTGATTTGTGTCCTCATCGAGACAGGTTGAGTCATTCCCATTCATAATATTGAATATTCCTTGTAGTTTGAAAAGTTTTTTTAATTTCTTCCTCCACATGCTGTAATTATCAGCAGTTAGCAGAGGGGTATATTTGATGAGTGACTTGATTGCTAGGGATTTGTAATTGGTGTAGTCCCCCCCTGGTCCTCGTGTTGATGAGGTCCCTGGTTGATCCATTGTCTCAATTGGCGCAGGCTTTGAACTGTGTGAGAATTTGGATTGGCAACCAAGACAAAGCTGAATTTCAGAAAGAGATGACAAGCATAAGAATGAGAATGAACAGCCATACATGAGATGAAAGGAAAGAAGTGACCCACAGAGAACAAGCTGGCTGAGACAAGAAAGTCTTATATGAAGGAATTAAGAGGGAGAGACTTGGAGAAGCAGCCAGGGTAGGAGTTGCAGTGCAAGTTCAGAATAACTGATTAAGGAGAGAGGAACTGAGAGTTGAATAGTAAGCTCCTGCACCAATCAACAAGTTTCCAGGTAAGGTTCTTACCATGATCTGACTGGATGCTTGTTGTGATGGGTTGAAGGATTGGATGATGATAGATGTTGAATGTAGGACTGAAGAGTTGATTGGACTTGTACAGTGGATTGGATTGATTGGCTAGATTGATTGATCAATATTGATTGATTGATTGAGTTGAGAGATAATTGATTGATCAAAGTTGGTTGGTTTTTCCAATAAGAGATAAATTTTTAATCAAATAGCAATTGCCTTCATGGGCTTGAGCGGTTCATTCATTTTTTGGAGACGTGATGATTGCAAGAGCGGGAGTGACACCCGTAAGAGAAGACATAGCGCGCGGGCATGAAAGTGAGCGTCACACGCAAGTGTGCTTTACAAAGAAGACAGTAAGTAATGGAGATTGAGTAAAAAAGAGATTGAATTGAAATCAAACAAGTAACAAAGAGATTGGAAAGAAATCAAAGGTATGAGAAGGATGAAAAAAATGAAATACAAGAATACACATCTGAGAGAGAGAGATAGAGGTTCAGAACTTTAACAATGTGCATCAAGTCATACTCAATGACTATGGGTTTGCCCTGTTCCCACCAAATAGGGGAACTACTAGCGTCAAGAGACTCTGTTGTGCCTGAGATGTTCATCCTCAGTGGATGTTGGATTATGACCCTTGCAGTTCTAGTTCTGTAAGTTGGTTTGAGTTGGATTATTCAAATCACTTTGTGATTAATGCTTTTTGATAAATGCGTTTTGAATGATAATTCCTACTTGACTAAAATGATGATTCATACTTGACTGATATTTGATCCTTTTGAATTTTTAAAGGTTGATGTTGATTAACTGCTCAATGATTCTCAGTTACATGAGAAGCTCAATGAAATGATCTTGAATCATCCTGATCAAGATTATTGCGGGCTTTTGAAGCACTTGATTAAGGAGACGGCCAATTATTGATCAAAGTCAAGACTTGAACATAAATTCTTTCACTCAAGCAGAGGCCATCCAAAATTGACAGATACCCAGGGAGATCCTTCTTGATTTGAACACATTGAAAAGGAACTTCAGCAGGCAAAGAGATGTTGAAGGGCACTAAAGAAGAAAAGAGGGATGATTTTAAGTCCTCTCTTTTGTGAAAGGTTCATTGTTTTGGTGTAATGAACTTATTGAGAAATTTTTATAGTCCAAGTCAGGCTCTTCATCTGAATTTCATAGTTCAGTGGAAGAGACTGAAATTACATTGGGTTTGGTGCTGTTGGAATCCATTTCCTTTTCAAAGGATGAAGCAGACGCAATGGAGGAGTCAAACAGAAGCTCATATTTGGTGAGTGGTGATTCCTTTAATGAGATTAGAATTTTGGCTGACTACATTTTGATTTTAGGATTTAAATTAACTCAATCAAATACCTGAGAACTTGCATAAGTTCTTGGGTGAGGCTTGGGACCCAGTTGGTGATGGAAATTGTGGTCTTAGAGTCATTTCTAAATCACTTGGGTATAATGAGGATGGATGGTTTAAAGTTTGGAAAGAAACGCTTGAAAAATTGAGGAGAAATAGTGGGTTCTATTCTAAGATCCTTGGGGGCAGTAAAGATGTTGAAAAGATAAAACAAAGACTTGATGTCAATGAAATCAATGAAAAGATTACCTCTTTGAAATGGCTCTGGAAGCTTGACATGGGTCAAATAATAGCTGATACTTATGGAAGACCAATATTTTTCATTTAATTGAAATCATGTTGTTCTTTTACTCCTATGAAAATGGGCGTAAAAGAACAATCAGATCCTATGTTCATCTGCTTTGTTAAAAATAACCATTGGGTGTAGCTTGTACTTGAGGGAGATGTGATTCCAATCCCCCCATATTTTACAAACCACATTCCATGATTTTTAAAAAAGCAGCTTGTTTGGTTGATCACCTCAAAGATCAACTTGACTTTTTTTCTAACTTATAGATTAATTTCATCATTTGGGTTGTGTCTAAAATGCGGATATTGTAATTCTATTAATATAAAGGGTTATCACATTTTGAGCATCATTATGTTGAGTTTTTTGAGTTAAAATCATTATGATGAGTGTTTTGAATGATTTTTTAATGGTAAGTCAGTTCAACATTTGTGGGGCTTATCCCATCACAAGCTTAACTTGTGTTAAGCTTTTGATGGGTTTCAGCTTAAAACAAGTTGAACTCATTTTTTTGGTGTTTTTACTTTAGGGCTGGTCAAAAGACTTGAATTTTTTTGGCACTTTTACTTTAGGGCTGGTCAAAAGACTTCTTGTATTTTTTGGCTGGTCGAAAGACTGGTATTTTTTTTGGCAATTTTACTTTAGGGCTGGTCAAAAGACTTCTTGCATTTTTTTGCCCTTTTACTTTAGGGCTAGTCAAGTTGAACTTGAATTGTTTTACTTGAATCTGAAGATAACCAGTTGGTTTTCTTCAATTTTTATTAGGGCGTATCAAAGTTAACCAAACCCGTCATTTCTAATGTCATGTTTCAACCCAAATCCACCATTTCAAACCCGCCATTAAAAATAAAAAAACCCACTTATTTCACGTCAGACATGCCAAAGTTAACATGAAATAAGTGGGGTTTTTCAAATAAAGTATTTCAAGGCTTCTTCCACCTGTCCACTTCATCTACCCCTGGATTCCCCCATCCTTCTACCTCCAACCTCATCAAAAATGATTTTACCTCCAGCCTCCTCATCAAACAATTAACCACTCTCATCACTTTATCACTCTCATCATCACTCTCATCAATTTATAACCCTCATCACTTGATCACTCACCACTTTATTGCTCTCATTGCTTCATCTCTCTTGTTGATTCATTGCTCTCATCACTCTACCTTAAAAGAGAACTTGTACCTCCAACCTCATCCAAAGAATCCAATCATTGTTTTATTTCTCTTGTCACTTTATTACTCTCATCACTTCATATCTCTCATCAATTTATCTTGCTTGTCACTTTATCCCTCTCATGTATTGCCCTTACTCTTTCCAAATGGCCCCTCAGCAAAACTCACCCCGCAAGTCCACACAAAAGTCCAACACACCAAAGCAAACATTGACAAGGAACTCCACAACAATTAATCCTCCCCCATCAGATTCCAAGGGCTCAAGTCAGCTCAAGAGAGCTGATCACATCATCCTGGTCAACTGGCTCCAAATTACCTTCAACTATGATGCCTTCTTTGGATCAGACAATGAAAAACATGTTGGCAAACCTCCATCCTCTAAGGTCAATGGTTATCTCCTGATGGCCAATGAACTCAAGAACAAAACAAAAGGTAGGCTGGATCTGTCATCCAAACAGATGAGGGAGCAATTCAAGAATTATCAAGCCAAGTACAAAAAGGTCAACTCCATGTCAATCTCCACTGGCTTTGGTATCACCAACTCTGACAAAGCCAAGGGAATCAACTCAGTGGTTGATAAGTTGGACTCAATTTGTCCTTTTTATATTCAAATGGATGAAATCTTTGGAAAGAAGGCCAAAATCACCCCTTTAGCTGCTTTTGATGCCCAAAAAATCAATTCAGTCAACACTGAGGAATTGGCTGGGGATGCTCAGCCTAGAAATGGTGATCCTGAAGAAACCTTTTCCTTTGAGTGGCCCCCATCTGATGCCAAGGAGCATATTCAAATGCCATCAGCTCCAATCACGTCTACTTCTGTGTTGATTGATCTGTCAAACCATACCTTGGACCCCGCCTCCTTCTTTGTATTTCTCTCTTCCTGGGTTAGCAGATCTCATCAACCTTTCTGATGCCAAACAAGATAATCCTCTGTCTCCATTACCCTCAAAATTGGTTCAAGTAAGGAACCAAGCTCTTTTTGCTTCTGTCTGGTTAATCCTGACTGATTTAGATCGTAAAAAAGCAGGCTCATCCATTCCTGAATGGACAAAAACTCAGGCCAATGGGGCCTCCCACCTTGCCTTCCAACACTAATGATGACTTTCAGACTCAAACCTCCTCTGCCAAGGGTAAGCAAAAGGCCTGCAATTCCATCAATATCAACCCCAAAAGTCATCAAAAGGGGAGAAACACTTCCGTTTTTTTGGGCTTTGAAGAAATCATGGAGAAGCAAGATTCATGTAAGTCCATTGGTTGAATATCCTTGCTTTCAAAATCCTTCTCATTGCTTTCCCCTGCAAAAAACAGTCAAATCACAAATTGAATCCAAAGAACTTGAGTTTGAAAAGCAAAAGTGGGATTGTCAACTGGCCATGGATGTTCAAAAGCAGACAGCCAAGAGTCTGGCTCATCAACAAAAATTGGATGCTGAATGGAAGTTGAAACTGGCTGAGCTAGAATTTCAAAAAGAGGAAAAGGAGAAGGATTTATAGCAAGCACAACTGGAAAAGGAGAGGGAACAACTTGCAACCAGAAAAAAGGATAAGGTATCAGTAGCCTTGGATTTCATTGGTAGCCGTAGAACAGTAGATGAAATACAGCAGATAACTCAAATGCTGGGCTTGTAAATATATTTGCATGGGTGAAATAAAAACAAAAAAATTATTTTTGATTACAACGTTTGAGAGTATTCTTAACCCCACCAACATACAGATCTTTTTTGTTTTTATTTATATTTTTTTCTAGAGTAAATTTGGCCATTATTCAAGTCCCTAAAAGTTTTTCTAGTTGTTTTATTAATTTGAAGTGACATGGCCATTCTGGTATGGGTTGCTGTTTCCAAAGCAGGAAAGGTACAGTGCTTGTACTTATTAGCTACCCAAACCATTTTGACTATACCTTTTTGCTTGAAATCAATTCCAAAGAAAAGGTAAGGAAAAACAAATTGGCCATCCAATACTTGAAATTTGTCCATATTTTGAATAAGGCAAAAATTTGATTTATTTGTTGGAACCATGATTAAAAAGGAGTAGCCAGATATGTTGCCTTTTTTGATATGAGGAGAGTTGTAAAAAGAATCCAAGGTGAAAGTGATGTGTGGGGAGCAATCAAAAGGTTTAGGCTTGGAATCAAATTCCAACAAAGAGAAAGAGGGGATGTTGTTGTCCTTCATGGTATCACAATTTGATTCAAAGGAAAGTTTGGCCAAATTTCAAAACATTTTTCCTAGAATTTGGGATACTTTGTTGGCCTTCAGGTTGTGGAAAGCATACTCTTGAGGAGAAGATCTAATAGATGATTTCTTCACATAATGTCCAAATAACTCCAAAGGGTGCATCAATTTTTGCCATCCAACTGCCCACATTTTTCCACCCCAGGATCTTGAAGGACCAACTGGGTTGACAAATTTTTTTGAACCATGAAGGAAAGTGGTGAAAAATTTGATGTCCTTCTTATCTTGTTCTGAGAGTTTATCCAAGGGCAAAAACTCAATGATTGACACCAGGGCTTGGTGATCAGATCAATTGAGGAAAATTACTTTTCCACTGTGGAAGAAATGGAGCCATTTGATTGTTTTTTTTGCTTGCTCAAACTCTTCCTTGGTGGGTTTTTGACTATTCTTTTTCTTTTTGGCAACAATTGAAGGGTACAGATCCAAAGGACCCGGTTTCTGTTCAGACCAGACCACCTTTTCATTAATACCTTCCTCAGCAACCTCCAAAGATATTTCAGAATCTCTCATTTGAATCCTTGTTTGGTGACAGGCCCTATTCTTCCCACCTTTCATTATATTGGTCAATCCATCTCCTTCCATCTTGATCCCTCCCATCCATATACTCTGATTTGGGTGAGGAACAAGATGGGATTTGATTGTGTGTGCAACATTTTGAGGAGGGTGGGAGAAGAATTGGACATTCACCAATAGTGGTTGAGGGATTGAAAAAAAAAACAAAAAAAAGAAACAGTCAGTCAAATGGACATCATCAGTGAAACAAGATTGGATCAAAAAAATGAAACCAAACCTGGACTTGATCCCAAGTTCACCAGAAATTTGATCACCAAAAAAAAAAAAAACATCACATCAGCGCCCAAAGAAAAAAAAAACTTACCGGGGTGTGAGGGAATTTGGCCAGGCCTTCAGATTGGGTTGGGGTTGGGCCTGGGGCCAGGTAGGCAGGGCCCGGGATCCAGGTAAGGGGGGGGTTGGTGGGCTGCGGGTGTTGGTCGGCGGCCAAAAAAGCAAGACGGGGGCCGGCATTGGTTGGCCAAGCAAGCAAGCGAGGGGAGGCCGGCGTTGGTTGGCCAAGAAAGCAAGGTGGGGGGGGCTTGCTTTGGTTGGCCAAGCAAGCAAGGTGGGGGGGCCGGCTTTGGTTGGCCAAGTGAGCAAGGTGAGGGGGGCCGGCTTCAGTCGGCCAAGCAAGTGAGGTGGGGGGGGCTGGCCTTGGTTGACCAAAGGCAAGCAAGGTGGGGAGGGGCCGGTTTTGGTCAGCCAAGCAAGCAAGGTGAGGGGGGGCGGCTGTGGTTGTCCAAAGGCAAGCAAGGTGGGGGGGCCAGCTTTGGTCAGCCAAGCAAGCAAGGTGGGGTGTGCTGGCTTTGGTCAGCCAAGCAAGCAAGATGGCGGGGGGCGGCCTTGGTTGGCCAAAGGCAAGCAAGGTGGGGGGGCCGGCTTTGGTTGGCCAAGCAAGCAAGTTGGGGGGGCTGGCCTTGGTTGGCCAAAGGCAAGTGAGGTGGGGGGGGGCCAGTTTTGGTTGGCCAAGCAAGCAAGGTGAGGGGGCAGGCCTTGGTTGGCCAAAGGCAAGCAAGGTGGGGGGGCCTGCTTTGGTTGGCCAAGCAAGCAAGGTGAGGGGGGCCGGCCTTGGTCAGCCAAAGGCAAGTGAGGTGGGGGGGGCCGGCTTTGGTTGGCCAACAAGCAAGGTGGGGGGGGCTGGTTTTGGTTGGCTGATGTGGTGGTCTTTTATAGACGCAAGTTGGAATTGGCTGTGTGCTGCGCGCTCAGCAGTAGCGGCGGGCTTAAAAGGGGTAGCGCGCTCAGAAATGGGTTTGGCTTTGCCGCAGAAAGTTGCACTGCGGGCTCAGCAGCAGTCAAATAGGGCTCTCAAGCTCTGGAGACGTGGGATTGATGGATCGGATTGGATTGGACGGATCGCGCGTTGCAAGACGCGGATCCAATTGCGCGGATATATCTTGGATATCTGGAATGGCACGTTGGGCGGTTGCGGACATGCGCAGGGGACTCCAAGTTGGGCGTGGCGCAAGGGCTGCATCATGAGAAGGATGAACCAGGTTTCTGTAATGGCAGGCGGGAAATACAGATGGATATGGGATATGGGATGGGAAGGATAGAGTTGGGCTAGGGTTATGTGCTTAGGGGTTTTATTTCATTATTCTTGCTTGTTTCTGGTTGTACTTAGGTTAGGGTTGAGGGGGAGGTTACTTAAGCCGCACCCTCAACCTGGTTGGAGAGGGGAAGGATCATCAAATCACAGAGGATTGCATTGGTTTTCATAGCTTTTTGGAAGGATCTTTACTCTCAATTCTCTATCTCTCAGTCAAAGGTTGAAAAGTTGAACTCAGGGATCAATAACTTCCAAACATGGGAACCATTAAGGAGAAGTCCTCTTCTGAATTCCACACTGAGCGAGCAAGGTGAGGGGGACCGGCTTTGGTTGGCCAAGCAAGTGAGGTGGGGGGGCTGGTGTTGGTTGGCCAAGTGAGCAATTTGGGGGGGGGGCTGGCATTGGTTGGCCAAGAAAGCAAGGGGGGGCCGGCATTGGTTGGCCAAGCAAGCAAGGGGGAGGGCCTGCGGGGTTAGCTGAGCAAGCCAATGAAGGAGGGGTGGCAAGGTTGGCCAAGCGAGTGAGGGGGGGGTAGGGCCGGCAAGCCGAGTGAGATGGGAGGGAGACTAAGGGAGGGGGGAGAGGGGGGGTTTTGGTGAGTGAGTGAGAGGGAGTGAGAGGGGGTGAGAGGGAGTGAAAAGGGGAATGAGGAGGAGGGAGGGGGGAGCTTACCTGGGGAATCAACCAAGGGGGTGGGGGGTCCTGAAGGAGGATGGAGGTGGATGAATCAAAGGATGAGCATTGGATGATGGGGAGGATGAGGAGGGGGGGGAAGCTTACCAGGGGGGCCAACCAAATGAGGAGGGGAGGTGGTGGGTGAGGTGGAGGTGATTGGTGAGGAGGAGGTGGTTAGTTAGGAGGAGGAAGGAGTGGACCAACCGGTGGTTGGGTGGGGTGAGGTGGGTGGTTTGACCAGTGGTTTGGTGGGGTAAGGTGGGGGGTTTGGAATTTTTGAGTCTGTTTTAGCTAAGTTCACCCCACCAAATGAGAAAAAAAAACAGAATCAGCCTAGGAATTTTGGGTGAACAACCAAAACCAAAAAAAATTGGTGAGGTTGTGGAGGGTGTGTATTCTTGGAACCATGTATTGCTTTTACAACAGCAAATTCAAAGCTAACCAAGTTGATTCCAAATTGGAGTCTGAATCAGAGTCTGAATGGGAGTCAAACAGTAGCAAAAGTTCAGTCAAATTTTTTGTGTTTTCAACTTTCTGGCAGGAAGTCTGATTGGACATGTTGAGAAAGATGGTGATGTGATGTGGGGTGATGATATGATGATGGTATTTGTGTGAAGATGGAGATGTGAAAATTGATTGAGATAAGATGTGTTTTATTTAATTGAGATGGATGTGATGTGGGGTGATGAGATGATGATGGAATTTGTGTGAAGATGGAGATGTGAAGCAATGGAGATGAGATGTGTGTGATGCAATGGAGATTCAACTGGTATGGATTTGCTGATGTGGATGGGTGTTTTAGATTTGATGGATGGTGGATGGATGATGATGCATAAATGGCGGGTTTGATATTTGAAATATGCCATTTTCATGAAACACACCATTTTTAAATACACCAGTTAGGGGGTATGTTTATTTCAGAAACCCGCCATTAAAAATGGCGGGTTTGGTCAAAAGAAATGGCCGTTTTCTAATGGTGGGCTTGCTAAATTTGATACTCCCTATTGTTTTCATTTTATTTTTATTTATTTATTTTTACTTATTATTATTTTAATTCTTATTTTTTTTGTTTTTTTTAACCAAAAAATCAAATTTTTTTGATCTTTTGGTTGATTTCTGTTTTTTTTTTTTTGTATTTTTATTTAGTTTATTTTGGGTTATTTTATACCCTTTATTTATTTTTATTTTTATTTTAATTTTTTTTTGCCCACCAGACTTTTAGCCATGTGGCACAGCTACACAACTACATTTGAACCATGTGGGGCTCTAAATGGCTTGAATGTAGTCGTGCAGCCACCACACAGCAGCCCAGTGCCATGTGGAGTACAGCCCAACCACACTCAAATTGTGTGGGGTCTGCAAGGCTCAGGTGTAGCCATGTAGCTGTGCCACATGGCTCATTTGAACCGTGAATTTAACATCACCCTTGTTGCTTTTGTGGATGATTTCCATTTATTAGCCTTGAGAATCAGTAAAGAAGGAGTTTTTTTTATAATTTCACTTTTTGATAAACTTTGGAAAGAATATAGGTCCAGGAGGGGTGTTAAGGACTGGGAAATAGAACATCAGAAGTTCTTGGATCTGTGTAAAAAAATTCTTCCCCCTTTGAGGCATGGTTTTGTTTAATTGGATTTGAATTCTTTTTTTTTTATTCAAACTTAATTGAATTCCTCTCATGGAATATATATTCATAATTTCTTTAAGTTTTTGTTATGTTTGTTAGAATGGTATTTAAATTCCACTAAAAATATTCACTTTTCTTCAGAGAAATCTGTTTTTCATATTTCTTTAATTATTTATTTACTCAATGATATTTATATTAGAGTACTTCAACATATGTGAATTCCCAGCATGAAATAGTTTTATGTAGCATTTTCTTATGTTCCACCAGAAGTATTCCATTTTGTGTAAAAAAATGAATTATTATCATTTTTCGCATTTTTCTTACATTGGATGAAGTTTTCTTTCAAATATGAGCTAATACTTGAGTTAATTGCATAATATTGATAATTAAAGCATCTTTACATAATGAATTAACTAAATTTGTTCCCATCATTTAATTCTGAAAACAAATCTACACAAGACAGACCCCACAGGGGTCTGGAGGCCTTAGTTTAGCCCCCCAGGGCCTCAATTAACTTTTAAAGTCCTTTTTGGGGCCAAAATGCCATGGAATGGTGTGTTATATCACTCCTAGCACCCTTTCAAACCTAAAAAAGGCTTCAAAACTTCCTGAATTGGGAAAGAAGGCCAGCTGGCTTCATAATAGCAAAAAAAGTGTTATAATGACACCAATGATGCCTGTTGGCATCATTTGAGTAATTCTTTTTCTAAAATTCAGAATTTGGAATTTGGTTAGTAATTTCTTTGGCATTTTTATATCCTGGGTCTTTGATATTCACACATATGTTGTGTAAAGGGCTTTGGGGTCTCTGTCCAAGTTTCACTTGGTGTGCACCCAGCGGGACTTGGGTTGATGCCCAGGGTGCTTGATTGGGTTGTACTTGTGGGGGTTCAAAATTGGAGCCCAACCAAGCTCCCCTTGATGCCAATCAAAGATGGTTGCACCAAAATGACCAGCCACCCTACCCACAAATTTCAACTGTTCATTTTTTTAAGAAAGAAGAAGTATTTTATTTGGCGGGTCAAATTTTCCAGCTTTGATTGGCGCCAAGAAAAACTTGGCCTGGTGCCAGACTTATTTGGCCTGGCATCAATTCAACCTTGGCGAGGCGTCAAGGTCACTTTGATTGGTGACATGCGCACTTGACAAAAATCACATAATCTTTAGGTGCAACCCAAACAGGCTTTACTTGCAATAATACAAAATCAAATAGTACATTTGATTATATTGATTATTTTATTTGCATCATGATGTATTTTTTTTCTTGGTGAAAAAAATGGAAGAGAAATTAAATTGAAGTTCTCAATTGCCTTCATATTTTTTGATAGTTTGCTTTGCATCCAATTTTGATCCAGATTTTTTTCTTAGCTACATAGTAAATTTTGGAATTAAATAAATTAGTACTTCTTCTCATAAGTTCTTTTTTCCGTTCATGTTTAAGCAATAGATTTATTTCATCTTTTTTCCTTTTAAAACTTTTTTTTCTTCATTAGAACTGTCCACATGTTATTACAACAAATTCAATGGATTTAATCTATGTTCCTGTGACAATCCTGTGTCATATTTCACAGTGAGTAAATCTTTACTAAATTCAATATTATTCAAAATATTCAGATCATTATTTTTTATATCATGGTCTAAATCATCTCAATTTTCCTTTTGTAAAGGATTTGAGTTAATGTAAGAAATATTTTCACATATATTTACCTAAAAAGGGATTACCTCTTCTGAAGTTTGAAGTTTATTTTTAATCATAATTGATATCAAAGTTGAAATTAAAGATTCAAAAGTAAAAATAAATTATCACTTGTAGGCAATTTAAATCAAAAATTAAAAAGGGACCTTTGTACTCTGATACGTAACTTTCCTAAAAGTGGTCATTGATTTTTTATGGGGGTATTTGAGGATAAATCACAAGTGATGATTGAGTAATCAAAATAATTGGTCCCTTGATTATGTGTGAATTGTAAACTGAATAATTTTCCAAGTTGCTAGATTGATTTTGAATTACATGCCCCTTTTTGAAAGCAGATGCTGATTTAGTGGATTTATGAAAAGTTTTTCTTAAAAAAATAGCCATTACTTTGAAGCATGAAATTTTCCTGGGTATAAAACCACAAGCTCCTTCCAGCTTTGGGGAAACATTTCCAAAATCAACTGTTTTTAATTGATTAACTTCTATTACTATCTGTTAACCTTTGATAACTTGATCCATTGATCAATTATCTTAAAATAATCATGTTAACTCCGAATTTCCAATGAAATAAATTAATAAAACATAAAAATTACTGTAATCTCAGAACTGTGGCCCAATTTAATAGGTCAAAATGAAAAAAAGAAAATTCAAGGTTGGCTTTAACTGTAACCTATTACATTCCAATTTCAGAGGCCCAGGATGAATTCATGCATTTTTTCACAGAAGGAATTATTTTAGCATATTTATTTTTGAAAAAATAATTCTCATTTCAGAGAAAGGCCTGAATATAGCAATTTTTTTACTAAATCCATGTCTTTGGGGGTGTTTTACCACCCCAGGAAGGTGTGGACACCTCAAAAAATTTGTGATTATTGAAGAAACGCATCAGTTTTTAAATTTTTGGACACCTTTTTAAGGTTTGGATGAATGCCTGGGGTGGGAGAAAATTCCTTTTGAAGATGTGTTGGGAACCCCAAGGCCTTTATACTCCAAACCTTTCCAAACACCATTTGGAATTAAAACTTCCCCATTGCACAGATTCATTATATTTTTTTTGAAAGATGCACCAATTTGAAAACTGAGCAAAACTGAGCATGCTCAGCAAGATTTTTTTTTCATTTTGCAAAATTTCTCAAAATCATATTCTAGTTGTTTTGGTGACTTATGTTCAGGGGTGCTCAGAACACTCTGTTAAGCTCAGTTTTTGCGGTGGTATATTTTTTGAAAAATGCACTTCAAATTCACAATTTGGAAAAATGACCATTCTCCACAGGGTGAATTTGAAAATGTTTTTAGAATTAAAAATCAATTTAGGCCTTGGGGGGCTAAAATAAGGCTTAGCCAAGGGTAGAATATTTTGGGAGAACCAAATATGAACACCAACTGAGTTGACTTAAAATTTAAAAATTCAATAAATATCAATTTTTTGCAAGAATCTCAAATCCAGGCTAAGATTTCAGGAAAAAAAACTTCATCCAAAATGAGAAAAATAAGAAAAACAAAAACAATTCTTTACACAAAATTTAATATTTCCAATGGGATTTAAATCAAATTTTATCAAGCACACTAAAATATGAAAATTCCTATATGAAGGTATTTTTGGAGAGGATTTGTAATTGGTTGTCAGATTTGGGAAAAAATTCATCAAGAAAATAATTCATGATAAAAAATATTAAAAATCAATACTTTTGAACAATTTTTATATTCCTGATGGGCTAAAAATACATTTTTTGAAAACATGAAAAAATAGAAATAAACATTACATGTACCTATCACATGAATATAACTCAAATGTAATGGCTGATTTCAGAAAAAATATCATCATATATAAAATTAATGAAAAAATCTCAAAAATTGGTTTTTTTTTTCTACAAAATTTGATGTTTCTGATGTGATATACAGACCTTTTCACAAAATATCAAAAAAATGAGAAAATATTACATATGCTCATTTCATGAGGATAATTCTAGTATGTGTAAATATTTCAACAAAGATGTAATCAAGCACAAAAATAATAATAGAAAATGGGCTAAGAATCCACCTCAGCAATGTAGCTGGTTTTCTATAATTCACAGAAAAATACTACCAATGCTTTGAAGGAATTTAATTCAAAAATCCGTCCAAAAATCAAAATAAAAAAAAATCAAAATCAAAATGAATTTTTGGACCAATTAACACCACTAAAAAGTTCATGTCACTAGCTAGCAAGTTTCATCAAGGATCTCAGGCCCAATCTCCAACCAAGCTCAGGTCAAGCTTGAGCCAAACTGAGGTCCAGCTTTATCCAAGCTCCGATTCATAGTGACTGTGCACCAAAAATGTTTTTGGAAAATGAGCATAGCTTCAACTATAGATTGGACAGAGCTTCAACCAGAAATTCCTTGATGGCACTTGCTAGAAAGTGACATCAAATTTATCATGGTTTAATTTACCTTCTTTTTTTTGTATTTTAAATTTATAAAAAGGTTTTTAAATCAATTGAAGAGCTTTAAAATATTTGTTGGTGTTTTATTGGATTTTTTTTATCTTGGCCTGAAAAACTTGGAACCAATCCAAAAGAATCAAAAAAATAACAAGTCCTTTTTGTTGAAATTTTATCAGATTTTTTTTTAAAAAAAAAAATTTAGTCAATTTTATGTATTTGCCCTCAAGAAAATACATCACAACCATGGTGATTTATCCAAATTTGGGCAAATTG
This sequence comes from Puccinia polysora, assembly GCA_025617555.3. Classification (NCBI taxonomy): domain Eukaryota; kingdom Fungi; phylum Basidiomycota; class Pucciniomycetes; order Pucciniales; family Pucciniaceae; genus Puccinia; species Puccinia polysora. The sequence continues at coordinate 66,911,698 of CM062613.1, forward strand.
CCACAGCTACTAAAAAATGCACCGTGGCTGGGAGTTGTCGCAATTGGGATAGCTCCTGTAGTTGTGAGAGACCAAATTCCTGAATGCCTACAGCCGGCATCTCCCTATGCACCAACACCTCCCTCAACTCCTTCCACATCCCCATTTTCACCATATTGATCCATAAAAAAGAACCAACTAGACTGCCAGATCACAACCAACCAGCCACTAACAACCAACCAATCAATCAAACAAGGATCAAGACCCTCTCAAGTGAACAATTGGCCTTGATCCTCTAGTAGAGAAGCCTCTATCCACTTAAGCCATTTACTGAACTACTTATCAATCCCCTATCATCCTCAAGCCAAAGATTTACCAAGGCCTCTTCCTCTTTCAAGCCATAAACCAGAAAACCAGGGACCAAAAGCAAGTCCTCCAAGCCAGAGCTTCCTCATATCAACCTCCACCTATCAGTTTGAAGAACAGACCCAGACTCAGAAATACAAGATTAACTGTCTGAATCACAGAGACCAGACAGATAACATCAAGACTTCCCCAGAGCTTCTGGTTAGAATCATCCTCTCTGCCTTGAAATGAAGACATCATCCCAATACTGGTCTTCAATTTCTTTATCATTCTTCCATGCCCTATTTGTTCTCTCAAATTTACATAGACCAGATCAAGGCATTTCTGGTTTAAGAATAAGATGAATAAAACAGGGATGCAGGATTATCAGCCCTGTAACTCAACACTTTTCAAAATTTTTTTTTAAACATCAAGCCTCAAGATTTCCTTTGATTTCCTTTTTAATTCCTTGAGACAAACATTAAAAGTGTAACATAATTCTTTTTTGTTTTTTTTTTTGAATTTTTCTGAGGGGCTTTACCCAAATACATCCAAAGAAAAAAAATTGTAGATCCCTTCAATTCATTATAAAATTTTTTTCAATTCAAAATGACTGCACTCAAAGATAAAAAATTGTGGAGCCCTTCAATTCATTATAATTTTTTTTTCAATTCGAAATGACTGCACTCAAAGAAAAGAAAAAAACAAAAAAAAAAAAAAAAAAAAAAAAAAAAAAAAAAAAAAAAAAAAAAAACAGGAAAAAGGCAAAGGAATTGGTCCAAATATGGATTGTGAAATGTTTTATTTTTTGAATGGATTTTGGAAGGGAAGGCCTCAAAATCCTTCAAAAGATATAAACTGGTTTCTTTTCTAGGGGTTATAGACACCCATCTACACATCTGCAGTATCAGATTTTCAAAAAAAAAAAAAAAATTCAAATTTCTTGAAACACCTGTTACCTTAAGGGAAGTATCCCCACAGTTTTCATGTCTCAGTGACATGGATTGCCTGTGATTTTAAGGGTTGGGAACATGGAAAAAATTATTCCAAAAAGAAATAACTCAGAAATGATTTTAATTGAATAAAGTATAATCTTTAAGTTGGATTATAAATACCTTTTGACTAACCAGGAAAACAAGAATAGATGGAAAAACAAAACTGATCTTCTGATTCATTTCATGAACTTGGTATTTGTAGTATTTTTTTTTCTATGTGTTTTACATGTTGGTTTTAAATTCACAACCCTGGGTTTCAAAAAGGAATGAAACATTGCTTGCAAACCATATGAGTCATGAATGTAGGTTCAAAACTCAACCAGTTGCAAGCCAAGTTGTTTACAAGTTGCAAGTGAAGTTTTTCATAAGTTGTGAGAAAAGTAATGAACAATTTGCAAGCAAAGTCATTCAAGACTTGCGCCACCCATGGGGGTCCCACAAGTTGTAAATGGGGTTGCATGTGTCTTCCCTGAAACACTTGGCCCATTATGGGCAAAATAGCCCCAAATGGGCCATTTTAGGGGGGAATCAGGGGTACCTAGGCACCCCTGGACCACATTGGAGTTCCATCAAACCAAATTTGAGGATTTTTCATACATTGTGAGACTATTGGATCAAATAAAGGAACTTTGAGGAAATAAAACATTCTGCCTATTGGAAAAGAGAACAGAAAATACATAATAATCACCTGTGAAATAATTTTATTTTTCTCAACCCAAAAGTGAGTAAAATTTGGAGTTTTTGAGACCATTGGATTGAATAATAAATTGACTTGGGATTTTTTTGGGTTGTGGGAACAGTGGAAACCTGGTTTCAAAATGGCTGCCTTAAATGACTTAATTGATAGTGCCATTAACAAAGCTGTGTCAGAAGCTAAGGATTTGGGTAGGGATTTGGGAAATAAAACATTGGAAGGCCCAATTGCATCCTCATCTAGGGTTAAAATTGAGGAACAAGATTTTCCTCAACTTGAATCAAATCAAGCTGGAGGTTCACATTTCATGTGCCATTTTACTGATTTGGCTTAATGGATACTAATGTAACCATGGCAGATGTAACTATGTAACTATGTAACTATGGGATTCCAAAACCTCTTTACCCTCCTCCTGTGAGAAAACTTCCTAGAAGGAAAGAAGCTGAAAATTATTTTCAGAAATGGGATTGCATGCATGGCTACACTCTCACAACATTCAATTCAAACAGAGAAAAATATTTAGACCTAGCATGCAACAGATATGGAGCATACAAAGGGTCTTTGCTCACCAAATGGCAAATGAAAACTCACACAAGAAATTTTGTGTTTCAATTCACAATCCGTGAAAGTCAGAAAGTATCAGATACCACATGGTGGCTCTACATTGGAAATGACCAGCACAATCATAAACCATCTGTAAACCCCTCAGTGCATTCTCAACTGAGGAGAATCTCTGGTACAGCCTTAGATCAGCTGAAGGAAGGCATGAAAGATGGGCTCAATAAAATTCAACTCAAAAGGAAATTAAGCAAGATTGATAGTGGAGAATAAATTGAAAATAGAACAATCTATAACACTAAGCACAAGGTAAAAGGAAATGAGCTCAATGGGAAAAATGTTATGTATTTTCTATTCAAAATGCTATAAGGAATGCAGTGGGTCTCTGTTTAAAAATTTAGTGGAGAGGGTCACTCAGAGGCCCTGTTCTTGGCTCATCCTGAGTCTATAAAACATTTTGGAAAATCCCATCATATTTCTTTGTTGGATTTTATTTATAAAGCAAATAGGTACAACATCCCTCTATTGCATGTTGTAGGAATGACAGCCAACATTAAAACTTTTAAAAAGGCTTTTGTTTTCATAAAAAAAATGAAACCTTTGAGTTCTACAGTTGGGTGGTGAAGGAACTAAATTAGTTGTTTTATGATCCAGAGAGGCTTCCCAAAGTATTTGTGACAGAATGTGAAAAAGTGTTGATTTTTTCCATTGAAGAGAGTTTCCCTGAGTCATCCAGACAGTTGTGCTATTGGAAATTGTATAAAAATATTCAAGAAAATTGAAAAGTTTTCTTCAGTAATGATGTTGAGGGATGGAAAAGTTTAATGTCTGTGTGGGAAAAGTATGTGGCTTCTGAAACCAAATGGGAGGTAGAATTCAATTATGCAGAACTCAGAGTAGGCCAATTGATTGCTTCTTCTGTTCATCTCTTCTGGGAGTGCTTATTTTGAAACTTTTATACAGTGTTTCTTGAAAGACCATGAGGATTTACTCAATTATATGGAAAATAAAATTTGCCCTATCAAAGAGAAATTTTCAAAAATTACTTGTGGGATCTTCAGGGAACATTTTGGATGTGTGTAAAAACATGGAAAGAACAATTGATATCCGAATAAAGTCAGTAAATGTATTGCCTGAAAACTCTTGAATAAAGTTAGGAAAAGTTCTTCAAACAGAACTGTTACCTTTGGGATACAAATTTTTAATTGAGGCAATTGAACTCATTGGGTAAAAATTTGAAATGTTAAAGCACAATCATCATGGAAAATTGCGCACCAGTTCATATTTCAAGACAATAGGTTTGCCTTGTTCCCACATATTGATGGAAATAATAGCATTGATAGGATCCTTGTGCCTGAGGATTTTCATCCTCAGGAAAGGTTAGAAAATTACCCTTACAGTTCAGTAATTTGGATTGTTGAATTGTTTGAAGGGCTTGAATTTTTCCTGAATTCATTGAATAATGAGTAATTTTTTGCTTTTTAAAAGCTTGAAACTGATCCAGTGCTTGAATTATCTCAATTGTTTTAAAATCTCAGTTCAATTTTTATGGGAAAGCCTGAAGAAGTTAAAGTGCAGATTTTAAAGTCCTTGGTCAAGCATGCAACAACTTTGGTTGCTAAGCCAAGGCTTGATCCAAAGGTCTTATGGTCCAGCCATGGTCAACCCAAATTGAAAGAAACCTCACATAAGCTTTCAAGATTTGAGCATGTTCAAATGGAAATTAGAAGAAAATACATGTTAGAAAGGCACCAAAAAGACCAAAAATTGTAATTATTTTATTTTGAGAAGTGTTATTTTTTAGGGTTTAATGAACCTGATGTTTAAATGACATTTATAGTGCAATTCAGGCTCAGAATCTGAATTTCATAGTTCAGAGGAAGAGACTGAAAGTGAATTAGGCTCCCTTCATTTGGAATCAGAATCCTTGTCTGAGGAAGAAGAAGAGGTGGAGAAGTCAAACAGAAGCTTGTCATTGGTGATTATTGATTTCATTAATTTGATTAGAATTTTTGAGAATTGGGTTTTGATCATAGGAATTAAAATTGAAATAGCTCAATCAAATACCTGAGAACTTACATAAGCTCTTGGTTAATGTTTGGGATGATTTTGGTGATGGTAATTGTGGATTTAGAGTCATTGAAAAATTGCTTGCTTAAAATTAGAATGGATGGTTTAAAGTGAAAAGGGAAACATTAGAAACATTGAGGAAAAATAAGCTATTCTATGCTCAGATAATTGGGGGTATCAAAAAGGTTGAAAAGATTGAAAAAAGACTTGGTGTTGAAGACATTTATGAAAAGATTCCCTCTTCAAAATGGCTTGCAAAGTTAGATATGGGCCAAATCATAGCAGACAAGTACTTATGGAAGGCCAATTGGTTTCATTTCCTTGGCTTCATGTTTTACTTATAATCCTATGAAAATTTGTTTAAAATAACCACCAGATACCATCTTCATTTGATTTGTTAACAACAACCACTGGGTTCATTGTATACTTGAGGTAGATATGATTTCAATCCCACCCATTGTATCAAAACCTTTTTCTTTGAATTTAAAGAAAGATTCTTGTTGGGTTGATCATCTCAAAAATCAACTGAATTTGTATTTTAATTTATAAATATCATATCATTTCATCATTTTGGTTGGGTCTAACATTTACTTCTGATGCTAATCTTGTACTTCTGTTAATATAAAGCATTATAAAATTTTGAACCTCATTATGCTGAGTGTTTGGAGTTAATATCATTTTTTTGAGTGTTTTGAATGAGGTTTTATTGTTAAGTCAGTTCAACATGTGTTGGGCTGATCCCATCATAAGGAGTATTTTTACTTCTTATGATGGGATCAGCTTAGCACAAGTTGAACTGGTTTTTTTGGTGTTTTTATGTTAGAGCTAGTCCATTGAGGTGGGATTGATACAATTCCACCTCAATGCACTAGCCCTATTTTTGTGGGGGGTTTATTTAGTTTTGGGCTAGTCAAATGAAATAAGTTCAACTTGTGTTGGGCTTGTTGGGAGATAACTGATCTCCTCACACAATCTCCCGCTCACACAATGGCTGAGGAAACTTCAACTTCAAATCTAGAATCTCCATTCAATGCTCCCTCTCCTTCTGGATCTCTCCTCAAATCCTACTCCGGCTTCCTTTATGATCATTCCTCTCATTTCCTTCCATCATCATCATCCTCATCCTCCTTGCTCCTATCCTTGATCCATTTCATCATCCCATTATCTTTGACCTATCAACTCTCCATCAAACCCCTTGTCCTCAATTCATCTTGTTCTCCTCAACAACTCATCATCCATCATCCTCAATCTATCAGCTCTTGCTCAACCTTCTTTCCCTCAACTCAACTCATCATCCTCGACTAATCACTTCCATTCTTTCTCTCCGATCCCACTCATTTTCCTCAACCCATCACTATCCTCACGCCTCAACAAACAACAAGTCGTCACTCATCTCCAGTCCTTTCTAGCAGTGAGGTCCTTTCTCATTCTTTCATTCATTTGCTCTCTCCTGTTCCTATTTCCTGATTCATCTTGTCTCAACATTCACTCATGTAATTACTGCTAAAGCACATTCCCGTGCTTCTTCATCTACTGTTCCTTTGGTTTCAATCTATATTCTCAGTTCTTCATGGTTAAAAGCTGAATAGCAGAATGTCAACCCCAGGACTGATAGACTCCTCCTCCTCACTTCTGAAGACTTTGACAGACTCAATTCCCAATCTCAACAACTCAAACTTCTCTCTCTGGAAATCCAAGATCCTCACCATCTTCTCACTCAAAGGCATCTCTCACTGGCTGACCTCCTCTGAACCAGACAAATGCCCGGCCAATATCAACCTTGAGATCGTAGGCTACATCCTAGCTAAACTGGACAACCGGACCTACGTGAACTGCGTTAAGGAACATCATCTGGCCGACGGCGTAGCACTCTGGAATTCAATCAATGAGTTCTTTTCCTCTTCTCAAACCGCAAATCAATCTCGCGTTTTCTTCCACTTCCTGAACCTCCAATTTGACCCCAAGAACATTGAGAAGTTCATTACAGAAGTCAAGGCTTGTCTGCTCCAAATCGCCAAAATTGGGATAAAGATGGACGATGACATAGTAGCATATCTTATTCTCTACAAATTTCCGCCTCAACTGGACCATCTTAAGACCACCATCACTCACTTTCTAGGAGAAAACAAAATTGACAGCAATCTTGTACTCCGACATCTCAATCAAGTCAAGCACAAAGTCGCCATGGGATCTCAAGCTTCAGCCCTACTTGCCCAGCAACAAACCTTACAATGTAAATCCAACTGGCACAACCCCAAAGATCATTGCTTCTGGCTCTATCCTCATCTTTGACCAAACTAAAACCCCTCGCCAAACACCAACTCTAGTCAAAATCAAAAACCCAACCCATCCAATAAGGCCACCGCGAACCTGGCATTCAGCTTTGCTATGACTCACTCCCTCAGCTTATCAAGAGATCATGTGATTCTCGACTCTGGCGCATCTCAGAGCATGTTCAACAGCTCCCAATTCTTCAACTCCCTAAAGACCAATCAGACCAAAATTCAAACTGGAAAACTGGGATCATCAATACGATCTAACGGGATAGGCTCTGCCTCTCTCATCACTTCTCACTCCACTCTCAATCTCTCAGACTCGCTATACGTCCCAGAAATCGCCGTTAACCTCATTTCCCTGGGTCAACTAATCATGGGGGGCTGCTTGCTGATCAAAACTGCTCCAAATTGGTTCAAGGTCACTCTTGATGACTTAACTGTACTGGAAGGTCAAATTCAAGACAATCTGCTCATCATTGAGGAATTGACTCATCCGACAACCCCTGAAGCCTTCTCCTTTTTAACCTTATCCACTCTCCACAAGCATTTTTCCCATCCTCATCTTGACTTGACCAAACTGATCTCCCGCAACTTTCCCAAACTCCAATGGGACGATGTCTTCTGTGTCTTGTGCGCCAAGGGCAAAATTCATTGCTCCCCATTTAAGGGTCAGTTTCCTCAAAGAGACAAACGATTTGACGAATTGCACGCCAATCTCTGTGAACCCATGCAACCAGTGTCAAAATCTGGAAATTTTTATTTCATGATCCTGACTGATAGCTACTCTTGATTCAAGACATGCATCCCCCTCAAACTCAAATCTGAAGCCACCAAAGAGATCATCAAATTCATGCGGGTCCATTCCAATCTGTTCTCAAAAAAACTCAAGCAGTTCCACTCCAACAACGGCGGCGATTTTTTTAACACCAAACTCAGCTTGTTCTTCAATGAGGAAGGAATTCTCCACTCCACTTCTGAACCTTACACGCCCCAACACAACCCTATAGCGGAACAAGCAAATCAAACATTTATCAAGGCCACCCGCACAACCATGCTCAACATGAACATTCCCTTGGATCCCTGGGATGAGATTTTTTCCAGCTGCTGCACGCTGCGCAACCTTGTCCCCTCACCAAAAACCAAAACGTCCCCATATGAATTATGGAACAACTCGCCTCCGAATCTCAATCTCATCCGCATCCTTGGATCAAAGATGGTAGTTCTCAATCAATGTTCTCCACCTCACTCCAAATTTGAAGAGAAAGGAATCAAAGGAATACTGGTAGTATTTGACTTAAAATTACTGTCCTATTGCGTATTCTGTCCCTCCATCAACAACATCATACGCTCCAAACACGTTAAGATTTTCGAAAATCTTACTCTCCTACCCTCCTCCAATTCCCACAAATCTCCCTTTGATCCTCTCCTTTCCCTTAATGAAACGCTGAGTGAGATCCTCAACTTGTCCAATCACTCCTCCTCATCTCCCTCTACATCCCCTTCCAACTCACAGTCCACCACCATCCCGCCGAATTCTCCTCCTGTTTGAGTTGTTGACTGCTCCAATCCCAATACATCCTCCCTTACTCCACCCACTATCAAGTCCTCAAACATATCCAATAACTCCTCCGGCTCTGACTCCAAGGGAGAACTAATCTCCTGCAAACTCACCAACCCCCCATCTCAAACTCTCAGAGACCAATCTGCTCTCAAACTGCCTTTGCGCTACAGATTTCTTGCTAGAGTTATTCCTTGGAACTACCCAGAAGTCCTTGAATCCCCAGAATGTCCTCACTGGCTCAGATCCATGAAGATTGAGACCAATGGCATCGAACGGCTTGGTGTTTGGGAAGGGTGTCATTCTCTCCCTCTGGGGAAGAGAGCACTCTCAACTACCTGGGTCTTCTGGCTCAAGGATGACCCTTCTGGCAAAGGATTCATTTACAAGTCTTGGCTCTGTGTTCAAGGATTCAAGCAGATGGAATTCATTGATTACGGCAAAACCTTTGCTCCAACTGGACTCATCACAACCCTACAGACTCTTCTTGTTTATGCCTTTCACCACAATCTGCCAACCGTTCAGATGGACATCAAAGCTGCTTTTCTGCATGCTCCTTTGGACAAAGAGACCTACATCAAATTCCCCGAAGGATACTCCTCCAAATTCCCCTATCTCCGACTAAAAAAAGCCCTCTACGGACTGAAACAAGCCCCCAAAAGTTGGTCCAATACCTTTCAATCCTGGATCCTCAAGCAAGGCTTCATCGTATCCACATCCAATCCGTGTCTGTTCATTAATTGGTCATCCTCCATCTTTGTGTTTGTTTACGTCAATGATCTTGTCATTGTGGGCGAGTCAAACAAATTCCGTCTCAATTTGAAAAATAAATTCAACATCTCTCACGAGGGGCCAATTAAGAAGATTCTTGGCAACCACCTCATCCAGACCGCCTCCTCCAAACTCCTTCACCAACCAAACCACATCAAAACCTCTCTCTCCAAATTGGGGCTCTCCCACGCCAAACCAATACTGACTCCAATGACTCCCAACGTTAAGCTCAGGGGCGCCTCCAATTCCAAACATAACAAATTCATTAAATTGGGGATCAACTATTGCTCCGCCACTGGCTACCTCAACTTCATCGCAAGTTGCACTCGCCCTGATCTTTTGTACGCTGTTTCCAGCCTCTCACGCTTCAATTCCAAACCTGGAACCATTCACTGGGACGAAATGAAACATGCTTGGCGTTATCTCAAAACCACCCGATCCCTGGCCTTGCGTCTCAAGTCCACCTCCTTCAAGTACGATCTCCAATGTTTCAGCGACTTCAATGGCGCCGATGATCCTTCCACTCAAAGAAGTCACACGGGCTTTTTGATTCTTCTCTACGGATGCCCCATGGCCTGGCACAGCAAATTACAACTGACCGTGTTGCTATTGTCCACCAAGGGAGAGCTCAAAGCCTTGGTTCTTGCCACTCAAGAAAATATTTGGCTCACCAACCTCCTTCACAACCTGAGTCCAGGCCTTAAGCTCTCCCACTGCGCCAACATTGACAATAAAGCTCTACACAACATTGTCAACCATGATTCCCACCATAGTGCGCTGAAACATGTCGACACTCAAATAAGATGGCTCCGCAAGCAGAAAGGCAACGGTCATCTTATAACCAACCTCATTCCTTCCGGTTGCATGATTGCCAACTGCCTCACCAAGCCGGCAATCAAAACCTCAGTCATTTTACTCACTTCCTCCATTCTTCATTCCCTCACTCCTAGACATGGCGCTGTGTTGGGAGATGACTGATCTCCTCACACAATCTCCCGCTCACACAACGGCTGAGGACGCTTCAACTTCAAATCTAGAATCTCCATTCAACACTCCCTCTCCTTCCGGCTCTCTCCTCAAATCCTACTCTGGCTTCCTTTATGATCATTCCTCTCATTTCCTTCAATCATCATCATCCTCATCCTCATTTCTCCTATCCTCAATCCATTTCATCATCCCATTATCTTTGACCTATCAACTCTCCATCAAACCCCTTGTCCTCGATTCATCTTGTTCTCCTCAACAACTCATCATCCATCATCCTTGATCTATCAGCTCTCGCTCAACCTTCTTTCCCTCAACTCAACTCATCATCCTTGACTCACCACTTCCATTCTTTCTCTCCGATCCCACTCATTGTCCTTGACCCATCACTATCCTCACGCCTCAACAAACAACAAGTCGTCACTCATCTCCAGTCCTGTCTAGCAGTGAGGTCCTTTCTCATTCTTTCATTCATTCGCTCTCTCCTGTTCCTATTTCCTGATTCATCTTGTCTCAACATTCACTCATGTAATTACTGCTACAGCACATTTCCGTGCTTCTTCATCTACCAGTCCTTTGGTTGCAATCTATATTCTCAGTTCTTCAGGGCTGATCCCATCATAAGAAGTCTTTCTCCTTCTTATGATGGGATTAGCTTAACACAAGTTGAACCCCTTTTTTTTGTATTTTTCATTTAGGGCTAATCCTTTGATTTGGTTTTATTGTAATTTATTTGAATATTATATTGCTTCAGGGCTTTATTGTATGTACATTGTTCCTTTTTAATCTTATTTACCCATTTTTTTGTTTTTTTGGGGAGAATTTTTTGATTTTGTTGAATTTTGAATTCTTTATTTATTCATAGGGCCATGAATTTGCATTCGTGGCCCCAGAGTTGTGAAATTTTCACAATTTTTTTTTTAACTTTATTTTTTTTTGATTTTTTCTTCTAAAAATTTTTTTGGTGTTTGCGTTTTGTTCAATTCTTCATCTATTTTTTTTTATTTTAATTATTTTAATTTTTTTTTGTTCACAACTCAGATGGGTTTCAAACAGCCATTAACAACCCATGTCAAGTTGTGAATGGTTGTTCACAGCTCAGATGGGCCATGAACTGCACCACACAACCCAATTCAGGTTTCAGACAAGTTGTGCTAGGTTGCAAATTTAACACTGCCCTATTTTATAATGCTATTTACATTCAATCAGAAAAATCAGGTTTTATTCAAACAAACAATTTTTAAAGTTGTTTATTAATAATTTTTCTTAATTCAAGACATTTTTTATTGAACTATTTCCACTCATTTTATTTCTTCTCATAACATATGTAAGATTTCCACTTTTTTTTTTTTGGTATAAAGGTCTTTACATCACATCAGAAATATTAAAGTTTTGTCTAAAAAAAAGCATTTTTTTTTCTCTCATTATCTTTGTACTTGATGGTTTTAATTTTTTTTTTAAAAAAAATGAGCTGTTATGTTTGAATTCTCTTCATAGATTATGTATGTGTAGCATTTTTTTTAAAATTTTCTATCTTTGATAGAAAGGTATTTGTATCCAATCCAAAATATCAAAATTCATTTTTTTTAAAAAAACAGTCATTTTTAATAATTTTTGGTTATTAATGATTTACTTAATTATGAGGTTTTTCCTCACTCAAGATAAAGCTTCTTTGATTCTCCCCCCTCCCCCCCCCCCCCCCCCCCCCTCAAAAAAAAAAGCACATTTAGCAATTTTTATGTTTGATTATGTTTGATAAAATTGTATTTACATCCCACCAGAAGTATTCAATCTTGTGTAAAGAGGTTGAAATTTTTATTGTTTTTCTGATTTTTTCTCATATTTCACAAAGTTTTTTTTTTCAAATCTGAGCTTAGATTTGAAATCCTTTCAAAGGGATGATATTTGTTGAGAATCTTTACAGGTCACAATCATTCAGTTGGTGTCTGTCCATCTTTGGATTCTCCCAAGCACATTTTACCCCACAGAGATCCCAGATGGGGTTCTGGAGGCCTTCTTTTACCCCCCTGAGGCCTCAATCAATGTGTACATTCCTCATGGGGCCCAACATCTCAAAAGACACATTCATTCTCCCCAGGCACTCCACTAAACCTTAAGAAGCTGTACCAAATCTTAATTGTCTAAACTCCATGCATGTTTTGTATTGCCACACAACTCTTTAATGTTTGGATGGCTTCCCAGGTGAGAAAGCACACCAGAAGGCATAAATTCAGTCAAAAGAAAAAATCACCACATTCACACCTTTCCTTTAAAAGGGATGTGATTTCAGCCAAAAAAAAAAAAAAAAAAAAAAAAAAAAAAAAAAAAAAAAAAAAAAAAAAAAAAAAAAAAAAAAAAAAAAAAAAAAAAAAAAAAAAAAAAAAAAAAAAAAAAAAAAAACAGCTAAACTCATGCCTCGTTTGGAAAAGGGTGTTTTTTTCATACCTTCCTTTGGGGTGGCAAAACGTTCCTCAAGGCATGAATTTATCATCTTGTGGATACTTTTGTGGCTTTGTTCAAGCAGGGGGATGGGTTTGGATACAAGAAATATGGATAGATCCTGGTCGTTTTGAACACCAGACTTTGCTAGAGTTTTGAACCCCACGCCCTCAAGTATCTTGAGATATCAATACAAACAAATTGAGCTCCAACAAGTTGATTTTTTCTGCCATCTCAGCTCACCATCAAACTCATAACTTAACCTTCGATCACGGGCCACAATACATCAAGATTTTTGATAAATCAGTTTCTCCTATTTTCCTATGTTACTAACTCATACCAGGCCATTCTTTGGAACTTGTGAACGGTTGTCCTTCGAGTGAATCTTCCCAGTCCAAGCCAAAGAGGTCTAAGGAACCAACTGTAGAATGGGGTTTAAATGTTGTTCCGATTCATGAATACGCTCGTAGCGATGATTTGGAATCAAACCCCTTGTCAGGTTCATCACACTTACTTGACAAAGATCAAGCATGTGAGTTAGGGTAACCAGACAGGGATAGCGTGAACAGAATTTTAAAAAATCGATACTCTTCACGTCTTGTCATTAAAGTCAGGGTGATCCCGCCGTTTTCTCTGTTGCAAAAATCATATAGCGTCTGTCTGACGTAGAAGCCAGTCCAAATGGTTCCGTTTCAACTTTTCCACTTATGCGTTAATTTTCTCCATTTCATTATGTCTTCATGAGTCTCATGGCCCCTTCCCTAGAAACGAAAGAAACCAGAGAACATGGATAAGAGACACTGAAGATGGGTAGGGACAAGAGTCTACCGTGATGACGAAAAAATGGGAGGTGCAAGTAGACGGACCAAACGACAAGAGCAGCCGCATTGGTAGGGAACGCTCGAATCATGACAGGCGTGAAACCTTTGTAAAATCCCTGGATGCATCAAAAGTTAGTAAGATGATTTGTAAGTCAAGAGTCCCAGCGAGGAAAATTCAGCCGAATGACAGTAAACGGTATGAGACGAGAAACGATGAGTCTGAGGCAATAATTTGATCTCGTCAGGCCGGGCCCCAAACTGACTTGAGGACCACTTTCGATCCAGACCGCCTGCGCCGCCGACCTCCAGGTAGGATACCGAGGCTTCGTAAATGAATCGCACATTATTCGGCTTGGATCGGTAGTCGGTTCGGAGAACCAGTGGCCATCAAAGCGAACGTTACGGCAAAAAGTAAAAATCGGGGGCTAGATGTCAGGATTGGTTGTACAAAGATGCAAAGGCCAAAGGCGGGGGGGGGGAGAGAAAACTGGCCACAGGTTGGGAGGGGACAAACGATTGCGATTGAGAAGCTGTGGATTTGCTCGTACTTTTTAACGATATCAAAGGGTAAAGCAACTAGCCAAAACAGTTCTGCACTGATACCGCCGGACAAAAATTGAGCAACGGGTTGACTGAAGGCAAAGATACTGTCGGGATGGTTTGAGGAATAATCCCGCAAGAAGTTATTGATCGATTGATATGAAGAAAACATGACGGCGAAGGAGGTCCTAAAGAGCAAGGTAGCCGGTAAGGCATGATACAATGATTTGATGCCACCGTGTTGGATGATCTTTTTAGCACAATCTATCGGTCCGGTGAATAGCTTTGTTCGCGGATCGGATGTTTGCATTTGCAGTTTCGCCTTGCTAGTTTCATTTCATCCAAAGTTTTCCCATACGTTTTGTGTTTTGTGTTTTGTGTTTTTTTTTTTTTTTTTTTTTTTTTTTGTTTGCGGAGGTTCATGGGGAGTGAACCAAGTAGCAGCATGGTATGAGGGAATGAAAGGGTTTAGTTATCATGGCTCTAAGTGCAAATCCATCATTTTCTCCAACAAGATGAAAGAAACTGACATGGTTTCTATCGGTGTGATGATTGTACATACCGTCCACCCGGCGAAAGCACCTGCAACCTGATTCGGTATTGATTTTTCTGGGTTATGATTGAGTAATGGCATAGAATGGATTGTTAGATAGCTCGTTGATTGATTGACGCACTGCGTGTGATTGGATTGAGAGCGGTCTTGAGCGATCAGGACATTCAAGTTGACCTAGCCAAGTACGATACCGATCCATTGAACCCATCAGCACGGCATCAGATAATGCCCATCCGAAAGCTGGTGGTGAAGCGCCCTTGTAGAGGGCCCTAGGTCCCTAGTTGTTTGAATCATGATTGTCATTAGATTCGTCGCTCAAGGGAATACTATCGAGCGGGGGAGGGGGGTGAGAAAGAAAACTTGCGATTTCAATCGGTCGAGGGCTTCTGACTCAACTTCTTTGCGAACGGTTTGAAGCAGACAGTCCATCGGACCATTATAGGTACCAGGAGATGAACATTGAACTCGGAGCTTGACCGTCTAGAAACCGATCGGGTGAATTATGTATCAAACGATCCTCGACGTCAGTTTTGAGAAGGCCACGCGATTCGGAAGATTGAAGGATGAAACCGATAGAGAGACGAAACGGCGATGATTTTTTTTTTTTTTTTTTTTTTTTTTTCGCTCTCAGTTTGTCATCATCCTGGATAATTCTGGGACGATCGATCTCTTCCAGCAAAGCTTGCTATCGACCCATCTTAGTTATCAAACGTACATCAAACGGGTGACCGACAGCCAGTTTAGTGAGACCTGATAGAACCCCAGCGAGAAATCTGAAATGGATTTTCAAGTTGAATTACTCAGTCAAGTGATCACATCAGATGCTGAGGATATCCTACTGGTTACGTATGGGACTCACCCTCTCGAGTCTGGTAAATAGTTGTCGATCCATCTCAACCGGCGTGCTGGTTGGTCAGTTGTGGGTGACATCGACCGAGCTGGGAATCGTTGAGGATGATATCACCTTGATGTGCTGGGCTGGTTGGTGGTTGGCTTCAGGGGTTCCAAATATCTCCATCCAGGCTATATAGTTAATTAGTTTCTGGAGCAGAAGAAGCTCAGAGCCAAGCTGTTGGTTCTCTATGTAATATAGCAAGCAGGCTGGAGGCAGGGGGAGGCAAGCATAAAACTACATCATCATCCATCAGCCATGTAAGCCGACTTCAGCAGCAACAACCATAGACCCAACTCACCAATTCAACTTCATCCAATCGCAAACTCCACCTCCCCAATCCTCCCACATCGTTCTGCCACATCGAGCGCAAGAGACCAGTGTTATCCTATTCGAATTACTTTTCATTCTTTGCATTCACATTAACTGTCATTCTCTTGCATATTGATTTCCATCATTGATCACCCTTACACTCTATCTCATACTTTGCCTGTACCTTAATGACAACATTTCATGTTCATCCCCCATTTCCCACACACTCTTTCTTCAAGCTCCTCATTACTTGGAACTAGAGCAGTCATTCTTCAGGTTGTATCTCATCCACACACTCACCTAGAAAAAAAAATTGCTGCACCTGCCAGCAGGTATCACACCAAGAGTTGTGAGTAGATGTTGTTGAGAATACTGATTGAAACTTGAGGAGGTTGTGTTTAGCCAAATTGTGATAGATTCTTGCTTGTGTGATCAATTTCACATGAATTAGAATGACCAGAATTTTCAAGAATTTTTGGGAATTTTTTCCAATCTAACTTTATTTTTATTTTATTTTTTTGGCTCCTGTCCAGCCAGGGAATGTCCCCCAGTGACCTGATGGGTTGCGTTTAGCTAACACAACCATCCTATCCAAAAAAAAAAAAAGAAAAAGAAAAAAAAATCAAAGGTTGCATCAGAAATTTTTGTTGATTTAAATCACACTCTTGGGAGAGAAAATTTTAGTCTTTAAAATCATTAGATAAATTCAAAAATTTATAGTTTTCAATCCAATTGCACATAATGCTTTAAAAAGAAAAAACACTGGAAGGAACTCTATGTTGTTCTTTTATGATTAGATTTGTAAAAATCCAGACTTGTAAAAAATTCCAAAAACTTGTAACTTTGGGTTTTTTCCCCTTATCTTATTTTGAAAGGAATGAATGCTGATTAAGTGGATTGCTATAGAATCCAATTACTCAAGAAAACTATTCCAGATCTTTTTTTGAACCTTTTGTTATTTTATATTTTGTTAGGAAAAGATTTATGCTATTTTGACCATAAAATTGGAAATTTTTCACTTTTTTTTTTTTTTGGTTGTTGAAGTCAAACTTAACGTTTTGATTTTTTGGATATGATGGTTGCTTTAGCTCAAAGCAACCATCAGGTTGACTGAGAACATGACTTGGCTACCCCAGAGGCACACACACACACACACACAAAAAGGATTACAAAGCAAAAAAATATCAAAAATTCTGAAGATTACAATTAATGTAAATTGAATTATGTAAGGAAGAAAATATCCAAATATGTTTTAAAAAACAAGAATTTCACAGGTTTGAATCATAATCTCAAACAAATCCCCAACAGTTTTTAAACAAGTTACAACAGCTACACCTGCTTGCAGGTGCAGCCACTTTTTTCATGGTGGTACTAGGCTGAAGAGTGATGTAAAAGCATGCAGTTTTTCTGTATAGATTGTTTCCAAACTTATTCAATTTCACACTTTCTTGAATTTTTTTTTGTAACAATTGTTTCATTGAGCTTGTGCCAGTTTTTGACCATGACATATTCTTCCTCTTGGCACTCCTTGCACCTTACTTGAAAGCATCAGCTTTGAAATTTCAAGATAGAACTCTAAACTTTTAAGTTTTTTGTAGCATTGGTCCTCTCCCTTTGCTCCATGTCCACCTAATTCCTTCACCCCTCTTAAATATGTGTGGTGGAATGTGAAAATAAATCAAATAAGTCATACTATTAAACCTTAAGGCATTTCAGCCCTACAAGATAGTTATTATTGATTGATTTCTCATACTTTCTTGACAAGAAACCCTTTCATCACCCCTTCTAACAAGATAATTGATTGTTCAGGGAGGAAAAAAAGTTGAAAGGAAAGGTAACCCTTAGATTCAGTTCCATTTTTTATTTCAAATTTGGGAGGGATTCTCGAAAATTATCAGCTCATAGGCCCACCCCCAGAAAGCACTACGTCATGGATCAGTTAGATCAAATCAAAAGTTCTTTAAATTCTAGTTCACTCACTGGAGGCAGATAGCTGGCTTATATAGTAAAATTATTCATGCCAATTTTTGTGAAGAAAATATGCTTCTGGCCCAATTAACAGAAGCTCTCAAGAAAAACACTTCAACATAGGGTAATGAAAGTTTGAAATTAACAACTCCTGGAATGAAACAGCCCAATCACTTCACAGGAGGACATCCCTGTAAAATTTTCTCATGTTTTAAATCTTGTAGAATATATTTTTGAGTGACTCAAACAGCTTCAGAGCCAATTTCAACAAGTTTATTTTTTCCAATTCACTCTAAGGTGTAATAGCATCACAGCTATTCAGAATTTAGAAAATTTATTATAAAATTTCATCCTGTATTCTGGAAGACTTGGAAAAGCTCAAGGAACAACTTGCTGTCACCCCTGGTTTTCTTCTGAAATAATTCCCTATCAAATTCAAAAAAAAAATGAAGCTTGAAGAGGCGCCAAAATCACTCAATTGAAAATCCAAGTTTTCTGGAGCAATATAATGGGTTCTTCATCAGAATCAAAAAATATAGGTGAGGGAAGGAAGTTTTTTTATTTAATTTTCAGAGAAGCATACTTTCAAAAGCTCATGATTTAAAAATCTGTTCTAAGCAATCAGCTTTCAAAAGCAAATAAGTAAAAAAAAAATCATGAATTTCTCTTGAAAATTTCAAAAAAAAACTACACATTATCTAAATTTCTGGTTGTCAATATGCAAAATTGCAAGAAAATTCAAAATACAAGTTTTAGATTTGTAAGATTCCATCCTGAAAAAAACCCCTACAATAATATTCTAGGTTTGAGTGCTAACATCCCTTTCACAATTTTAGAATTTTCTCTTTGAAAAAAAATTCATGTGTTTCCAGATAGAAAGGTTTTCTTTCTACTAATTACCACATTTCCTATCTGAGCCATCTCATTTGGTTACCCATAAGTGAGAATTGATGTTTATTTTTTCCTCTTTAACCATGTTTGAATGGGACTTATTTGTCTTGAAAAACCTGGCATGGAAAATTCTATCCTAGGCAATGAATTCTTTTTTTTTTTTTGAATTTGAATCCTGATGTAGAATGGAAATTAGGATTAATTAAAAATTTAAGCCTGACATCTCCAGTGTACTCTTTCTTTAATCCAAAAAGAATCAAACAGATTAAAAAAAACTTAAATTGAGTTTGATGGAATTTTCCTGCAAGGAGATTGGCATTATCCTGAGATTTATTTCCCATTTTCTGCCTAAAATTATTTTTAATTTATTGCATGTTTATCCTAATTACCTCTCTAAATTCTTCTTGGAGAGAAGGTGTTGCCTACTGAAAGGCTTATTTTGAGCTTGCTAATTATTTTGCATCAGCCCAATCCTTTGAATTCACTCCTCATAGATGTTACCCAATAGCGGATTTAGAGAGCATCAGAGAGTATTTATTTCCCATTTATAATGAATTTTCTGATCTTTTATCAGATTTCGAAGTAAATAAAATTTGTTCAAAATTTTCTTGGCCCAGGATATAATCATGACGAACAATTTAATAATATCAATTGAATGAAAAAAAGGCTTCATTTCAGCAAAACAATTTCTAAGATCATTCCAAAAGTTGTCAGTGGCATGACAGTAGTAACTTTATTGGCAAGGTTTCAGCCTGGTAAGATTTCCTTAAAATAATAATATTGACCTTAAAGGATAGGGTCCTCCGCTTGTTCCAGTTTAGTCTCTCTCAAAGCAATTATATAATCAAATTTGAGGCTACATAGTAGAAAATTTAGAAAAAGAATTTCTTAAAACAACACATTTGAAAATTAGCTCCCATGTATCATTTGTTTCAAAGAAGTTTGGAAGAATATTTTTCTCCTCTTCACCCTTTTACATGGAGCTAATCATTTCTCAAAGTTTGAACTTTGAGGAGCCTATAGATTTATTTGATTATCTGAAGTTCATGAGTATTTGATTATCTGAAGTCCATGAGTATTTGATTTCTATTGAAATCTGTTCAGGCAGCTACAAGTAAACTTTTATGCCTTTTGGCCTCTGCAATGCTATTTCCATTTCCCAAAATATTTTGGATCACATTCCCTTTGATCTTGTAAAAGTATTCATTTTGGTATTTCTTGAAAATATAATATTCTTCCCTGCTCCAAGAAGCTTGATGATCACATCTTTCATGTTTAAGAAGCTCTTGAAAAAGTCTGATTTTTTTTCCCAAAATTTCCAAGTGCAAGTTTTACGCAAGTGTGCTTCATTTTTCTGGTTTGTGGTTTTGAAAGAAGTTGTTTCCGTGGATCAAGCCATATTCAAATGCATTTTTGACTGACCAGCACGAAATTTCAGCCATACTCTTCATAATTTCTGAGGCTTCAGTAATTTCAGTAATTCTTATGGTGATTTAATCCAATATTTTGCTAAGATCATTTTGAATGAAAATAGCCTCCTTTTAAAAGATATTCCATTTTTTCTTAACAAAAAAGCTTCTTGAAACTTCAAATACTTGAAGAATGCCTTTAATAAAGCGCTTAATTTTCTCATTTTAAAACGATGGCTTGCACTATCACAAAAAAGATGAATTTTATTATGCCATTGCAGGCTTTATTTTCCCCCAATTCACCTGTTCTTCCAATTTATTTTTTCCTGCGGCCTTTGAATCACAGAATTTAATACCTACTGAGTTGACTTAAGACATTCATGAGAAGGAACTTCTTTCAATTTTATTTTTCTTGAAGGGATCATTTTCATAACTTTCAAGCCTTGTGGAAAATTTTGAGTTTTTTCTGATCAAAAATCACTCAAATACTTCATGAGCACAGACATGCATTTTGGTCCCAATGAATATCTGGATACATATTCATGATAATATAATACCTTGGAAAACACGCATTAGTTTCTGATTATTTTTCAAATTTAAAAGAATTTTATCACAAGGGCCAGAGCACCCTTTTTCATCAAAACCCTGAAAAAATTCAAAAATGAATTCTCATTTTAATTTTAAATTAAAAAAGCTAAAAAAAAATTCCTTCAAATTTTGAGAGCCCAAATGAAAATATTTTCACTGCATCAAAAGTTTCAAGAAAATAAACCCTGTTTAAAAGGGGATTGAATCAATAAGGACAAACTTTTTAATATAAGAATAGAATATTATTTCCTAATTTTATTTGAATGAATTCATAAATCTTCAAATCCATGCACAAAAATCCTAGTTATTTTCATGATGGTGAGGATAAAATTTGCTATTTGATGGAGAATGACTTATTTTGTACTGGTATGACCAAGGAAGTAAGATAAAATTTAAAACATTGGTATGAGTGGAACCATAAAATCAGATAACCAGATGTATGGGCTGCTTCAGCTACTTCCAATACTACCTATTTTGAGGAAATTTCTCCCCATGAATTTAATTTCCTTAATAGAGATTAACAGGGTTTTAGGCCTGTATAATAAGTTTTTTAAGAGAAATAGCTAGGTAATTGCTGTGATTAGACTAAAGATAGAATAAATCAGCCAAAAATGTGATAAAATGCTGCTTAAGTGGAAAGAAAAAGCTAGTTAATAGTAATTTAAAAGCAATGGCTATATTATTATGGGCAAAAGACTCACTAAGATGGAACAGGCCCTGATACTGATAAAAAAGCAGTTTTAATACAACATAAATGGATATTTCTCAATGCAGATTGTAATAAAGTGAGCAAGAGTTCAAGGAAAAATTATTACCAGTAAAGAGGCTTCATGAACCAATTATGATCTGTTTAAAGAAAAGAATGAATGATTAATTACCCAAGGATAGAGAAGGTTTTATATAGACTAATTACATGAAATGATGAAATGTGGTTGGTTATTATTGATTATCTAAATAATGAATAGGGGATGAAATAATTCACCATAAATTCAAAAGTGAGACAGGGGAAATTGGTTGGTGTGAAATTTGAAGGTATCAACGTTTCACACAATTACTGAGTAAAAAAATCTGAAGGCACAAATTCTAAAATTTCTAATTAAAAATTTCTGATTGATATGATGCTGTCCTAGGTATAGTATAATTCTTTCCAATTATTCAAAGAAAAAATTATGGAACTTTGGAAGATATAGCTTATTAATTAATGGAAAATTCCTTCTCAAATCATGTTCTGCCCATTTATATCATCATAAATTTTTAATCCTTGTTTTATCAAGGACATGGACTTTATTATGCCATTATTTGAAGTTTAATTTGGATCTATCAATGATATAGAACCCCCAAATTGATCCAAAATGTGGTAATATATATCAGAACCTTGAAAATTATCTTTGAATCCAAATCAACCAAAAATAATAAGCTTGGGGAAAAATAATTCTACTAGCCAATTTTAAAAAAAGAAAAATACCAATCATTCATAAAATGAACAGTTGCCCTTTCAAAAAATTTAAAGGAGGAATAAAAATTTTAAATCTAATCACATAGCACTTTCAAAAAAAAAAGCTATAGATTATTTCTCCCTCATTCATCCAATCAAACAGAATATTTGAACCAAACCGAAAATTTTCTAATGCTTTTTATAAGGAAAAGGCTGAAAACCTTTGTGGGTTTTCACTCAACTTTGAAGTATTTAATTTTGTATGGCTTGATGCTTTTGTAATTTTCAAAACTCAACATACTAATAAAATATATAAAACAAAAATTTGAACATTCAAAATTTCCTCAGTTTTTTTGATAAATCTTACAAATTACCTCTACTTTGGATATGGAAATTTACCCATCTAATCTTTCAAATATATCTTCTTAATCCTTTTCAATTTATATTACAGGGAGGAACTCATAATACTTGGGATCACATAAAAATCAAATATCATATTGATTGAGAATTTATTCACATCTTGGTTCAATTTTATTCAAAGGAAGATTAAATTACCTAGTAAAATGGACTGGATACCATTATGATAAGTATTTTACCTCTTGAGGTATGTATTACCATCTTTGAAATTCACCTGAATTGGTTTTTGATTTTCATTCAAACTAACCTCATAAACCCTATCAGTATGAATTGTAATTTATTGAAAAATTCTATCTCTTATTTATTTTCTATATTTCTTGATTCTTGCCTGAGTTCTCTATAATTAAATATATATATATATATATATATATATATATATATATACCTATTTTGTATAATTATTTAACTCAAATAATATTCAAAGAATCCAGAAATTGAATCACAGAAAATTTTGTGTATATACTAGAGTATTGCGCCCAAATTTGGGGACTGATTGGTATTTAAATTGTTTAAATGATTTTAATCAAGTGGGAAATCTGGTGAATGGATTGAAAAAATTGGCCCTA
This sequence comes from Puccinia polysora, assembly GCA_025617555.3. Lineage (NCBI taxonomy): Eukaryota > Fungi > Basidiomycota > Pucciniomycetes > Pucciniales > Pucciniaceae > Puccinia > Puccinia polysora. The sequence continues at coordinate 66,934,759 of CM062613.1, forward strand.
CCTAGTGTATTTCAAAAGATGATATTTTTTAAATAATTTTAATCCAATTGGAGATTTAGCGAATGGATTTAACAAATTGTCTGTAGTGTATAGCCCCAAAATTTGGTGAATGGATCAAATAAAAAACATTTATATGAAAAATGGGGTGTTCTTTAAATGTGGTAAATCTGGGTAGTGTATTAAAAAGATAATTAAATGAACATTTTATCAAGTATTTCAACAGATAAGCAATTAAAACAAATCATATGTCATTGAAATCTCAGTATTTAATTCCAGTGATGGATGGCATTCCAAACCTCATTATAAAAAATATTATCCATTTCAAATGAATTTTTGTTTCCAGGTTGAAAATACTTCCTTGTAAAATTTATGTATCTCCACGTTGAAAATTCAAACTATAACTACCCATGGTTGGACACTGCATCTTGAATATAAAGACCATTATTGGCAATTGTATAACATTGTGATTTTTTAGTTTGCAATGAGAATTCCAAATTGACTGGGAATTGTTTTCAAATAATTTTGAAAGGCAGAACTTTTTCCTCTGCGTCAGAAATCAAGGTTACAAATGGAATGGCCATCACTCTTCCTAATGAATCAAGAATGCATATGAGTCATAGTTTCTTCATCACAGATTATCAAAGAAGCTCTTCTGAGATATTAATACCTTTTAAAATGCTTTGATATTTTTGAAACATAGTTTTTGTCTCCAAGGGAATTCCAAAGGTGAGATGAGTTGTTCTCCCATTTGGTAGATTCATGGCTCAATTTATACAAAAAGGTTTTTCCTAACCCACCAGGCCATGAAAAAAGAATGAAGAGGGTTGAGAGAAATTGCATGCATGGACTAATATGCTTCTGTTGACTAATAAAAACATTAATTTTTTGCAAATCTGATCCCTTTATAGCATTATTTTTTTCTTCAGAAAATATCCAGTTCCTGTTGAATCTTTTAACCTCCATTATTTGATAAAATCTTGGAAAATATTGAAAATCTTATTCAATAGTTTTTCCACACTTTTGAAATGTAATTGTGGTGATTGGTTTCAATATTTAATTTTTGAGGACTGTTGGATCTGGAATTTCAGAGTGAATTAAATCTTCCACTGTGAAATTTAAGCAAGAATTTCATACTAAAAGTGGGTTTGGTGGCTGACAAAGTTCCAATAGAATTCTGAAAAACTTCCTTAGTCCAAAAGGGTGGATATCCTCATTGACTTATTTCTTTTAAAAATGATTATTAGCATCAAGTGGGCCCTTGGATAAATCTGCCTCTCTGAAAGTTGGATAAAAAATTATATTTAATTTCTTTAGGATTTTAAATGCAGTAGTACAAACAGAGTTATTCAACAACAACCTGAGAAACCATCTTTTTCAATCTGAAGGATGAACAGTTTAAATTCCCCCAATCAAACAACCAACTTGAAAGTGCCTGTGTTCTATTCTGAGTGAATGAAATGTGAAGTGTTGTGGAAAGTCAGAATATTTGATTCTCCTTTCAAAACCATTAATTGGATTTATTTTGAAATATTATGTGAGAATAGTTTTTACTTGGGTTAATCTTTGAAGAAATTAATCCAGGGCTTCATCTGGCTCAAAAAAAACCAGTTGATGGTCAGCAAGATGAATATCAAAACTATACCTGCACATATCTTAAAATTCATGTGGGGCATTGGTACTTTTCTGAAAGATAAGGATTGTAAGGAACAAACCAGTAATTATGAATGAGGAAGTCTTTAGGATTCCTCCTCAGTGAAATTTTAGTTTGATTCTGATGTTTTCTATATATGGGGTAATTGCTTCAACCACCAAATTTAAACAACTTGTGGAAAATTTGAAAGCACAAAGTAAGGGGAGGAGTAAATTCTTCTATGTGATTAATTTAGAAAGTGACATGGAAAAAACTGAAGTGTGTTAATTTCGGGGTTGAGGGGAAAGTACATCAAACACAGGTGGGATGGAAGGGGTTTTATATAAATTTTCAATGTTCCAAAAAAGGGTTGAACTAAATGAGTAATAAGTGTTAACTACATGTGTTGTCAATGTCCTCTGTTACAGTCCTTGTTAATTTTTTTTTCCTTGTTTAAATGTGTTTTTTTCAGTGACCTGTGTGTTCCTTGATTACATGTTTTGTCCTTTTTACATGTGTTATCCTTGTTACATGTGTTCAAATTTTCAATGTTCAAAAAAAAGAAAAAAGATTGAAGCAAGTGAGGAATTAGTGTTTAGTACATGTGTTGTCAATGACCTCTGTTACAGTCCTTGTTACATGTTTTTTCCTTGTTTACATTTGTTTTTGTTGGTGACATGTGTTGTCCTTGGTTACATGTTTTGTCCTTGTTACATGTGTTATCCTTGTTACATGTGTTATCCTTGTTACATGTGTTTAAATTTTCAATGTTCAAAAAAAAAGAAAGCTTGAACCAAGTGAGGAATTAGTGTTCATTAAATGTGAATTCAATGCCCTTTGTTACATTCCTTGTTTCCTTTTCAAATTTTTTGGACCTGTTACATTCCTGTCCTTGTTACATTTGTTGGCCCTGTTACATGCATTGGACCTATATGTGTGTTATAATACAAAATAAACCTAATGTATACATACAAAAAGGTAGTTGAAAAGTATTCAAAATGAATAAACACAAACCTTACATATGTAAATATATCACAAAAACCCAAATACATACAAAGAGGTAGTTGCAAAGTATTAAAAAGGCATGAATACAAACCTTAAATATGTAAATAAATCACCCAAACCTAAATACGTACAAAGAGGTAGTTGAAAAGTATTAAAGCTTACAGTCTATGTACACACATTAGTTTTTGTGTGAATTTTGTTTGAAAAAAAGGAGACTGGAAAAAAAAGTAGGCAGAAAAAAGAAAGCATACAGAGAAAAAAAAATGACTGAAAAAAAAAAACAGATAGAAAAAAAAGTGGCTGAAAAAAAAGGAGACAAAAAAAAGAGGACTGAACTGGATGCAAGAGTTGCATAGACAACAACATCAATAAATGCATACTAACCAAGCACCTCAATGCTGGGTGAGGCGTGTGAAGTTTTTCAATCTTTTTGTATTTATATATATATGGTGTTCCCAATGAGTTTGGTTGGGTTCTCAAATCAGTGGTTTTTTTGTTAAAACAGGGTTGACGGGTGCTTGAGGCTATGTGGTGGTTAGTCAACCACTGCTTGTCAGGTTTTCAACCAATGGGGGCGTGCCATAAACTTGGCCATGGCAGCTTTCAACTGAAGAAGCCAAGAGTTCAGCATTGATGGGAAGCCACCCTATTGGTTTTAATGGTCATGAGGATCACAACAGCAGAAAAATAGTTTCTTGTTGCTCTGAGTTGATTGACGGCATAGTTGGGTTGATGAACCAACAAGATGGGGCCCCCTTGACTATTTCCCCATCAACCCATTTGGTCTGACCATCAACCACGGCTTGTCACATGACCAGCAGGAGTTGACCACCCAACCAAATGCACTAGATTCACCATATATATGTATATAAATTGATTTCAAGAATGTTTTACTTCATTTTATATTTATTTTAAGTTTCCATTCAATAAATTTATTATTTCCTTGAATTTTTCCATATCCTTCAAATCAATTAAGAAGTATAAACTCTTTAAAATATTTACCTGTTTTACCAGGAATTCCTTGAAGATCTTTTGGAACTCAAAATTTGAGCTCTCTTTGATTTATATCCTCATTCATCATTCTCCCTTCATGTTCCCTCTTTCCATAAACTTGGTTCAAAAAAAATTCTCCAATATTTCACCCAAGGATTCTGGTATTTTTTCCACTGATGACTCAATTTTGATTTCCTAAAATACAGCATGTTTCACTCAATTTGGCATCCTTCCAAAATTTTCCTCCAAAATTCTTCCTCAATAATTTCCATTGGTGGTTTAATGGTGGGCTTTGGGGAAAAAAATGGAGGTGTTGGAGGAGGATTTACTTCATAATACCTTTTGGATCTTGGAAATACTAATTTCCCACCAATTAGTTTCATTTTATTTTATTCTTTTACCTTCTTTATATTAGAATAGTTTAAAGAATTTCTCTTCCCAAGAAAAAAAATATATCTGGATATCCTGGTGGTTTACAATTTAGCCTTTGGATGGTGCAAAACAATCAAAATTAACTGGTGAAAGCTTTAGGTCTCAGAGATGATCTGGGATTTGTATCACAAAGTTTATATTGACAACCAAACTTTGAAATCTGGAATTTATTTCAGTTAGACCTATTGCCTTGGGCTGCAGTACTTGAAATTCAAAGATTTCTAATTTGGGGAGATTATTGCATTGGAAGGTTTTATTCAAACTTATCAAACAAGGTAATTGAATTAAGGTATATCAAGTTTCACAGGTATTCATAGTATTTATTCTATTGAAAAAAATGATTGATGGGAACCTCTCCTCAAAGCTTGCAGGAGCTTAAGGTTTTATATCTGGGAAACTATCACAATTCAAACCAAAGGCAATTTCTTTAAGACAACATCAATGTACCTTTAACAACTCAGTATCTACTTTCAAAACAAAATCATGACACACATAAGAACTATAGAAACCTAGTGCATTTCACTCAATAATTCTTGGAGCTAGACAAAGTTGAAAATTAATTTCAAACACTTATTCATCACTTAAAATCAACCCTCAAATATTAGGGTGTATCAAATTTAGCAAAACCACCATTAGAAACCTGCCATTTGTTTGACCAAACCTGCAATTTTAAATGGCTGGTTTCTGAATTACACATAACCCCTAACTGGTGCATTTCAAAATGGCAGGTTTCATGAAAATGGCAAATTTCAAAAATCAAACCCGCCATTATGCACTATCATCCATCCACCATCCATCCTATGCAAAACACCCATCCACACCTCCACCTCAGCAAATCCATACCAATCCCATCTCCATTGCATCACACACATCTCATCTCCATTGCTTCAAATATCCATTTCTTCACATCTCTATTGCTTCACATCTTGATTTCTTCACACAAATGTTATCATCATCTCATCACCCCACATGAAATCACTATCTTTCTCAAAATTTCCAATCAAACTTCCCAGCAGCAAGTTGAAAAAACAAAAAAGCTGACTGAACTCTTAACCACTGGTCCACTCCTTGCTCCTCCTCACCAAAAACCCATCACCACCACCTCACCCACCAACACCACCTCACCCATCACCTTCACCTCACTCACCACCCCCCCTCCTCCTTTAGTTGGCACCCCTGGTAAGCCCCCTCCCCCCCTCCTCCTCCTCCTCTTCCTGCCCCTCATTGGTTTCTGATCCTTTGATCATTCAACCTTTAGGTCCCCCCACACCTACTTGCTCAATCCGCCAGGTAAGTTCCAAATTCCGCAAAGAAACTAACTTTTCCCAGATGTTAATGGGAAACCGGTCACTGAATCTGAGTTGCCCTCTCATCATCCCCCCACCTTCAATCCAAACCACTATCTGTGGCTATCCAATCCCTTTTTTCTCAAGCATCTCAAATTGCCTTACAGGGAAACCTTGATCCTGAAATCTTGCATTCCAATCCCCAGTTGATCAAGAAATACGTCCAAATCATGTTCCAAAAAGATTTGGGTGGCTTCCTCCTCCTCCTTTTTGTTGTTGTAATCGGTTTGGATTACGTTGATAAAATAAATAAAAAATAAAGATAGAAGCGCTATATACACAAGTATGATGAGAAGATGAGATAAAAAATTGGGCTAGATACAACGTGCGCCGGTCTATTTATAGACCGGTCTAAGACAATAGAAAACATGTCCTAGTTGATCCTTGTAGTATAACTTTGCACGGTAATCGTGCTTTACAGTACTTTTGTTCCTAGGTCTCTTACAGGGCCAAAAGCTCATTGCAATGGATAGCGGACGCTTTTGGCTGGGGTGCTTTTCAGATGGTGAGTCCGCTCCATGGTTACTTTTATGTTTGTTGTCTTTGCTTTCCAATTCCCAAAAGCATACTGGCATTTCGCAAATTGTTACTCCAACACGCCCCCTTGATTTGTGATCTATTATGGCTAGGTTTCCTTGGGCTGGTATGATTTTGACAATTCCCATCTCTTTTCGAAATTTGTCGTTTTTTACACAATCAAGTGGCTTGGTTAAACAATTGGCCAAAATTTCTGATGTTTTAAGATATTGTAAATTGATTTCTTTTTTTTCAATCAAATCTTTCACAAAGTTATAATGCACATCAATGTGCTTTGTTCTTGAATTATATACTGGACTCTTTGAGCACTTTATTGCTCCTTTGTTGTCGCTGTAAACCAAGATTGTTTTGAGTCCCTCGCGATGTACTTCGGAGTTTAGTAACTTTAACCATTTTGCTTCTTGAAAAGTTGCCAGTAAGGCGCGAAATTCCGCCTCGGTGGATGATATGCTTACTGCTCCTAAAATTTTACTTTGCCAGCTGACAGCTGCTGCACCGGCATTAAAGACGTATCCGGAGCATGATTTTTGTCCATTCTCTTCTGACCAACTTGAGTCTGAATACCCCACCGGAAGTGGGTCTTCAACTTGTTCATAAGTTATTCCATGACTCCTTGTTCCTTTTAGATAACAAAGAAAGCATTTAAAAGCTTCCCAGTGTGACATACTGGGTTTTTCAAGGAATTGAGACAATGTTCCTACTATATAGGATAAGTCTGGTTGAGTGCACTGGGAGAGGTAATTGAGAGACCCTACTGCTGATTGGTAATCAAACCCAGTGGCTTTAAAGATGTTATGTTTGTCTTCTGTTGCAGTTTCAAGTTTAAGGTTGCTTTGAGTTGGAGTTAATGATACCTTACATTCCTCCATTCCGTACTCTTCCAATAGCTTGTTGACATAGTGTTCTTGGCTAAGAGTTATTGAGTTTGAGTTTTGGGTGATTTTTATTCCCAGTACGTGACTAGCTAGTCCAAGGTCCTTGATCTTGAAGGAGTTCTGCATTTCTTTAATTAAATTATCCAAACCTGCTCCTATCATGATAATGTCATCCACCCAGACAAAGAGTGATACATCAGATTTGAGGAAGAGACAAGGATCAGCATTGCTTATGTGGAAGCTCTTTGTGATTAACCAGTCCTTCAGCGTATTGTACCAGCTTCGTGCTGCTTGCTTAAGTCCGTAGAGTGACTTTTTAAGTTTAATTATGAAGTTTTTTGGTTTTTCCACAAGTTCCCTACAGATTTCAAGTTTATAAGTCTTGGGTTTGGTTTCTTGGATCCATTCAACAAAACCTTCAGGTAATTCAATGAAGACGGCTTCTTCTTTGCTGAGTTCAGAGTTCAGATAAGCTGTTACAAAGTCAGCTTGTTGGACCTTCTGTTTGGTTTGAATAGACTAGTTGAATAAATATTGTAGTTTAGATAGTCGTCCTGTTGGAGAAAAGGTTTCTTCATAGTCTATTCCGGGTTTCTGGAAAAAACCTCTTGCTACACATTGTCCTTTGAATTGCTTCAGATTCCCATTCTCATCAAATTTTTTAGTTAACACCCATCAAGTGTTAATGAGAGTTTTATTCTTAGGTAAGTGGTCTCTTTCTATTAATTCAAATACACCTCTATTGATTATTGAATCAATTTCTTTGAAGACTGCCTTTTTCCATTGGTTCCATTCTGGGGTTTGCTTGGCATCTTTAAGGCTGTTTGGGCCATTCCTATTTTCCTTTGCTACGCCGCTTAATTCTACGTGAATTAGGTCATTGGGTGAATCAGATGGTCCTTCTAATTCTTCAGCAAACTGTGCCCAATGTCGAAGGCGTGTGTTGACAATTGCACTTTCATCAATGTTACAACTAATATTCCTTGGTGCTAATTCTCTTGGGATCCAGTCCCATCCTGGTTTGGTTTTGGGCTCTTTCCCCCCCATATTAGTGGTAACTGAGGTTCTTTCACATCATTATTCTTGCATTTGTTCTGCCTGAGTGGGTGATTCATGGTTTGAATCTAGTGGCGGTGAGTGTAGTGGCATTGTTGATTTACACTCTGTTTCATGCAGAGGAATTCTAACTATTTGTTCAATAGGTTCTAGTGGAAAATCTGATGAATGGTCTGAAATCTTTCTGTTGGATTTCATAGGTAGATCTTCCTCACTAAATCTGACATCCCTCGACCAAACCACTTTCTTAGCTTCAGGCAGGTATATCCAATATACCCCAAAGTTATCTTCATACCCTACCATGATTCCTTCCTGACTTCTAGGTTCCAGCTTTCCTTTCTTTGGGAGATTCAACAGGAATACTCATGATCCAATTTGTTTAACCTGATTAAGAGTAGGTGGTTGTCCAAAGAATAATTCAAAAGATGTCTTTCCTCTCAACTCATTGGTCCGGTTTCGCAGATAGGTTGCCTCTGCTACTAATTCCGCCCAGCATTACTTTGGTAGTCCCGAGTCAATTCAAAGAACTCTTGCCTTCTCAATCAAAGTGCAATTCATCCTTTCGGCAATGCTGTTATTTTGTGGGGTTTAGGGGGTAGTAACGATGGCTTCTATTCTGCAAGTGCAACACCATTCTTTAAAGGTTTTATTTACAAATTCCCCACCTCCATCACTGATTATTCTTTTAACATTTCTCTCAACCTGGTTTTCTGCAAGTTGAATGATTTGTTGGATCCGTTCAAGTGCCTGGTCCTTTGATGGTAAGACGGAAGTCCACACAAAACGAGTTGCGCTATCTACGACTACCAGGACGTACCTGGCTCCTCCAAGTGATTTGGGGGTGATTGGTCCCATCAAGTCGACCAATATCTCCTCCAAGGCATTCTCTGTTCGCACAATGTGGTGTTTAAAGGTTGGTCTTGCCATTTTACCTTCCATGAAAGGTTTAAAACCATTGGACCTTCTGGGATGGCCCAATCATTTGTGGTTGGAGCCTTGAGCTGCATGATCAGCATTCTGATCAACATACAGTAAGTTGTTTTTGATTTTTCCTTTAAAGATTATGGTCTTGTTTTTGTGGATACTAAACTCCTTGTTCTGGTGGTTCACAAGCTGCCCACCCTTCTTCCAAATTTTTCCTAGCAATAGCAGATTATAAGTGATACTCGGAACATACAGAGCGTTTTCAAAGATGATGTCTTGGTTGTTTAGTTTCAATGTTACCTCTCCTTTTCCTTCAATTTTGATTTTCTTTCCCGCATCTCCAATTATAACTGATCCGCCTACTTTCTCCAATTTCTGAAACAAGGCTCTATTTGAGAACATGTGTTCTGAGGCACCAGAGTCAATCAAGATTTTTTTTTAGTTCAAATCACCCATCATAGTGGTCAAGGTATCAGGTGTAGCCACAAATGCCACGGGTCCGGCAATCATCCCTCCAGTAGGTTTCTCCTTTTTATTTCTTTTCTTAGACCTACAATCTTTTTCATGTGTCCCGGTTTGCCACAGTTGTGACATTTATACTTGAACTTTCCCTTGGACAACATTGCGACTTCTTCTTTAACTTGATTGGTGCCATTTCCAAACATCGCCTTATCGTTTTCAACGCTTGCAATGATCTCTTCAATCAATGGATAGTGATTGCCTCAGGTCAGCACCCGGATTAAGGACTCATATTTACCTGGTAATGTCCGAATTGCTATCCTTGACACAATGGCATTGTTGACCGAGGTTCCAGTAAGTTCCATTTTCCTAGTTGTTGCACGTAAGTCTCTAATCCACTGATCATGGTTCTTAAACTTGAGTTCAAGAAACTTATCCAGGACTATCCCTTGCGCTTGGATTCCAGTTCCAACAAACTTGTCCTTGAGGATATTCCACAAAGCTTGGCCGTCTCCCCTCTTGTTGGACGCGATCTTATTCCCAACAAAACCAACAATTCCTTCATCAAGGCACCGCATGAGGAGACAGTACAATTTCTCCTTCTTCTCCTCGGTCACCACGTTATCTATTCCGATAACGTAATTCCAGCAACCCAGTTGCCATAGTTTGGCTTCCATGAGTGTGACCCAAGTCACATAGTTGTTTTTGTTGAGAACAACTTGTCTTCCGTTGGATTGGTCCATTTCAATGTTAGTAATTTTGATTTTGGGTTTTTAGTTCAGTTGTGGGCTGTACTGATAATGTTTTGTTGTAATTGGTTTGGATTACAATGATAAAATAAATAAACAATAAAGATAGAAGAGCTATATACACAAGTATGATAAGAAGATGAGATAAAAAATCCAGCTAGATACAACGTGCACCGGTCTATTTATAGACCGGTCTAAGACAATAGAAAACATGTCCTAGTCAATCCTCGTAGTATAAATTTGCATGGTAATTGTGCTTTACAGTACTTTTGTTCCTATGTCTCTTATGGGGCCAAAAGCTTATTGCGATGGATAGCGGACGCTTTTGGCCAGGGTGCTTTTCAGATGGTGAGTCCGCTCCACGGTTACTTTTATGTTTGTCCTCTTTGCTTTCCGATTCCCAAAAGCATACTGGCATTTTGCAAATTGTTACTCCAACACTTTTCCCCTGCCCCCACCAGCAATTGACCAATTGATTTCAGGCGGCCTCCTCCAGCTCCTCCTCCGCTGGCAATCAATTGATCAATCACAGGTGGCAGCCTCCTTTTCCTCCTCCTCTTCCCCTTCTGGCAATCAATCAATTGCAATTGCGGCCTTCTCCTCCTGCTCCTCTCCATGTGGTCTCCTTGTCCTCTGCTGCCACCGGCAATCAATTGATTGATTGCAGGCATCCTCCTCCAGCTCCTCCTCTGCTGGAAATTTATTGATTGATCACAGGTGGCAGCCTCCTTTTCCTCCTCCTCTGCCGCTGCCAGAAATTGATTGAGCAATCAATTGATTTCAATTTTGGCCTCCTCCTCCTGCTCCTCTCACGCCACCCGCAATTGATTGATCAATTGAAATCACAGCCTTCTCCTCCTTCTCCTCTCCCAGAGGCCTCCTTGTCCTCTACCCCTGCTGGCAGCCTCCTCCAGCTCCTCCTCCGCTGGCAATTGATTGATCAATCAACAACGGCTGCCTCCTTTTCCTCCTCCTCTGCTGCCGCCGGCAATTGATTGACGGCGGCAGCAGAGGAGGAGGAGGAGGCTTCCACCGGCAATTGCGGCCTCCTCCTCCTGCTCCTCTCCCGCTGCCCAAATTGATCAATTGCAGCCTCCTCATCCTCTGCCGCCACCCGCAATCAATCAATTGATTGCCTGCGGCCTCCTCCAGATTCTCCTCTGCCGCCGCCCGCAATCAACTCCTCCTCCTTTGCCGCCACCAGCAGTCAATCTTGGGCGGTCTCCTCCACCACCTTCTACTCCTCTTCTGCCACCGGAAATCCATGGATTGATTGTGGGCGGCAGACTTTGATGTACAGATTTGAGTGCCAGGGGGGACAGGTACATTGGCCCATCTGGCAATGGCACACTTAGCTTGGTGGTTCAAGCGTTACTCACCAATTTTGAGGTCATGGGTTCAAAATCCCATTGTGTGCAACTAAATTTTGGCTTTTAAAGCTGCAAAGGCCCTCACAATGTTGTGCAAAGAATTGAATCCCTTCTTGATCCTCACCCCAAGCAGAGAATTTGCCTGGGAGGGAACAAGATGGGAGGAGATGATCTGAAAAAAATACGGAGACATGGAAAGAATAGGGCTTGAATCCTTCAAAATGTTATGCAGAAAATGGAATCCATTATTGATCCTCAGCCCAATCAAAGTATACTGTTGGTGGGAAACAAGATGGGAGGAGATGATTTGAAAAACATACAGAGATGTGGAAAGAATAGGGCTTGCAACCCTCAAAATTTTATAGGATGAATTGAATCCCTTCTTGATCCTCAGCAAATATTTAGTATGTGGATGGGAGGAGATGAATTGGGAAACATACAGTGACAGGGACCAAATGGGGCTTGTCAGAATTGGTTAAAGGGGCAATGTTTGTATTGATAGTTTTTGAATTGCTTCCTCAACTGTTTGGATAAAAAAGCCAGCCTACCTTGGTTTTATTTTTTAATTCATTGGCCATCAGGAGATAACCATTAAAATTAGAGGATGGAGGTTAAAAAACTTGTGTTTCATTGTCAAATCCAAAGCAAGTGTCATGGTATAAGGGAATTTTGAGCCAGTTTACAAGGATGATGTGATTAGCTCTCTTGAGCAGACTTGAGACTTTGGAAGCTGATGAGGGGGGATTGTTGGATGTTGAGTTCCTGGGGGATTTTTGCTTTGGTTGAGTGGACTTGCGGGGGGAGGTTTGATGAGGGCCATTTAAAAAGATTAAGAGGGATGAATGGATGAAGCAATTGTGAAATAAACAATGGAACACTTAAACTGGACCAGGCTATATGAATTTCAAGAATTGAGATGAGAAAAATGAAAAATAGCCAGTGACAGGAAACAAGAAAAGGCACAAAGCAAAAAAATCAAATGGAACCTCTACAGGCGGGATTGTGGCCTATAAAAGACTTAGTAGAGTTACAGGCAATGGTTCAACAAATCTAACCATTCTTCCCAGATAATCTTGATGGTAAAGGAGAGGAAAGAATTTAGTTATTAATGAGTTTTATTTTAAAGCTCAGTGGGAACCTACCGCAGTGTTGAGAAAAATGGTGATCAGGATACCGCAGTTGCGTTGTTTTCCAATCCTACCTAGTTGTGTTGATGGCTGGATTAGTTTGTCAAATGTTTGATGAAGTTGTAGTAGATTGGTTTGTGAGGAGATCATATGTGGAGTGGGTTGATGCCAGGATTGTGGTTGAGTAGGCTGAAGGTTGGGTGGCAACTTGTCCAACAGGTGACAGGCAAGGGCAACCTTCCTGCAAGAGCCGCAGTTGTGTGCATGATAGCTGAAGTGTGAGACAAGGAAATTTGTGAAAATAAATAAAAGATGACAAGTGAAAATTGAAAGTGAGACGCAACTAAGACCACTGAGGCACAACTATGAGAGTGTGGAAACTTAGGAGGTACTACACAATAATGAGAACTAGGGTCAACAGCGATAAAGTGATGAAGCAATGTGATGAAAGGAGTGATGAAGCAATGAAGCAATTGTTGAGCTGAGGAATAACAGAGGTGTGAGATGAAATAGAAGGATGGTTTCATAAGCAAAAGGAAATACATAGTGAAAGAGAGTATAAAAGGAAAACAGATCTTACCTGAGGAATAACAGAGGTGTGAGATGAAATAGAAGGATGAGGAAAGAAATCCTTCTACTTTGCTTGACCTCTGTCCTCAGGTATAGGTGCTAGCAGTCAGGTGTCACGTACAGTGTGACATGGTAGGAATACAGAGAACATTCAGTGTGAAAGAAAAGAGTGCGCGGGTTTGGAGACTGAGTGGTGAGGAACACTGACATGTTCAGTGTGTGACATACAAAGAGAACAGGAATGGAATGGAAAGAAAGAAATTTGAATATAACAGAAAGTAAAATAAGAAATAAAGAAAAAGACAGAAGAAGATGTGGAAATATGGAGATATGAATATACTCCAACACCCCCCCTTGCTAACCATTACCGCTGAGGCCAAACAGTTTTTGATGAATTTGCAGAAGAACCCTGTTAAGCGGCTTGGTTAGCATATCAGCTATCATGCCTCTGGTACCCATGTGATGGACTGTGAAGGCGCCCTTGGCGACACATTCTCTGATAAAGTGGTGGCGCGCGTCGATATGTTTCGTTCGGGAATGATTTTTGGGGTTTTTTGCCAAGCACTCGGCCCCTTCGTTGTCGACATAGATGGGCACAGGGGAGGTGTCTCTTAATCGCATTTCACACAGGATATTCCGGAGCCAAAGCCCCTCCTTGCAGGAGTCGGAGAGGGCCTTGTACTCCGCCTCAGAGCTGGAAAGAGAAACCGTAGGCTGTTTTTTAGATCGCCACGAGATAGCGCCAATACCCAAACGGAAGGTGTACCCGGATACAGAGCGGCGGTTGTCCTTGTCTTCAGCCCAGTCGGAGTTGGAGTAACCGGAGAGCGTTAAGGAGGGGCCCCCAAGAGTGAGTCGGACGTCCCGCGTCGAGTTCAGGAATCAAAGCACGCAGATGGCACTGTCCCAGTGACCAATTGACGGGTCCTGGAGGAATTGACACAGCTTATTCACCGCAAACGAGATGTCGGGTCTTGTGCATTGAGAGACCCAAAGCAGAGAGCCAATCAATTGATTGTACTGCGGGGGGGATGATAGGTTGGAAGGGGTTTGTTTCCGCAGTGCTTTGAACGAAACTCCCGTCGGAGATTTGGTAGGCGAAGAGTTGGAAGGGAGGAAAGTGGAGGCGAGTGACGAGATATAGTGAGACTGGCATAGCGAGACGGTCTTTTTCTTCAGATCGCGGTTAACAGAGATTGAGAGGAAGAGATTCAGGTCCTTGTCAGAGCCAATCTTGAAGCGACGGCCAATGTCAGAGATGAAAGTTGAGACGAAATTAGGCGTGCCTACGACTGCCAGATCATCAACATGAACCTTCAGCGCACCCACCAGAGTACCATCAGTTATCTTGAAATAGAGGGATGGGTCGTAGGAGGAGCGAGAGAGACCAAGGGAGAGGAGGGCGGCGTTCAGCTCCAGGTTCCACTGGCGAGGAGACTGTTTTAACCCGTAGATAGCCCTGGAGACCTTGCAGACCCAGTCGGGATGTAGAGGGTCTTCAAATCCCGGGGGCTGCGACATATATACGGGCTTGTCAAGGTAGCCGTTGAGGAAGGCTGTTTTGAAGTCAACCTGTCTTCCGATCCAATCCTTCAAGCCAAGCAGGGTGAGGAGAAGACGGAGGGTTTCCAGGCGCAGAGTGGGGGCAAACACTTCCGAGAAATCCAGACCATGGACTTGGGTGAACCCCATGGAAACCAGGCGCGCTTTGAGTTTGATGATGGAGCCGTCAGGGCGACGCTTCACCTTAAAAACCCATTTGGACCGGATGATCTTTTGTCCTTTTGGGGGGGGAACGAGCGTCCAGGTTTTCATTCCTTTGAGAGAGGAAATTTCCTTGTGAGCGGAGATAATCCAGCGGCGCCGGTGGGGAGACTTGAGCAACTGCTTCCACGTTTTCGGGGCCAAGATGTTGTCTTTGATTGAAGCAGATCGAGAATACGTCCCGAAACGTGAGGGTGGGCGTCTAGGTCTGGTTGATCGACGTGGTGCCGGGAGAGGAGTAGAGGAGGGAGAGGAGCAAGGAGAGGAAGGGGTAGGAACAGGAGAAACGGAAGGGGGGGAGGCGGAAGAGGGAGATGGGGAGGAAGACGGTATCGGTGACAGAGAGACAGGTGGGAGGATATCTGAGTCCTCAGACATGCAGGGACTGGTGGAACAAGGTTGAAGACGAGATTCAAGAGGGGGGGGCAGGATGGAGAAGAGTGAGGAGTAACTGCGTCCGCACGTCCGGGATTTGAGAAAGTTACAGGGATGGGGGGGACATCAGCAGAAGGAGAAGGTGGAGGTAGGGAATTGGAAGGACAGGGAAGATGGGAGCTCGAAGGAAAACGAGGCCAGGGAAGGGAGACAGGAGTGGGGGATGCGTCATTCCTAGCTTCCTGAAGAGGTTGACCGTACGGGAAAACTGAATCATGAAAGATACAGTCTCTGGATTTGATCACTTTCTTGCTGGACAGATCAAGGAGACAATAACCATTGCCTTGCGAGAGATAAGAAAGTAGGATAGACGCGCGACCCTTTGGGGAGAGCTTGGTTCGGTCGGCTTTGGGTACTTTGTACCATGTCAGACATCCGAACGGGTGAAGATAGGAAAGGGGATTGTTCTTCGCTTTGAGGATGGAGTTTGGAGAGGTGAAACCACTGGGCGTTTTACACGGGTAGGAATTGAAGTTGAAGAGAGAATGCCTGAGTGCGTCAGCCCAGAATGATTTTGGGAGATTAGAGTCAGAGAGAGAACAGCAGATGAGGTTTAGAATGGTTCTGTTGGATTGTTCTGCAACCCCGTTGAGTTGAGGAGAGTGAGGTGGACCGGGTTCGTGCTGTATACCCTTTTCGTTGAGGAAGGAGGATATTTGGTTGTTTACGTATTCACCACCGTTGTCCGTTTGGAGGCATTTTACGCGGTGATTGAATTGATTTTTGAAGAAGGAGATGAATAGTTTGATTGATTCAAAGGCGTCCAATTTTTGACGCAGTGGATAAGCGAAAAGAGCTTTTGAACAGTCATTGATAAAGGTTATGAAGTAATTATACCCTTCTCTTGATGTGGTGTCAAAACTACACAGGTCAGAGTGGATAATTTCTCCTGGTCGTTGAGATCTGTGGCTGAGTCGGGAATGAAAAGGGGTTCTTGTCATTTTTGATTTGATGCACGTCGTGCATTTATGGACATTGGATTCGTTGTTTGAGTCGGGATCAATATTGTTTGACTTGAGTAGCTTGCGTAGAGATTTAAGGTTCAGATGGGACAGTCTGCGATGGTAGCCAAAAATACTGTTTTCAGGTGTTTGCGAGATAGCAGAAAGAACTGTTTCCTCGCGGCTTACTTTATCTTGAGGAAGATAGTATGAATTTCCTTTTCGGTAACCGGTTGCAACTGGTGAAGTATTTATATTTGATGTCGAGCTGTCAAAAATCTTGCATGTGTTGGACGAGAATGTCACGAGGAATCCAGCGTTACAAAGACCCGAAACTGAGAGAAGAGGTTTGTGGAGATCTGGGACGACCAAAGATTGAACACGGGCGAAAGGGAGTGAAAGAAATCCTTCCTTATTTGAGATTATGTTTGTTCCATCTGCAAGCCGAATCGAGGTTGAATTAGGTTTCTTCTCGCTTACTTGCCAGTTGTATGGAGTCATTGATAGTGAACATCCTGAATCTAAGTTCAGATCGTGACCGCGGGTTTGGCCAGAAGAGTTGACAAGATTGCACAAAGCGTATCCAGCGTGAATGATAACTTCGGAGTCAGTAAAATCATCCTCATCGTCTTCATTGTTGGGTTTATCTTGGGCCTTCGCCAGATTTGCCTTTGCCTGCTTTGACCCGGGTGGTCGGATTTTAAGAGACTTTTTGTTTCTTTTTGAATATTCTAAAGCTTTGAGAACTTCAGGACATCTTGCAAACAAATGTCCTTCAACTTTGCAGTGGGTGCAGAAGTACGTCCTTGGGTGACTTTGACTATCCCAATCCCGTCGGTTTTGGGATTTTGAGTTGGATGTTTGAGCTCTAGCAGAGTTTATGGAGTAGGTGTCTTCATTTCTTGTCTGTCGTCTAAGATGCTCTTGTTTCAATGCATTGATCAGTTTCGATGATGGCACAGATTCTTTGTTCATCATTCCAGAGACGCATGCCAGCCAGTCGTTGGGTAAGGATAACAGGATGGCTGTGGATTGTAAATTGTCCGCTGTCAGAGGGTTCTTGGGAGTGATAAGAGATGAAAGTTTTTTGCCATAAGTGACTATTTCGGATAGATGAGTTGTCATGTCCTTGTTGTTTAATCTAGTGAGGAGGAGTTTACAAAGCCAATACATCCTTCCTCCGGAGGAGCTGTCTTGGTGTCCTTGCTTAAGGGAGTTCCACATTCCAATAGCACTTTCTTCGTGTTTTCTAATGAATTGAAAATTCGAGGGTCCAATTGATCTTGATATGACCAAACACACGGCCAGGTTATCTTTAGAGTAGGATTCACCCTTTGGAGGATCGTTAGAAAGGAGATAACCAAGGCCAGAAGCTCGGAAATGGATCCTTAAGATCATAGCCCAATTGAGATAATTCAAGTCAGACCCGGGTGAGTTTAGAGGGATTATGGATGGTGTCTTGAGGACTGGATGGGAATTTTGACTTTTGTCCATGATTGTCTCTTTAACGGTATCGACAATTTACTGGATCCTTCTGTTAAGTTTTAATGGTGCGGCTCTGGGCTCATAACCTGTTGTGCTGAGGAATAACAGAGGTGTGAGATGAAATAGAAGGATGGTTTCATAAGCAAAAGGAAATACATAGTGAAAGAGAGTATAAAAGGAAAACAGATCTTACCTGAGGAATAAAAGAGGTGTGAGATGAAATAGAAGGATGAGGAAAGAAATCCTTCTACTTTGCTCGACCTCTGTCCTCAGGTATAGGTGCTAGCAGTCAGGTGTCACGTACAGTGTGAAATGGTAGGAATACAGAGAACATTCAGTGTGAAAGAAAAGAGTGCGTGGGTTTGGAGACTGAGTGGTGAGGAACACTGACATGTTCAGTGTGTGACATACAAAGAGAACAGGAATGGAATGGAAAGAAAGAAATGTGAATATAACAGAAAGTAAAATAAGAAATAAAGAAAAAGACAGAAGAAGATGTGGAAATATGGAGATATGAATATACTCCAACAGCAATAAGAGTTAGGATGTGATGGAAGGGGGGATGAAGTGATGAAGGGATGAAGAAATGAAGCAATGAGAGTATGGATGTGATGAAAGAAATAAAGTGATGACTGTGATGAAAAAAATAAAGTGATGACAGTGATGAAGAAAGGTGAGAGTGATGAAGTGATATGGGGATGAGAGTGATGAAGCAGAAGAGATGAGAGCAATGAATCAAATTTCTGGATGAGGATGAAGGTAGAATTTTTTCCAATGAGGTTGGAGGATGAAACCAGGGGTGATGATGTGGAATAACCCATGGTTGAGCTGGTGAAGGCCTTTATATACTTTACTTGAAAAAAAACCACTAATTTCATGTTAAATTTGAAACGTCTGATCTGAAATAAGTGGTTTGTTTGATTTTTAATGGCAGGTTTTAAATGGCGGATTTGGGTTGAAACCCGCCATTAAAAAATGGCAGGTTTGCTTAACTTTGATACACCCTATTTTGGTTGAACTTTGGCTAGTTCAATTCACTTTGAAATTGATTGTCCAATAATTTGCACATTCATTCACCAGCAGCCATTGAATTCAAGAATGGTTTCATTAATCCATCAATAAATTTTTGGTCATCTTCAAAATTCATGCTTCAGAAGTCATTTTTTTTTGCATTAAAAATTAATTATCCATATCAATCAATTATTCCCAGGATGTAATCCTACATTTTATATCTCAAACTTAGATCCAATTTTGTTATATAATTGACATGAATTTTCATTCTCAACTTAGTAGTACCTTTAATTTCCTTGAATATCTCATTTTCTCATTTTTTATAATCTCACTCAATCATCTAGTTAGCTTGTACCTTGGTAAAGAAAATTGATTTACATCCCAAACCTCCTGCACACTCCCTATTCTTACTATGAATTGAAATTAGAGTGGAAATTCCTAAGGTTGTGCCCCAGCAAAAAACCTGAATGAAAATTCCTTTAAAATCACAGAGATTTTCTTGAAAAATTTTTTAATCAGTTAATTAATTTAATATTTTCTTGTATCTTGTGTGTAGCAAGTCTTTAATCACACTGGTTCCAGTTTTTGACTTTAAAAAATTTCCTCTTGACCCGTGTAACTTGCTTTTAAGCATCAGCTTTGAAATTTGAAGATTTACTTCTAAAATTTGAAATATTGAAGATTTAATTCTAAAAATTGGAATATATTGTAGATTTTATCATCTCCATTTTCTGCTTGTCAATCTGATTCATTTACCCGTCCTATTTAAGTGGGGATGTCATTTGAAATTATTTTGTTTTTGGTGTTCTCACTTTGCACAACATTCAACTAATACTCCCCCCCTTTGATACATGGGGTGGCAATGTGACAGTTAAACCACTAAGCAAAGCTCACTAAAATTAGAACAATTCAAAAAATCTAAGCTATTTGTTATTTATTGATTCATATAATTGATTAAACAGGAACACTTCCTTCATCCCTTTTAATAAAACTATTGATAGGGTAGGGAGATAAGGAATTTTTCAGGAATGGAAACCCTTGAATCCCATTCCATCCTCAAATTAACCTTTTGGAGTACTGATCAAGGATTGACTAGATCATTTTCATTCACCAAGCAAATCCTTTACTTTTACTTTAGAAGCTCCCCTAATTCTAGTTGCCTTAATAGAGGTTGATTTCCAGATCCTAAAAGTATGCATGACAAAACTTTGCAATCAATGATGCTTCTGGCTACATCAGTGGTTTCTCAAAATCAAAATTTTTTGCAATTTTTTTAAGTAGATTAGAAATCTTAAACTCCTGGCATAAAAAAACATGGATCAATTCATGATATAACACCCTAAAAACCTCAATTTTTTTCAAATCTTGTAAAATTATATTTTTGAATGACTAGATTGCCTTCACCTTGTTGTTGTGGATGCTGTACAAAAACCAAATGAGTCAGCTGAAGTCAAACTATATTGAAAAAGGGAGAGGAATCCGCCAGAAGTAAAAATAAAAACTAACTTTCTTTGATTTTTTGTAGGATTTATCTTGGACTGGTGACTCCACAAAGGTGACCCGTTGGGCTTGGCGGGCATCAAGTTTCTTATTGGATCTCCGTAAATGAACTTTCTGAGGACTGTTGGGCTCAAGTTTGTGCCTTTTCAAGACTGGCTTTGGTTTGGAAGTGAAAGAAGAGCGTGCTCTGTTTTGGCTAGATGAAATTGAGTTACTTGACGTAGAGGCACTGCTCAAATCATTGGAGGTCAATGCGCTACTTGAGCCACTGGATGCCAATGCGCTGCTTGAATCGCTTACCGCCTCAGAAGACAAATCCCTGTTTGTTGAAATATCTATCACTTGGGATGAAGATGTGCTATTGCTGGAATGATTGCTTGAATTGGATTCTGACGCGGATGAAGAAGAGCTTCTCTTCTTCAAAGCAGCTTTCTTGGAGACAGCCTTCCGACGCATTTCCTCGCAAGAAGAACGTTTCTTGTGCTTGTCGTATTTTGAGGAAGATTTGATCTTGGGGAGAGTAGAATGTGTTGGAGACGGAATGCAAGTTTGAACAGCAATTTTTTTTTTTTTACAGCAATTGGTTCTACTTTGGGAGGGTGCAAGTTAAGGTGCCTTTTCTTATTGTATTCATAAACAGTCGAGTGATGAGGATCTTTGGTTGATGTCTGGGAAGGTGTTTTTGGACACTGGGAAGGGCTTGTTGGTGATCGACCTTGCATGGAGGATGGTGAGGTCTTAGCAGGTTGGGAAGATCTTGAAGGAGTTTTTGGCGGATGACTGTAAACTTTTTTTGATGTATGCACTGTGGCGGTGGATGGGGAAGTGGAAATTTTCTGAGTTGCAGATGGAGTTGAAGGTTGCGGTTGTTCCTTCACAATATACAAGGTGTCTGGTTTTGATGAAACATATGGCTTGGAAGTTGGATATGGTGTCAAGTTGGATGAGCTGGCATTTCCATTAGGGGGATAGGCTAGTTTTTCACTGGGAATAGCGTTAACTCATTAATTTACCATCCAATTGGACTAGAACAAGAATTCAAAGAAATTGCACATCAACGCACCCATGAGATGTTTTGCCAGCCGACGCAACTTGTCAAGCTTTACCTTGCAAGGGATGACAGCGTGGGGGTAATTGGTGTGAATATAATCCAAGATATCTGTTCTTTGAAACAATGACAAATTGGGATTGAAAAAACTGCCAGTTGCCTGTCTTCCTACCATTGCTTGTCTAGCCCAGGGAGCAATCAGTTGGGCGAGTGTACAAGACTGGGTGCTTCAAAATAAGGGTTACAACAGAAGGTAAGTACATAAGACAGATGCAGCAACGGTGATTACTTGGGGATTTCTATTCAAGGAAGAAATGGCAATACCTTGAACCATTAAGTATCTGGGCTGGCGTACATGATCTTGGCCTCAAGCTCAGGGTATTGTTTGCTGGTGGTGGTGGTGCTGGTACAGTACATACCTGTTGCAGTCGGCCCAAAAGGGGAGAGAGAGAGTAGGGGGTGGTTGTAACTGTATCATGGATGGCATGAAAGGAAAGCGCTAGTGGTGATTGCAGGGAGGCTTATTGTTTGTCGGTGTTGGGTTTGTGATTTTCTATGTTCATAGGTTGTAGATGGATTGTCCAACGGTTGTTTACAGGGTTTGTTTCATGGTGGGCTGACGTTGAACAAGGGTGGTTGCAACGGCCTAATTAGAACTTGAAGGATTGTGCAGCTGGAGAGCCTTTAGGCATGGATGTGGGCGTGGGCCATGGCGGCATTCTCAACAAAAAGCCTGCCAATCCCAACATGGCTCCCTTCCAATTCAACCCACATCCCACTTTCCAAACATTCAACAGCAGCTAGCCACCATATTCCACCAATCCTTTCAAATACAACTCCACCCGCCAATCACTACATATGTCCCTTCCACCCTCCCCACCATCCGACTAATCAAGCATCATCCAATCCAACTTTCCAACCAACAGCAGCCAGCCGCCCTATCCCATCAACCCTTTCAAATCCGACTCCACTTTCAGCCGGTGTTCCCTTGACCTAGAATCCGCAGAGCAGTTGGAACTTGGGTAAGACATAAATTTGGTCTACTTCCAATCCCTTTCTCCATCCTTCCAGTCAACTTCACCCTCCTTCCAACAGCCCGCCAATTCCCTGGACCACGCTTGATCTGGCAGTGCAGCTTGGAAAAAATAGATCTTTTACAATCATTATTTCTGACGCAGAGCTGTTCTCAACCGTTGTTTGCCACATTACCCTAGATCCTACCATTTTGTATTGCCACCACAACAAGATTTTGAACGGACTTTCCCTTTGAAATCTCTCACTTCCAACTTTGGGTTTACATGTTGGCCGTGGTGCTAGATGCCATTTTTTGCTATGATCAATCCAGCGCAACCCAAGCTTTCACATCAACGTAAAACATGGACTATAGAATCATGGTGAGAACCTCTTGGATCTTCCTCCTTGCATCATTCCAGTAGCGTTTGGCAAATCGTTCTGTTTTTTCATCCACTTGCTTTCAAATTTGAATAATCATTGGGACCAATTTTTAAATACTAATCTATTTTAATCAAATTTAGCTTACCCGGGGTAATCTTCTGCAAATGTGGTCCCCACCTCACCCAATTCCTTATTCCTCCGCTCTGAGAGAGGTTTTGCTAAATCAATTCTATTGGTGGTTCTGGAAGCCCTCTCCACACTTTCATAATTTAACTCCTTTTTGCTGGAATAATTATTTCTATCATCTGCCATCCGCAAACCATCTAATTTTAATTGCCTTTGACTTTTTTAATTCAAGAAACTCTGTTGCTTCTTACCCCCAATCCTTGGAGCCCTCCTTTCAACTAATATCTCCTACAAGTGTGGTCTTGTTTTTTCTAAAACCCAAGCTATCTTATCTAGAGAACCCATCTGCTTTTCCATTGTTAAATCATTCTATTTCTTCTGATCTCCAAGCCTCAATATTTCAACAGAACTCTTTCATATCTCGGTTTTAGATCATGAAATGCTCATATATAAACCTCCATGCCAAAGACTGGTTGGGTACGTTACTCATTCAACTTATCCAGTCTTCCATTTTCAAATTGTTAATCATTTCTTTTTATATCTGCAGATCCAAACAGAATGACCGTTGATGATCTTAAAGGGTTCCTAGATGCATTTGGTCACCATTATGACCATAACGAACTTGGACCCAAGCTGTTCTTGAGATATGTCCAACTTGCCAAAGCTGTGTCCCCAGCTTTGGTGGAGAGCTGGACCGGCCACAAGTTGGATGTGGCATTTCCAGGTCAGTTTGCAAGCAAGCTGAAGAATAAAAGCAATTAATTCATATTATATGCTGACACACACCTCCTCTTAGCCTCCGCAAACCTCACGGTGGATAGAATAAAAGTTTTCCTTTCCCTCTATATGAAGCCGTTCTCTTCCTATTCAAAATGCTCCAATCTTGTCAGGGTCTACAACTCTATTTACAAAACACAGCAGATCCCTCAACCCCCCAGCCCAATACCCCTCAACTACAATTGTCCAACTGGAAAGAAACAAAGAATCCCTGACAAACCCCAATCCTCTCTCAACAAACAGTCTTCCCGCTCCAAGCAAAAAGCGGCCCAAAAGGCCTCAAAGAGAAAGTCAGCCAAGCCCGTTCCACCTGGACCACCACTTCCTATTTGCCCTCAAAAACGCCTGCAAGATGGGGATGACTCTGCACCCAGAGTTCAATCCAGTTCAAAGTGTTCCCAATGTAATCCTGCCCAGAGTGGCAGTCCTGAGCCAAGCTGCCGTACAATAACGCAATCATGGTGACTTTTCCCTCAGACCCCAGTAGCTGTAACTGCAGCTCCCCGCCTAGCCAAAAAATTTTTGATAGGATCCAACTCAACCATCATGAAGGACACAGGCTGTGAGGTTTTGGAATTTTTGGTCCCTCCAGTACCTTGATTGTCTTCTTCTGCGTCTGGATCTCTCACCCCGGTGGTGGAGGCCTCTTCCAACCAAGTTTTAGTGTTATAATCTTTGGCTCAAGCCTTGAGTCCCGTCTGTCATTCTTCATCTGCCATTGCCTCTGAATTTTCCGACCATGTCTTGTTGGAATCTTTGGTCCCTGCCTCAAGTCCCGTCCCTCAATCTTCTTTTGTTGGACCAGAACCTCACAGATCTAAATCTCTTCCAAAGTCTTGCACAAAAGGGTGGCCAAAAGGTGAGAAAAAGAGCAAAGCACCCCCTGATCAAGCTTCAAATAATGCCTCTTCCAACTTGTCCCGGCTGTCTGGAACTGGTAAGTCCAAAGGTAAGTCCAAAACTAAGTCCAAAGATAAGGACAAGGGAAAACCCAATACTGTTGCAGATTCCAATGTCAGTTATCACAACTCAGCTTGGTCATCTCGCAGCAGAACCAAAGCAAAGGGGCAGAAGAAATCACTCCTAGATCCGTTGGAAACTTTGCCCAGCAACATGTTGGAATCATTGGTTTGTTGTCCCGGCAACGTGTCTGATTTGGTTCCTGAATCTTCCGCCGCATTGGAATTTCCCGCTCCAACTATTGATTCACCTTTGGACCATAATGTATTCTCCAAATCCTTGGTCCCTTCCTCCATCCCAGTCCCTGAATCTTTGACCATTGCACCTGAATCTCCCAATCTAACTGTCAACTCACCTTCAGGCCAAGATGACGTCTCCAAATCTTTGGTCGCTGCCTCAAGCCCAGTTCCTGAATCTTCCGTTGCATCCAAATTCCCAACTGCAGCTGTTGCCTTTCCCCCTAAAGAGGTCTACAAATTCTTGGTCCCTGACTCAAGCCCAGTCCCTGAATCTTCTGTTGCATCCAAATTCCCCACTGCAGCTGTTGCCTTGCCCCCTATCAAGGTCTACAAATCTGTGGTCCCTGCCTTGAGTCCAGTCCCCCAATCTTTGGCTTTGAACCAGGACGACCACTGAAACTCTTTAGTTGTTACTTCAAGTTCACTCCCCCAATCTTCTCTTGTTGCATCAGAGCCTGGGGATCCAGATAACAAGCCATTCTCTTTTGAAGATGGCCTGTTTACCTCTCCTCCAAGACCTTGCATGAGAGGTTGACTGAAGGGTCTAAAAAAGAGCAACGCACCCCCTAATCAAGCTTCCAACACTGTCTCAGCGGACTTGTCCCAACCATCCAGAAAAGGCAAGAACAAAGTTAAGGACAAGGGTGAGCTCACTCATATTCCAGCTTCTGATGATGGCCAGCGTAACCCATCTCAATCAATTTGCGGGAGAGCCAAAGCAAAAGGTTAGAAGAAATCACTTCAAGAGGACGTTTTTCAATTGTCCATTCCTCCTCCCAGCAATGTTTCCAACTTCTTGGAGCCTTTGCAAAGCAACATGTCCGACTCCTTGGTTTGTTCTCCCAGCAATGTGTCTGAGTTTTTGGTTCCTGCTCTTAGTACAACCAAGCAACTCAGCCAGGATCCAGCTTCAGATGACGCTTCTCCAGAGTTGTCTCAATCAACGGAACATACAGCACCCAACCAGACCAACATCATGCCTGCTCACCAAAGGAAACAATCTCGCACCAAGGGCAATGGCACATTTGAAACTGAAAGCACGGCAAAACAGCACAAAACCAACAGGTCCAAAAAGACTCGTAAATCCATTATGTTGCAAATTGACGTGGCTACATACTAACACCCATCCCTCTTTAGCTGCCACACCCTCTAGGCCCCCCAAACCATCTCACCAAAGCGGTTGATCAAGAGTCCAGAAAAAGACCGCCGCTCCCAACATGTCTTCTTTTGTCTATAGGCCTCCCATTGCCAAGAATTCTGACGGAGCGGTTGCGGGCTCTCCACATCAGCTCAGTATGATTCAGTCTAGCCACCACCACAAATACATACCATTCACCGCCGCCCCCCCCAGCACCCCGTTTTCAAAGGCCCTTATTGCCTAACATCCAAAACACTAAAAAAAGTTTGTCTGCAAATGGCACATCTGAAGTCCAAGGGAAGGAAAAAAGGCATAAAAGCCACAGAAATGGTAACATAAGAAATTCCCTATGCCCAACTGGAGCTACAAGTGTTGTAATTCAACAACATGCCCAAATCATTCCATCATTTTCTCATTTCTTCTTTATTCTCTTTTCATTATTTTCCTCATTTTCTGCTGTCTCCCATTCTGTTCTGTGTTTCTTTTCTTCCTTATGCATCTCCAGCTAGTCCCTCTCCGTATCTCTCACCCTGCTGTGACTATGATGTGAACCAACTGTCACGTCTCCTCTCGCGCATACGGCTTCCAACACAAACCGCTGTCAATGCTCCATTTCCAAAGTCCCGCTCGTCCGCTCCACCGCCTCACCAACAAATCAAGGACGGCTCCTTGCAAAACCTTCAACCGGATTCACAAGATACCGCGACCACTCAACTCACTCACCAGCTACCGCTACCACTCAACATCATCCACCAACTACCGCTATCGACGCAAGCTCACTCCATCTTCTTATCAAGAACAAGCTACCATACAACCCAAGCTCACCCTATCACCCTATCAAGAACACCTCACCAGATTCTTACTCCCCTCCTCGCCGCATCTTCTCCTAGTACCCGTTTTGTCTAGTTCAATTCACTGTCTGGTCCTTTTAAGGTGTTTTCTCAGTATTATTTCTTCAATCTTGATTACCTTCAGCTGAAATTAAACAATCCTTTTAAGCCTGTCAAAACCTCAGATTTACAGTCCCAAGCCCGCTTGCTGGACCAGATAGGCTCGATGTCCGATTCAGAAGAACAACCCAACTTGTCCAAACTCAACATTCCCCTCCTGAATGACTCTAACTTCCCTTCCTGGAGCCTTTGGATCAAGAGCTACCTGCGCAGGAAAGGACTCCTTGAACTGACCCTTGAGCCCGCCCCTTCACCATTGACCGGACCCCAGAAGAAGAAGATATATGAAGCCGCCAACATTATCATCCAGCATCTCGGTGAATCTGCCTTCGAATCCATTGTCAACAACGTCAACAATGGAGATCCCCATGCCATTTGGCATGCGATCCTAGAACAATATGCCTCGCAATTTTCCAACAACTGTGGTCACATTTGGCTCAATTTTATTTGCTATCTCTTCAAGGGTGACCTGAAAACATACATCAAGGACTGCCAAAAACTCATGAATGAACTCACTGTTGTGAGACTCAAAGTTCCTCCTGACATCCTCAGCTACACCATCCTTGCCAAACTTCCCAGCTCATTCTACCACATTGTTGATTCTCTGATCCTTAACAAAGCTCTTCTCCAAAACCCAACCAGAATCCTAAACAAACTTTGTGAGGTTCTTCACCTTGAATTGTCCAGGTTGCCAGATGACAACTCGACCTTGGACATCTCTCCTTCAGTCTCACTGCACAAATCAACCATGAAGAAAAGGGCAAAACCCAAACATCCATGCTCAAAAGGACACCATAACCCCCTTGCCAAACACCCTGAAAGTAAATGCTGGTTTGTCCATCCTCATCTCAGACCTGAATGGAATAAGACTCCCTCGTCAAATCTCCACTCCATCAACAAAAGTCCAACCGTCAAAGATGAAAGCAATTCCAAAGGCGCCAAGCTTCATTTCAACGCTCAAATTTACCTCTCATCCAATAGAAAAGACTCCCATCTCCCGGTTCTGGATTCTGGCGCAAGCCATCATATAGTCAATGACCCCTTGTTTCTATTTGATTGCACGCCCATCCATCTGGAAGTGGGAACAGGCTCCCCAAACAACTCACTCATTGCTACACATTCTGGATCAGCTAAACTTCTCAATCACCTTGGCTCAGCCATAATTCTTAGGAATGTCCTTCTCATTCCCTCCATTAATCAATGTCTTATTTCTCTCACTCAACTTAACTCCTCAAAGGCGACCTTTTCCAAAGTTGGATACTTGGGGTTCAAAGTGAAACTGGACAAGATCAGCTTTGTAGGCACCACAAACAACAAGTTAACTGAACTGTGTGGAACAAAATTTCTTTGTTGCAGCCAATCCACGTTGCTTCTCAAGGCTCCGGACAATCTTTGGCACTTACGCCTTGTTCACGCTAGCTTTCAATCCCTCAAAACTCTCAATCTAAACTCCGTTTACTCAGATACCCAACCAACTGTCTGTCAAATCTGCAAAACCTGCAAGCAAGTTTCAACACCGTTCAATCACAAGTTCAAGGCAGCCACTCGCCCTCTTGAAGTGATTCATCTGGACGTCATCGGACCCTTCCCTATCATCTCAAACTCAGGATTCTCCTATTTCCTCTCCATGACGGATCAGTTCTCCAGATTTTTTTCTGTTTCTCTCCTCAAACAGAAAAGCAATGTGACCCCCGCCATCAAGGACTTTGTGGCACGGGCCAAATGTCAAACCGGCAACACCGTGAAGCTCCTCATCTCCAACAACGGAGGCGAGTTCATCTCATCTGATCTCCACTCCTTCTGCCTTGAAAAAGGCATCAATCAACACTTCTCCCCCCCTCATACCCCTCATCAAAATGGCCTAGCCAAGAGATTGAATTGCCTCATCTTAGAGAAGGCTTGATGCTTGCTGAATCAAAGCAATCTACCGCTCAAGTTCTGGGATGAGGCTGTAAACACTGCCACTCACATTCTCAACGCTCTCCCCTCAAGGTCCCGCGGCAATACAGTTCCTTACAAGATCTGGCACAGACAACCATTCAATCTCAACTGCCTATGCCCCTTTGGCTGTGCCGCTTACGCTATCATTCCTAAAGCGAATCAAACCTTCAAACTTCTCCCCACCAGCAGAAAAGCCACTCTGGTCGGGTACGTCAATGACTTCTTTTCATACAGGCTGCTTGATCTGGACTCCTCCAAGGTCTTCATCTCCGCCAATGCGTCATTTGACAAACTCTCCTTCCCCTCTCCATCCGGATCCAACTCATCTTCCTGCTCTGCTGGCCTTGCACCCATGCTAACTCCATCCTCTTCTCTTCCTCCCACTAACAACTCCTTGAATTTCCCCTTGATTCCTCTTCCTTCCTCCTTGGACTCTTTCACCTCTCCGCCTGTCCTTTCCTCCCCCGCTTCTGATCTCCCTCCTTCATCCTCTGTTGTCACCAATTCTCCTGCGCCCAATCATTCCCTGTCACACGACAGGATAACGCACCAGAACATTATTCCCTACCCTCGTTGTCCTAGCTCTAAAATAGGTCTTCCGGCTGTTTATCTCATTGTTGACAACAACTATTCCGACCCCATCTCAGTCCAAGAAGCCCTCAACTCAAAGTACCAAGAAGAATGGCTCAAGGCAATGAAACATGAAGAGCTCAATCTTCTCAACTATCAAGTCTGGGAAGAGGCAACTCTTCCTGACAACAAGCTAGGGCTCAAATGCGTCTGGGTCTTTCGGACAAAACGCAACGAGCTAAACCAAATAGTAGAATTCAAAGCACGGCTCTGTGTTCAAGGATTCAATCAGCAGTAAGGCATTGACTTCACCTCCACCTTTTCGCCAACTGGGGACAAAACGTCCCTGCGCTTGCTAATCGCTCTTGATGCTCACTTGAAGCTAAAGTTTCACCAAGTCAACGTAAAGGCCGCCTTCCTGAACGCTCCGTTGCGCAAAGAAGTCTGCCTTACTCCCCCTCCCCACATCTCCGTCACAAATGGCAAGCACCTTAGGCTCAAAAACGCTCTGTACGGTCTCAAACAAGCTCTGGTGGCCTGGTATGACACGCTCAGCTCCTGGTTGACTGACTGCGGCTTCCACAAGATTGAGGCGGACCAGTGTGTGTTCTGGAAGGATTCAACTTATCTCTACGTGCATGTTGACGACATTGCAATATTCGGTGATCATCCGGAGATGTTCATTGCTCAGCTTGGCTCCAAATTCAAAATAAAGGACCTCGGGCCTGCCTCCCTGCTTCTTGGAATGAATGTCAGCCACCTTCTGACTGGCTACAAGCTTTCTCACAGCTCCTACATTAAACAAGTATGCGCGCAGTATTCACTTCCTCCTCACAAGACATTCTTGACTCCCTTCAAACCTCACAGCAAACTATATGCCTCAAGTGAAGAAGACCACAAGGAGTTTCTCCTATCGGGCGCCAATTACAGAAAAATTGTTGGGGAGCTGAATCACATAAGCATTTGCACAAGGCCCGACATCACTTTTGCTGTCAACTACCTAGCTCAATTCCTTGTCAAGCGAAATCTCCACCACTTTCAAGCGGCGCTATACGTCCTTCAATATCTCCAACACACACCAAACCATGGAATCAACTTCAGCTTCTCCTCTTCCGCCTCTCAACTCAAAGCTTACGTTGACGCTGACTGGGCAACCTGTCCCACCACTAGAAGATCAGTCTCTGGCTTGGTTGTACAATGGCTTGGAAGTGTTGTTGCTTGGAAGTGCAAGAAGCAACCGACCCTGTCTTTGTCCACTACCAAAGCTGAATATAAGGCGCTGGGCGACGCCATCAAAGAGGTAAGCTGGGTAAAATCACTTATGAGCAAGTTTTGGCAAGAGGAAGCAACCAAACCAGCCACCATCCACGAGGAAAACAAAGGCTGCATCAAGCTTGCTCTCAATCAAGCTAACCATGCCACGTTCCACACAAAGCACATGGAGTTGAGATTCCACTATGTACGAAGCGAGATTCTCAAAAACGCCATCAACCTTCAAAAAGTATCCTCCAAGAAGAATTTGGCGGATTTCCTCACCAAACCTGTGACACAAATATCACTGTGCAGTGTGTTGGACGCGCTGAACATATCAGAATGATTTGAGCAAGGGAGGCTGTTGGAATTCAACAACATGCCCAAATCATTCCATCATTTTCTCATTTCTTCTTTATTCTCTTTTCATTATTTTCCTCATTTTCTGCTGTCTCCCATTCTGTTCTGTGTTTCTTTTCTTCCTTATGCATCTCCAGCTAGTCCCTCTCCGTATCTCTCACCCTGCTGTGACTATGATGTGAACCAACTGTCACGTCTCCTCTCGCGCATACGGCTTCCAACACAAACCGCTGTCAATGCTCCATTTCCAAAGTCCCGCTTGTCAGCTCCACCGCCTCACCAACAAATCAAGGATGTCTCCTTGCAAAACCTTCAACCGGATTCACCAGCTACCACGACCACTCAACTCAATCACCAGCTACCGCTACCACTCAACATCATCCACCAACTACTGCTATTGACGCAAGCTCACTCCATCTTCTTATCAAGAACAAGCTACCATACGACCCAAGCTCACCCTATCACCCTATCAAGAACACCTCACCAGATTCTTACTCCCCTCCTTGCCGCATCTTCTCCTAGTACCCGTGTTGTCTAGTTCAATTCACTGTCTGTTGCTTTTAAGGTGTTTTCTCAGTATTATTTCTTCAATCTTGATTACCTTCAGCTGAGATTAAACAATCCTTTTAAGCCTATCAAAACTTCAACAAGTTGATGCACTTTCTGTAGCAGTTTCTTGCTCTACACATCTTTGGCCATCTGGCCGCAGAGGATGGAAACGCAAAATTGGTACTGCTTCAGTTCAAGTTGGAAGCCCTGCCAATCACAACATCATTAGCTCTTCTGGAAATCATTGCTACCGCCTGCGCTCCTCTGCGTCAAATCCCGAATCTTCCTCACCTGCCAACTCTGAAGCGTATCCCATGGCTACCTCTGCCACTCACTCACCATCTCCACCAACGCCCGCAACAAGTGCCTCAGAACCTTTAATCTCCACCCCGCAAACCTCCCTCTCAGGTTGTTGACTGACATTGCCTGACAACAATAGACATGTCAAGCGGCGCAAATCTAACCAGCCTGGTATGCTTCCCTTGAGCATCTTATCTTTTTGCGGCCATGATATACTGACTTTTTTTTATCTAGTTGTCTCTTGCTCAACTAGAAGGCACTCTTGCAGGAAAGGACGCCCACAAGCTTGGAAAACACGTGCCTCTGCCTCAACCCCCAGTGGTTCCAGACCTAGCCCTTCTCTATCTTCCCACCATAGTTGTACGACCCTTAGCATTGCCCCCACCCCGTCAATTGATAGCTCTTCCACAAATGGGCGCTACTTCCTTCTCTCCTCAGTGTCAAATTCTGGATCCTACTCACCAAGCCAACCTACCGCAACAACAAGCACCTCGCCATCCTTCATGTCCACCTTGGGAACCTCACAAATTTCTGTTGTAACCCTCAGACCTCGTAGTTCAACATTGCTTGATGCTCAGAGAACAAGCAAACGTTGCAAATCACATCAGACTTGTATGTTTCTCTTCAATATCTTGCTGTTTTGAGTATCAAATAATCCGTTTGTTTCCCTGTAGCTATCTCTCATTCAACAAATGCCAGGCCCTCTCAAACTGCCAGAAAAAGAATCCCCAGAGCACGAAGAACAATTCTCACGGACATTTCTCCTCCATTGTTTCCAGATCATAATGATGCTCATGTTGACATCAAAACCGGCTCACCTATGCAGGTTTCTTCTGGAAGCTGCTATTTCCTGCGCTCCTCACCTTCCAATCCCAAAAACCCTTCCTTGCGCCATTTCACTGGAACCACCAGCGGGTTGGAACCTCTCACGCCAGCCTCTGCCAATTTGTCAAGTACATTTGTACCCCGCACATGTTGTAGATCACCCTTGCCTGACAACCAGAGAAACGGAAAGCGGTGCAAACAAAACATGACAGGTATGCGTTGCTCCCAGACCTGATCTTTTTTGTGCATCCTAATTTTATTCTTTTTCCAGGTATCTCTCTTCCCACTATCAGGCCGTCCTCCTACAAAAAACCCCAACGCCAACCAGGATCCAACGCAACTTTACCATCCGACCCCATTGGTTTTTTGTATTTACCTGCTGATACCACTCCCCCTCTTGGTTGCTCTCATTCCCTTGTTGCCAATGAGTATCACCCGCATCCCATACTGGCCGCTAATGCACCGCCCCGCTCAAATAGTATACACCATGGTTCCCAGCATAGACCCCACGCTCAACCTTTGTCCCACCGTGCTTCTGATCCTTCATTCCCAACAATTCAGGCCTGGCAGAACTCTGTCCCCCCAACTCACTCCAATGATCCAGGAAAACTTTGAAGCCAGGTTGAAGAGTTTGCTCCGCAAGTACTTTTGGAGCTCCAGCAGATATCACTTGGCATCTGGAACCTTCAGTCTTGGCAACCGTCAGGGTCTAGGGAATGAAGAACTCAAAACGCACCCAGAGACAACACCCTTTCAGTAAGTTTTATTCCAAACTCACTTCATGATTAAACCTGACAAGCAAATTTTTCCATGCAGGCTTGAGTTTGCATTCATGTTGCAACCCTTTTGGGTAACAGGTTCTCTGCGCAATCTGGGAAATTTCCACCTGCCTCTACTCAAGATGAGAGAGCACATTGGAGATCAAATGCCACACATGTAGATCTTTTGGATGATGAGCAACTAAGCAGTGATTCAAGTCAATCTAGCATGGATCTTGATCTTGAAGGGCAGGACTCCTCGCACCCGTATCCTGGAGGACCTGGTCATCATAATGCATTGCCTCAAAAGCTATCAATAATTTGGCGGGCTATGCGTTGAGCTTGAGTCTATTTGTTCCGCCCTGACTTCAGCAAAAGCATGAATCATAAAAATAACAAGCTATTGTGGGATCCTGCCTTCTCTCTCCTTCTAAAACTGGTCAGAGCAGGTGAATATTGTTAAAATACGTACGCACTTACGCGGGTGCTACGTATAAGTGTAATCCAAATGGGATGCACAAATGGGCCTCTAAGGCCCATTGGACACACACACGGACCATACGGGCCCATGTGGATGTTATAGATTTGGGGAAACTGGCCTCAAAACGCGTGAAATAGACCCATTGGTACACGGGCCCTAACGGGCCCGATGGGGTATATGGGCAAATACGGCCAGATGGGCTTGTATGGGCATAATTGGGCCCAAGGTTTATTTTGGACATACTTGGCCAGACGGGCTGGCCCGCAAAAGTAGTCTTTTCTCATAATTCGGGCTTGGGGCGGCCCATTAGGGTTGCCGCCCGTGTTTCGGCCCGCTCGGGACCGCTGCTCGCGTCGCGGCCCGTTCGGGGCCGCCTGTGTTCCTCGGCACGGCCCACGCGGGGCCCGACGGCCCGCGCGGGGCTGTTACGCGGCCGAGGGATCCCGCGCGGTGCGATGCCGCGCGGGCCCGGCTGGTCGCGACCGGCGACCAGCGCCGCGGAGCCAGGGCTCGCGGCCCCGGCTCGCTCCCCCTCCCCTCGCTCGCCGTCGCGAGGGGGAGGGGGCAGGCTGGCTGGGTTGAACCAGCCAGCGACCGGCCGCGATGACGCGGTCGGTCAGGGCAGGGGGGACCTGACCACCCCCTTGCCCAGGGAGGTGGCGGCGCCGGCCGCGAGTGTAGCGACCGGACGGTGGGGGGGATTTGATCACCCTCCCACCTTGTAGCGAAGAGGTGACAAGGGGCGCTCTCCCCCCCCCTTTACCGAGGGGGAGGAGCGACGGGCCAGGGGGGATCTGACCACCCCCCAGCCATCCTTACCTTGACGACGCCCTGGGGGTATCGACCCCCAGGGCCCCTGGTGAGGGGATTTGACCGCCCCCACCAGGGAATTGAGAGAAAGAGGGGGGGGGCGGCATGTCCGCCGGCTACACCCCCCCCCATGTGAGGTTGAAACCGGACCCAGGTGAGCCCTGGGTCCCACCTGGCCCATTTGAGGGGCCAGGGGCTGGATGCATGAGGCAACCAGCCCGTAACAGAGGTAATAAGGCCATCAGGGCCGGTTGTAATAGACAACCAGCCAGGGGATTGAACAGCAAAGGGGCTGGTTCAGCCCCGTAACGGTGGAAACACCAGAATGGACCGGAATAGGCTGGTTGTAAGGGTTCAGGGACTGATGCCATGTGGGCTGATGTAGTCCAAACCAAGTAACAAGGCTTGTAGAGCCTGTAGAGCTCTTTTGGGGCGGAAAATTTGCCTTTTGGCTTGTTGTATCATGGGCTCACAATAGGCCAATCTTTTGTACTTAAGGAGCTCTTCTCCCTGCTGTTTTCCATCATTCATTCATCATCCAATCGAATTCATCCAACATATTGCCCCATTGTGAGAGCCCCATTAGCCTTTATTGACACACAGTGTCCAGCATTTCTTTTGCTTTAAATACTGCTCATTTGCCTAAGCTAATTGCTGGCCATAATTATAACACATTATCAGTACCAACATCATCATTACTTCCAAGCCATCTAGACCTTTGTACCTTACTTTGGAGAACCTCAAAGACCTCAAGTTTTCCAAGAAGATTTCCTATATCCCTGATGTTAGCTCTACCAAAATAGTTCTGAATAGTCAGAACTATAATGCTTGGGCTGTCCTTATGGATAGTGAGCTGGATAACATCTGCTGTGGGGAAATTATGGATGCAGATGACACTCTGATCAGTTCAGAAGTGGAGAAGAAGTCTTACCATCTGATCCTTAGGCATCTTGATGAGAATCATGTGACATGGGTTGCTGATACTCTTAGGGAAGATGAGAGGAGGAGGGGCAGCATCCTTTGGAAGCTGCTTAAGTCCAAGTATGCTGGTGATTCTGTTCACCAGAAGGGTATAGCCTTTAATAAACTGTTCAAGTTACAATATTCGAATTGTAAACAGTTTGTGGCAGAGGCTAGGTCTAGTATAGCCAAGTTCAAGTCATCTGGACTTAACATGGATCCAGAGTGTTTGTCACTCTTAATCCTTCAAAAGCTGCCAAAAGAGTTTGATTCCTTAGTCAGAATCATTTCTCAATTGGATCCTCTTCCTGGGGAGGAGGATGTGCTTAAAAGGATTGAAAAGGATGACCTTCAATTCAAGATGAAGGGGGGTTCTGGAACAGCCCTAGTTGGAAAGACTGGAAAATCTCGCAAGAAGGCGAAAAAGGATTTGTCCAAGGTCTTATGTTACAATTGTCAGAATAAGGGTCACTATGCTAAGGACTGCAAGGAGGCCAAGAAAAGGAAGAAGTCCGAAGGGGATGACAAGGAGGTCAATCTCACAACTGAAAACGTTGCAATGGTGGCGTTGGATGCTCCAATTGAAGAGGCTGTTGTGGAAGAAGGTCCCAACAAGAAGGCCAAAATCGATGAGGATCAAGAAATGGACTTGATTGATTATGAAGTGAGTAATCTTAACCTCAAAGATAAGAACTTATCAGTGACTGATAAAGCTTCTTTCCTACTAGGAGGATTGAAGGAGGATGTTCTTGTTTTGATCGATTCTGGTTGTACAGATCACATGTTTTTTGAACCAAATTTATTTTCAAATCTTAGTGATTATGATGGGGTTGTAAATATTGGTCAGAAAGGCAGAACAATTCAGATTAAAGGAATTGGAAAAGTTATTCTTGCAAATCAACTGGGTTTCCAAATTACTTTTGATAAAGTGTTCTATGTACCAGAGTTGCCTTACAACCTTGTGTCTCTTGGGGTGTTATGGAAAAAAGGTTTCCAAATTCGTTATCTTAAAGGAGATAGGTTTGTTATTGATATGAATGGGAGAACTGTTCTTAGTGGACAAGTTCGGAATAAGCTTCTGTGTGCAAGCTTGTTCAAATTCTCAGCTCTGAGCACTGTTTCTCACAATAGAAGTGGCCATAAGGTAAAGGACAGCAACTGTGAGAGTTGTACCTTGGGGGCCAAGACTAGAAATGTGTTCTCTAAGAGTAGAGATCACACAGATGTTCCTAGAGAGGAATTTTCCATTGATTTGGCAGGGCCATTCACTCCAGAGTCCCTTGGTGGGGCAAGATACTTCATCAATTTAGTTGATACTGCAACTAATTATGTTTGGGTTAAACCGATTCGATCTAAGGATCAGACCACAGAGGAGGTTTCTGTAATCTTCAAAGTCTGGAAACAGAATGGTCTGATGAAGGAGATCAAGAGGGTTATTACCGATGGAGGGGGTGAATTCGTGAGTAAAGAGTTTGGGAGGCTGTTGAAAGATTATGGTATCATTCATATAGTCACTACTGCAAGTACTCCACAAAATAATGGAATAGTTGAGAGAATGAATAGGACTTTACTGGACAAAGTCAGAACTATTATGTCTCAATCTGGTCTGCCAAAGTTCTTATGGGCTGAGTTGATGTGTACGGTGTGTCTGTTGCACAACATTGTAAGTGTTAATGGGAAGTGTCCCCATTATCAGTTTTGGAAGTTGTACCCCAAAACATCACACCTAAGAACAATTTGTTGCTTGGTGTATTATAGTGTCCACCATAATGAAATAGTCGGAAAATTAGACCCTAGAGCCAGAACAGGGGCACTTGTAGGCTATGATTTAATAAGTAAATCTTATAGGATCTATTGTCCAGGGACAAGAAAGGTTATCCGTAGCAGGGATGTAAAATTCGATGAAAGTACCTTTCCACTCAAAAGGAGTGAAGATGTTGTTGTGATTAAGCCACAACAAGAAATAGAATTAGCACCTATTTCACCAGCAAAAGCTGTGGAACATGTGGTTCCAGAAGATGAAGAGGTGGCAGACGTGCCACAAGAGGGTTCAGTACCCGCTTCAGGTGATTCTGTGGAATCAGAACCTGATGAGCCTCCACCTCCGGTTAGAAGGAGTGGTAGGGTTAGAGTACCAGTTGACAGGTACAGGGAGTGGAGATCCCATTATGCTGCCGCAGGATATGAGGAAGATACATTTCAGGAACAGTGTATGCTCAATGAAGTCCTGGAGTTGAGTTCAGAAATGGGTAACAGGGTTAACCCAAATAGCTTTGGCCAAGCTATGAATTCTGATGAGAGAGCCAACTGGAAGAGTGCTATTTTTGAGGAATTTGATTCTCTAGAGAATAATAGTGTCTTTGAAGTGGTTAAGCGGGATTCTGTTCCAAAAGGAAAGACCATTGTGGGGTCTTGATTGGTGTTAAACAAGAAGTTTGACACAAACGGAGTTTTGAAAAGGTTCAAGGCTAGATGTGTTGCACAGGGCTTCAAGCAGAGAGAGGGTATTGATTACCAAGAAACTTTCTCACCAACTGGAAGGCTGTCCACCTTCAGGTACATCATTGCTCTGGCAGTGGAGTTGGGTGAAGAAATCAGACAAGCTGATTTTGTAACAGCATACTTGAATGCAAAACTTGGAGAGGAGGAGACTGTTTATATGTCGATTCCTGATGGTTTTCGTGAATGGTTAGTAGAGACTAAACCAGAAACCATGAAGAAAATCTGTGTTAGAACTTTTCTTTCGGCAGATAAAGGGGAATATGTCCTCAAGCTGTGTAGATCCCTGTATGGATTGAAGCAAGCAGCTAGGTCATGGTATAACACCATGAGTGAGAAACTGATAGAGATTGGTTTTAAGACGTCTGAGGCCGATCCTTGCCTTTTTGTGAGGAAGGATGCAATTTTGTTTGTATGGGTCGATGACATTATCATTATTGGTGATGGTAAAGAGAGAGTCATGGAGACACTCAAAAAGGAATTCAAGATAAAAGATCTTGGTCTGGCGCAACAGGTGCTTGGAATGAAAGTCAGCAAGAGCAAGAATGGTATTAAGTTAGACCAGAACCATTATGTGGCAGCTCTTCTTAAGCAATACGGCTTAGAGGATGCAAAGGAGTTTGGTACTCCTATGCAGTCAAACATTCGTTTAGAGAAGTCTACAGATGAGGAGTATCTGGAGTTTGTTCAATCAGGGAATGACTACAGGTCAGCTGTCGGATCGCTTAATTATTTGGGGCAGTGTACAAGGCCCGATATTGCGTTTGCAATTGGGGTCTTGTCGCAACACTTAGAGAAGCCAAGCATGAGGCATTGGTCAGCGTTTAAGAGAGTTATGAGGTATCTTAAAGGAACACACAGTCTGGGACTGTTGTTTACAAAGTCAGCAAACTTTGATTTGGTTGGTTATTCCGATGCAAGTTGGGCAGATGGTAACACTAGGGAATCAACAAGTGGTTTTGTATTCTTTTTAGGTAAGAATCTGGTGTCATGGATGTCCAAGAAGGTGTCGGCAATAAGTCTTTCATCAACAGAGGCTGAGTATAGAGCTTACTTAGCAGCTTCACAGGAAGCAAAATGGTTGAGAAAAGTCTTAGAGGACACACATAAACCACAAGGGTTTGCATTGTTGTATTCCGATAACCAGAGTGCCATTGCGTTGGCTCAAAACCAAGTGTTCCATTCAAGAACAAAACATATTGATGTCCACTATAACTATATTCGCGATGCAGTTAACTGCAAAGAGATTGTGTTGAGGTACATGCCCACTGGAGCAATGATTGCGGATATCTTGACTAAGGCATTAGACAGAAACAAGCATCAAGGCTTTGTGACTAATATGCGGATGTCACCCCTTTTGGATTAAGGGGGTGTGTTAAAATACGTACGCACTTACGCGGGTGCTACGTATAAGTGTAATCCAAATGGGATGCACAAATGGGCCTCTAAGGCCCATTGGACACACACACGGACCATACGGGCCCATGTGGATGTTATAGATTTGGGGAAACTGGCCTCAAAACGCGTGAAATAGACCCATTGGTACACGGGCCCTAACGGGCCCGATGGGGTATATGGGCAAATACGGCCAGATGGGCTTGTATGGGCATAATTGGGCCCAAGGTTTATTTTGGACATACTTGGCCAGACGGGCTGGCCCGCAAAAGTAGTCTTTTCTCATAATTCGGGCTTGGGGCGGCCCATTAGGGTTGCCGCCCGTGTTTCGGCCCGCTCGGGACCGCTGCTCGCGTCGCGGCCCGTTCGGGGCCGCCTGTGTTCCTCGGCACGGCCCACGCGGGGCCCGACGGCCCGCGCGGGGCTGTTACGCGGCCGAGGGATCCCGCGCGGTGCGATGCCGCGCGGGCCCGGCTGGTCGCGACCGGCGACCAGCGCCGCGGAGCCAGGGCTCGCGGCCCCGGCTCGCTCGCCGTCGCGAGGGGGAGGGGGCAGGCTGGCTGGGTTGAACCAGCCAGCGACCGGCCGCGATGACGCGGTCGGTCAGGGCAGGGGGGACCTGACCACCCCCTTGCCCAGGGAGGTGGCGGCGCCGGCCGCGAGTGTAGCGACCGGACGGTGGGGGGGATTTGATCACCCTCCCACCTTGTAGCGAAGAGGTGACAAGGGGCGCTCTCCCCCCCCCTTTACCGAGGGGGAGGAGCGACGGGCCAGGGGGGATCTGACCACCCCCCAGCCATCCTTACCTTGACGACGCCCTGGGGGTATCGACCCCCAGGGCCCCTGGTGAGGGGATTTGACCGCCCCCACCAGGGAATTGAGAGAAAGAGGGGGGGGGCGGCATGTCCGCCGGCTACACCCCCCCCCATGTGAGGTTGAAACCGGACCCAGGTGAGCCCTGGGTCCCACCTGGCCCATTTGAGGGGCCAGGGGCTGGATGCATGAGGCAACCAGCCCGTAACAGAGGTAATAAGGCCATCAGGGCCGGTTGTAATAGACAACCAGCCAGGGGATTGAACAGCAAAGGGGCTGGTTCAGCCCCGTAACGGTGGAAACACCAGAATGGACCGGAATAGGCTGGTTGTAAGGGTTCAGGGACTGATGCCATGTGGGCTGATGTAGTCCAAACCAAGTAACAAGGCTTGTAGAGCCTGTAGAGCTCTTTTGGGGCGGAAAATTTGCCTTTTGGCTTGTTGTATCATGGGCTCACAATAGGCCAATCTTTTGTACTTAAGGAGCTCTTCTCCCTGCTGTTTTCCATCATTCATTCATCATCCAATCGAATTCATCCAACATATTGCCCCATTGTGAGAGCCCCATTAGCCTTTATTGACACACAGTGTCCAGCATTTCTTTTGCTTTAAATACTGCTCATTTGCCTAAGCTAATTGCTGGCCATAATTATAACAAATATGATGACATTGATTTGGAGTTTCATTCAGAGAAAAAGCTATACAATACTCTTGCGACTCATTTCAAGTATCTGGCTCAATGGTAAGTGAGCATCAGACTCAACGCAATCAATTCATGCATCTGATTTTTTTGTTATATGTTTTTGGCCTAGCAGTTTCCAACAAACACAAATCTGGACCAATGCTGCACAAGAAGCCTCAAAGGGCAAACAGCGCCGGACAACACGGGTCACCAATGTAAGCCTTTTTTCTGCCTTCTTTTCCGTGCCATGAAATTGTGTTGAATCACTCAATCCAACTTGCCACCAGATTAGCGTCAAGAAGCACGCGTAGCCTACCTTCTCACCCAGCCAAATCTTACTCCATTGATACCAATTGCTGAAAAATGCACTAGTGATGATGAAACTGAAGACAAATGGGTTGCCAAATCTGATAACAGTGATGAGAACCTTGACTCTAAATGTTTTCAGGTACTCAGAATGCCATGGCATCACCCTTGCATTGAACGGATGATGACAACAGTGGATCAGTTGATTGGATTAAAGCGCAACTCATGTCCACAAGCGTCAATATTTGGAGGCAAGCCCTCAATTACCAGGCTTTGGCATACACACGCTAAAACAAGTCAGATTCAATGCCCACATAACTTTCCAGCGGACTGCTAGAATGGTGAATGGCTGAGAGACCAACAACCGTCCTTTGTTGTCAACTTGTCAATCCAGCCAGGCCCATCACTGCGGCCTATTGGAAAATCATTAGAGAGACTCCTTTGAATTCCAAGTCTTCTCTTCATCCATTTCTCAAATTTTTGCTTCCATTTATATTCTTGTAAATACTTTTTTTATGGAAATTTGTTGTTCTTAGGACTCTATTTTCTCCCGTGATTGCAAATGTTTGGATCCTGTGCAAGCAAATCTTTTACACTCACTTGAGTAGATTTTTTTTTTTGCAATTCTTTTTTGCGGATTTTTTTTCCGCATTAATTTATCTCATTTTGTAAATACATACATATTTCTTGATTGAGTCCAGTATACTGGACAGTTCTTTTATTTTCTACTACTCTTTTACTTGTATTGGGGGTCCTTGCGCCAAAATTTCTTTTGAGAATTTTTCTATCTGACAAAACCTTTGTTTTGGTTTACATCCCGCCTGGACAGCTCCTCATACTTATGTATGATTTACGTAGCCGTGAGTCATGTGCCAACAAAGCACTACAACCGTTGACCAAAAAAATCCATCAGATGCGGGCTTAGGTGCTGCCGCAGCATATTAGGTCAGGCCCCTGCTACGCACCAGATAAAACTCCTTTGTCTCTTCTTTGCCTGCCTACCACCCATCTCCCTTCACTGCCAACAACCAGCTTCTTCCTGCCGCGCAAGGTTGTTCTTGAATGTCAACATCTCCGTCCCCCTCTACCCCGCCTGCTTGGTTCCCTGTCCTCAATCATCTGTCATTATCCCTTGATTTGGTCTAAGGCGCAGTTCCCGAGCAACCAGTTCTCTCTGCAAGTGCTTGATGCCTCAAACACAAGTTCAACCGGTTTTGTGCTTGTGCCAAAGTCATGGATGCCACAAGTGTGGCTACATCAACAAGAACGGTAATTGGAAGCCTGGAGGTTCAATAATTTCCCGCATCACCAGAGAGAGCCATATACTGGCAGACGCAAGAATGGAAGCAGTTTTGTATAATGCCCAAAGTACATTGATCAATCTTTCTCTCCTTTCTTATCCTTCCTTACTTCTCAAAGTGTTCAAAGCACCTTTTTTCCTCAGGCAGTGACAATGATGAAGATGAAGATCTTGGGATGCGGAGTGAACACCTAGATGAGGACAGACTGTTGGACTTATCTCATTCTCATGATCATGAACTCGATTCTCAAGGAAATCTTGATTGTATCACATTCTCTCGGTCCTGCTCAAGTGCTGAATCTGTAGGAAATGCCAATGTATACAACTGTTGTTAGTCCATCTCTGTTTCACCCTGCATCTGACTGGTAATGAATAGCAGCCTCCTTCATTTTGTTGCAAACACCTAGGTCAATTTTATAATCACTCCATTCTGCGTGTCCCACTGAAAGTCTTGCATGTGTGCCTATTGGCAGCCATGCTGGCAATTTTCAAAGATACCTCTTTTTTAACCTTGTCCTGGTTCTTAAAATGTGCCCGTAACCTGCTTACATTGACAGCACTCAGTATTGGAGAATCTAACTCCAGAAAGTTGAAGCATTTTCAGAGGAAGTTCATCAAATCAATCCCTCTGGATATCTGAATGGTAATTAAATGGCTCAAACTTGACCCAGCCCTAATCCATGTAGTATGCTGTCCGGCCTGCTTTGCGATGTACCCTTACAACTCAACAACACCAAAGAATTTTGTTCATTCAATGTATCCAGGCCCCAATGATGCCCCTGCAAGCGCTGGCACCCTCAAAGAAGAGGATGGCTCCTTGGAAGATTTGAATGCTGACCGGATCCCTCATGGAATGTGCGGAGCGGAGTTATTTTGCCTCAAAACCAAGGGTGCTTACCCTTTGAAGATGTATGCCTTCCAAAACCTCTACAAGTGGATTGCGCAACTTTTTTCAAGACCAGGCATTGAAGAGGTGTTGGAGGAAGCAGCTACGCTTGCCAAGGAACCCTACAATCCCAATTCTGAGGCTTCCAACATTCAAGATTCAAAAAACTGGAAGAGTTTCTTGGGACCTGATCAACAGCTTTATACAACTCAACCCGGCAATCTTACGTTTGGTTTGTTTGTTGATGGCATCAACCCCCATGGAAATCGACAAGCTGGAAAGCATGTCAGCATCACCTTCATCATCTTAGTATACCTCTATCTGCCAGTGTGATTGCAA
Source organism: Puccinia polysora (assembly GCA_025617555.3). Taxonomy (NCBI): domain Eukaryota; kingdom Fungi; phylum Basidiomycota; class Pucciniomycetes; order Pucciniales; family Pucciniaceae; genus Puccinia; species Puccinia polysora. The sequence continues at coordinate 66,978,625 of CM062613.1, forward strand.
TACAAGCCACAAAATCTGTTTGTTGTTGGAATTGCCCCCAGGCCAAAGGAGCCCTCCTTGGAGCAAACAAATTGGATCCTTTGACCTATTGTTGAGCAGCTGAAGGTGTTATGGCAACCCGGGCTTTTTCTCTCGCAAGCCTGCCTTTACCCCCATGGCCATTGTATCTTTGGTGCAGTTCTTCCCTTCTTTTCTGATTTACCAGCTCTTGATTGTAGTCTTGGTTTTGCAGCTCCTACAGCCACCCAAATGTGCTTGTTCTGCCTCCTTGAAAATTCTGCAATCACCAATCTGGACCCTCAAACTTGGCCTAAACAAAACCTTGCTGACCATAAACATTGGGCGGTTCAATCAAAAGATGCGCCAAATCAGCATATTCAAATGAAGATTTTGAGAGAACAAGGCGTTAGATATTTGGTAATGCTTGAGCTTCCATATTGGGACATTATTGAAAATCATGTTGTCAACACAATGCATAACCTCCTCCTTGGCATGTTGAAGTGGCATTGCCAACAATTTTGGTCCATGTCCGATGATGCTGACAAACCCAAACCAAAGGTGATTTCAACAACAGAGTTGATGACTTTACTAGCTGATGTTGCGGCCCCCATCTTGGTTCCTCCTCCCAGGGCAGATAGCCCAACGGCAACCAATACCAAGACCAACAAGGGCTCTGGCATCCCATTTAACTTAATGGAATTCCGCTCTAACAAGACAAGCAATGACACGTTTTCACCTTATATTGGGGACAGCAACTGGGGAGGAACATGGACTTCTCCTAGTCCTGGAAAAATTATCTTGGATCAAGATGTATTATCTTTCATCAATCAAACCATTTCCCGCATATGTATTCCAACTTGGATAAAACGTGCAATTCCAGCCTTGGGGAAGGCATCTTTTGGTTGACTTAAAGCAGATGAGTGGCAAAATCTGTTTACCATCCAGCTTCCCTTGATACTACCGGTTTATTGGGCGGATGGAGGAGCGGTTGCCCGTTCCCTCCTTTGAAATTTTGCTCATCTTGTGTCATTGATCAACTTAGCCCTCAAGAGAACTATGACCAGTGAAAAGGTGAATAAATATTGCATGCACAATTTGGAATATCTCAGGAGCTTTTTATTACTCTTTCCTGAAGTTAACCTAGCACCAAACCACCCCATGTCAGTGCATCTTGCTGACTGCCTTGAAAAGTATGGTCCATCCAGGGCTTGGTGGTCTTTTTTGATGGAGCAACTCATGGGAAGGATACTGAAATCTTCACATAACAACCGGCTTGGTGGGTTTAATCTTTAGAAAAACCTAAACTCTTCTCATCACTTGACTTATTCATTTCATTTTTTTTTCATCAGGTCAACTTGAAATCACCTTCTTAATGAATTTTTGTTGTTTTGGTAATTTAGAGGCTTTGATGTCACAGCCCAAAAAGTTTCCATCTGATTTCAGACCACTTCTACATCAACTCCAAGGCTCCAATGATCCAATCCGTTCAGAAGCTGAACTAACTTCAAATAGTTGGCAGGATTTCCTTGATCCCCTAACGCTCAGGCTTCTAGTAGCCCGGATTAATGATTTGTTTCCTGCATCAAACGGTTCCATGTGGATTGCCTCCAGTGAATGGTGCAAGAAGACAAAAGCCCAGTCAAAATACTTTCTTTCTGTAAATCCTGTGGTGGAGAAGCTGACGGATTACACAATGGACAATGTGGTGTATTCAACATTTTGAAAGAACTCAAACAACAGTCTAATCAAGGTGAAACCACTCTCAAACATTCAATATGGATTCATCCACAAAATATTTTGGCACAGGCAAAATTTGTCGGATCAATCTTGCGCAACTGATACTTGTTTTTTGATCCAATTGCTTACTCCATGTGGCATTAACTCTGGAAATCCATTCTCAAAGTTGGATCGATTCAATATGCAGCTTGAACTGATGGTTGTCATCAACAAAGAAACTGGGTTGATTCATAGTTCTGAGGTCCTTACCAATTGTGCATGGATTAAGTATGGCTCTTTTGAAATATCTCTGAAAATAGATAAGGAATGCATTGCCCTGGTATCTTTGGAACGTTAATAGAATAAGGAAATTTTGCGCAAACAAAGTTACAACAATCTTATTTCTTTTCTTGCTTTTTTTTACTTTTTTTTTGTATGTAGCAAAATCTGGATTGTAAATGGGATCATGATAGTAGAGGGATATCATACTTATGTATTGCTGGAAATAAAAGCCAAGAATGGGATGTAATGATGAGCACAGCAAGAAGAGGAATTGCAAGAACATGATCAAAGTAGTGCAACAGTGGAAGCATTCCCAGCTGTTGAAGGTCAAGGAAAATTTAGAACTGGCTACATAACATTGGCTTAGCTGGGCACTAAGCCTTTGCACAGAGTGGTGGAACAGAACAAAAATAACAGGAAAAAGAAAAGGTATGGATTGAAGTAGAGATGACAGAAATATTATGAGAAAATAATTTTAAATATGAGAGAAAACTTTGTCTTTGCCCATCTGAGCAATTTGCTCAGCAGTCTGTTGCCCAGTGGAGAAGCTCTGGCTTGCTTCTCAGCTTCAAAGCTCCAGTAAAATTGTTAACTTACCAAAAACCATTTGCTCATCTGGATACTCAGCCTTTGCACAGCTGGGGATTCCTGTGGTCCCCTCCCTACTGAGCAGTTAAAATAAAGCAGAAAAAAATGTGACCAATCAATTCCCCACCATATCCTCACCAAGGATACTTGCTTTTGTCGTCGAAACTCTTAAGAGTTTCGACGATGGGGTGATCCTAGCTAGCGACCTGCAACGTGGCACACGATTGGGCCGGTCGGGTCGCTAGCTAGCTGCCGCGGCCTTATGGAGTGGGCGATTGTGAAACCCGCGCGGTAACTTGCTCGCTAGCAATTTTTTTTCGCTAGCGAGTCGCTACCTAACGAACCGAGCCCTCCAACGATTGGAGATGCTCTTACTTCTCGATCGATAGAAGCGCTTGTTCGATTCGGACATCGACGCGAAAGAGGTAGTCGGTAGTCTATTTGAACTATTTACATACATACATGCATGTATCTCTGATCAGGGTTCCCTGACGACCGCCGAGAAACGAGTGATGATGACAATTTTCTCTTGTTGCTTGTTTTTTTTTTGGGGGGGGGGGGGGGCAGAGGGAGGAGTGAGGATGCTGGGCAGGTGTCTGGTCGATGATGATGAAATGATCCTCGAGGATGAATTCGACCGTCATGAAGATAGTTTGTGCGTATGATCTGGAATTCAAGCTAGTTGGTCTCTCTCCGATCCATCGCCTCTTCTTCTCTTCGGCTGTCTTGGTGATCGATCTTAAATACCCATCATCATCGATACTCACAAGTGCATATTATGTACCTGATCAGTGCAGCCATCCCCATCGATGCTGTTTGTTTGCTTGTCTGTATTTGAAAGGATGCTGGGGTCGAATCGTACCCATGTACTTGATACATATTTGTGTATTCCTTACCCATGTACTTGATACATATTTGTGTATTCCTTTCAATGTATTGATCCGCATTGATTCGTATGAAATGGATGTAAAAATGCATACACCACGGGGCCACTATGGCGTTGAGCCACCAGCGCGGCCGACGCCGGTTCGACGGCACCCACTCAGTGGGCACGAGCCGTCGCAATCACGTCGAGGCCGGTCGAGAGCCTTCTGGCATCTCGACGGCGATTCCACTCTCGGCGCGGGTGAGAGGGCGCCGAGTTGCTGTCAAGGTCGATTCGACAGCTCATCGACTTGTTGGTCAGATGGTCAAGAAGGGGTCAAATCATCGTCAAGGATGACAATGATTCAAATTTTTTTTTTTCCCAAAAAATACCACCGTTGGCTCGTTTTATCCATTGGAGAAAACCTTAATTCAGTTGTATTTAATAAATAAATTGCTTATTTTTTAATGTATTATAACTAAAATTACACAATTTTTTTTTTTTTTTGATGATAAAGAAAAAGATACATTTTTTCATTGAGGCCAAATACCCAGAATGAAATAGATATGAAATTAGAAAGATTAAAAAGATTCTTGAGGTTGATTGATTGTTCATTCAAATTCAAGTATTTCCATCTCCATTGCCATGATCAAGGCCTCCAGATTAAGATCCTCTGCCATGGTCTTACCATCAAATAATTCCTTGTGTTTTTTCAAGATGACTTTGGCCCAGCTGTCACAGTTCAAGATTGATTTTAAGTCATTCAAATAATCACAAATAATCACAAAAAAAAAAAACAAAAAAAGAAGTTGTAATGACTGATGCAGTTATAGAAGACAATGATTGTTGCTGTGACTCTTGCAAGTCTTGATCAATGGCCTTCCAGTCTACTATATCACCGCGTATGGGACTTGCAATATGGATGGTGATTCACAGTTGTAAGTAGGCAAATTGCACCTTGGCTTGGAGGAGTGTCTTGTAAATGAACTGGGTTGCTAGATTGTGCTTGTTCTTTGGACCAAATACTTGATAAATCTGTAATGAGTTCATCATGAAGATCAGTTGAGAATTTATTGCAAGTTGTTTGGGTGAGAAATAAGATCAGACATACCTTAATTAAAAGTGCCAACAAGTTTGGAATTGGTCCATCCCTTGCATGGGTACTTGTGTCTGAAATGTTGTAGAGAAGCTGGGAATGCAGTATAGCCACAGGTTGGTCAGAAACTTTGCAAAAAACAACAACATTTTATAGAAATTGAAATTGTACTCACAATGTTTCTTAAACTTGATTTTTTGTACTTGACTAGTTTACCAACAAAGGATGCAACATCCTTTTGTGCAGTTGGGTTGTTCATGTCATAACCAGGGGGGAGGTACTTGTGTTTGACAGTGTCCAATTGTTTTGCAACAAAATCCTAGTAGGCAGATTGATTTCAATTCATCTGAGGATTGAATGCCAAAAAAAAAAAAAATACTTACAATGGTTGAAAGTAGGAGTGAACCTTTGATTGGCTCACCAAGGACATTGTTTGTCTTGCCATATGCCTCAATGTCACATCAGAGGATTTCTGATTGAATCTCATCTTGGACCATCAACCAGGTTCAGTTTTATGAGTCAAATACATGATTGCTGTGATTAGAAACAGAAAGAGTTTGCCCAGATGTACTTGCTGTACTGATAACACTTAATTTTGTTGATTTGGCTTAATTGCATGTCTGAGTTTGTTGCTGCATTGGATAATCCTGGGATGGAAGAGGTGGGTGGTTTCTGTTGATTGCTGACACTCAAGTTCATCTTAACATGGACCATCATAAGTTGATGGTCACTCATCTTGGGTCACATGATCCAGATCAGAGATTGTCAGAATGATTTTGACAGGGATCAAAAGGAAATGAGATGAGAGTCTTGGCTAGCAAGAGTGGTTTCAGACAATTGAGAGAAGAAAGAAGCTTACATGGTTACATTGGTCAACAAGGCCTTTGAGTTCAGTTGAGAGTGGAAACATCTGGTCCAAGTTGCTCTGAAAGGACTCAGCTGGAGATGTCCTCTGAAGAGCTAGATTAATTGTGGTTAGTTTTGTCATCCAAGTCCGGGCTTGATTGATGAGGATCAACATGCAAGTTGGGCTCATTGGGGGGATCACTCTGAGCATCCTTGGAATTTTTGATGTGTCTTTGCTTGGTAGGATTTGGGTTGGACAATGGAGGGTTAGTAGCTTGGATAAGAAAATGTTGAGATTGGAGAGGGTTACGGAATTAGGCTGGTATTTGGAGAGTGGATGGGGGTAATGATCAACAGAGTCAGGAAACTAATCAGAAAGGAGAATTCACAGTTTTCAAATAACAGAAATCAAGTCTGAGACAGGAAGGCAAGACTGGGAAGCAAAGGGGAAGGTCAGCACTCAATGGTTATGAGTGCGGTGACATCATTGGTTTTGATACTATTCTCTGGCCACTGGTTGGCTCTTTCTGCCTGCTGTTTGATCAATTTCTGCCTTCTGTTGCACTCTTGTGGCCTACTCCAGGCCTGCCTCTGAAGAAACCCAGATTGATCAAACAAAAATTGTTGAAACATGGAAGAAGGTTAGTTTCCATTTCAGTTCTTCTGTTGGAGGAATGGCATGTTGAATCCAGTTGTTTTCTTTTAATAAAAAACAAAGGTTTTGAGTCAATACCTACACCAAATGGTTTGAAATTTTTCTGCTGAATATGGAAAGGTTGGCCTATGACTAAGGAAAAACAATGTAGACATGTTAGGATCCCCAGTCATCAACAGAAAATTTTATCTTTCCATGAAGGAACTCACCAAGGCTCTAGGTTGAGGGATTCACTTGTCAACTTGGAAAACCTGGATTTGAATGACAACTTGTGGATGGATTTTGATCAAGACGCAATTGATTTTCCAGATGATGTAAACATAGATTGAATAAATGATTTATTTGAATGAAGTCCAATGGGAATATTGAATATGGTTGAAGAGATTGATTCCATCAACAATCAGGAGGGATGGCAAGATTTCATTAATGCCAAGCTGAATCAAATACTTACCAATTCTTTGTTGTTGGGAGGTCAGGATGTTGAATGGGAAAAAAATGAGATAAAATGGGAGGGGGTAGATGATTGGTGGTTTACTTTTAGGAATAAGGGGGTAAGGGAAATGATTCAGGTCAAAATAAATGATATAATGAAAGAAGGAAGAGAAACTTACCATTGCTTTGATTGATTTTTCCTAGGAGTTGGTTGGTTTGATGCTTGTTGGCTATACTCATCACATTGTCTCCTGAACCCTCTATGGGAAGATTTGGGGGATTTTGCACCTATGCGGGGTGAAATTGCTCTTGTGGAATTTGGTCCAACCAACTTGCATGCAGATTTGCCAATTTTTGGACTTCCCAACAGAATCTCAATTGTCTGTATGGGGAATCCCATGCTTCTCCCTCAAATTGGAGGGTATCCTATCCTGTGTAGGTTTTGTTTTAAGCAGTTTCAACCTTTTAAATTATTTAAAATTTAATTGTTACTAATATTCTAATTTTTTTTTTGATATTTTTTCCCCCTTTTTTTCCCAAAATTTCAGGAGATTTCCAATCCATATGTGGCCCCTTTTTTGGAATTTTATCCAGAAGAAACCTTTGGATTGGATCATTTTAAGCTCTCTCAATCCAAGAAATGACCAGAACTTCTGTCACCCAACCTAAGAAATCAAAATGTGTAGTGATCAATTTCTGAGGGAGTACTTCAAGATAGAACAAGATGGGATATTCTTGTCAGATATCTGTTAGAAAAAATTGTACGTTGAGATCATTCATGAAAATCAAATGATCTTGAGAATTAATTTCTGACCATTTTTCAAATTAAATTATGCCATTTTATTACATAGAAATTGATGAAGATAGTGAAAGTGTGATCAGTCTCCCTAATCCATGGAATTTTAAGGCACAGGGGAAGGTTATTAGACATGTTCCTATGACACTATATTCAGATGATACTTCAGGAAATATTTCAAAGCAATTCAACAAACACCAATCATTCTACTTGAAACTATCTTTTCTTCTTGCTCACTTATCCAACCAAGAATATAATTGCCAATTTTTGTAAACATACAACAGAGCCAGAGTACTTGAAATGGCATATCAAATAGTTGAGGAGATCAAGTTATTCCCAAAACAAATCATCCATTGAAATGATATTGAAATTTTTAATTACAAAAACAGTCAACTGGCCACCCAAGGGTTTTTTGCTTTTGATATCACCATTTCTGAACCAGTTTTAGTTATCACCACAGTCTTATATTTTTTGGCAGATTCACCAATGCATGCAGAATTCACAAACACTCCAGTTCCTGGAATATCCCTCAAACCATGTCAAATTTTCAAATTATCTGTCCCCAAGAGGAAAAATAAGCAAACAATTGGTTATCTTCAAAATTTTCTTCAAATTGATAGGAATGGGTTTGAGTTGAATTGTTAAATTCTTTGAATAAATTTGATCATCATTGATAATAATTTTTATGTTTCTAGTCCCCTAATCCCACCAGATTTTGGAATGAAACCATTGAAACTATCCATCATCCCTGTGGGCTTTCCAAAATAAACCAAAAATCATTTCAAATAATGTCTTCATCCTATGGTCTTGTGGATTCAATCAACAAAAAATTTATTGAAAAAAGAGAGAACCATCAATCCTTCAAAAAATCAGAGAACTAGAAGAAACAGAATACTCCAAACTATTCAAATCCATTTTTGAAGCTTGAAGGTTTTTTTTCAATTAATTTGCTTACATTTGGATGATAATCAGACATTGATATTTTTATTAATTTTTTTATGAAAAATTTAACAGGATTTGATGGCTGCCTTGAAAATCCAGTTGAAATTCTCCATGTGGTTCTTCTTGGTATTGTCAAATACTTGGTCCAAGATTTTATTCAATCATTGAAGAAATCTTAATTACCATTACTCAGTGGATACATCCAGTCTTTCAACACCAATTCACTCAACATACCCTCCCTTCAGCCAAACTATTTAATCAAACATTCACTCAGCCTGGTTGGAAAATATTTCAAAATATTACTTCAAGCAGCACCCTTCAATTTTTTCCACTTTATGAAAGCTGAACAAAGGATTCTAAGGATCTCACTTTGTCAACTTTGCACTTTAATATTTCAAACTCACATCAAAGACTCAAAGACATGAATGAATATCAAACTCAACTGAAGGCACAAATAAAACAATTTTTTATATCATTTGATCAAGATATCTGGCCAATGGATCAACAAAACCAAGATTCATATGCTTCTTCACCTCCCAGACTCAATTTTTTGTTTTGGTCCAGCTAGCCTGTTTTAAGCTGAAAAATTTGAAAGTTACAATGGAATTTTATGCCAAGTTTCAATTCATTCAAACAAGATCAGTCCAGGATGTGATTTGGCCATCCGCTTCAGTAATTATCAGTCTCTATGTTTTCTTCTGCTGTGTGTTCAAGAGACTCAAAAAAATTTTCAAAGCAGCTCAATAATCACCATCATATTTGAAGATAATCCAGTTATTCAACATTTCATGGGTTATAATAGCCAGATTAATGATCCCCTCAACCAATATCCCTTTGGTAAAAGAAAATCTGTTCCCAATGAAGAAAGAGTTCAAGTTCCTCAGATACTCAGAGAAAAATTCCCTTCAAATGTTGAACAAATTAACCAAATTCAATTAAACAGGCATGATATAATCCAGAAGAATTACCACATCTTGGCAAGTTTTTGGCTTTACTTTAAATAAATAAATTCAAAACATTAACTTGTTTTCTTTTCTTTTTTTCTTTTCTTTTTTTTTTTTGGGAAAAGATTGAATCTCCCAACTCAGTGGACTTTATTGGCAAGATCACTTCATTATGGAAGACTACTGGAATTAGAACCACTAAATAGTTTATTCAAGTGAAAAAACTTGCAATTATGGGAATCAATCCATTTTACAACATGAGGGAATTTGTTGAAACAAGCTCTGAATGCACAGTAAATTGTCAGGTTAGAAATTTTTTCAATTTTTTTTTTTTTGTTTCATATTCCAAATATAGTTTATTAACAGAAATTGATTTGAATGGAATACAGGCCATCAAAGCCTGCTTGAATATGCAGCACAATTATCATGATGGGGGTTGCCAACTTCAAAAAACTCACATTTCCCAAGTTGAGTGTCAAGATACCTCTCAAAGAACCATGGAAGTTATCCATTCAAGCTAAACTCATTGGATTCTTAACTCAGGTGCATTGCATGCAGCTGAGGAGCACAGGTCAGTAGCCAGGTTGATCACTTTACCCATTAAACCAGGCCAATGGGTGGAGTGTATGACCTCAGCCATAGCCAGGTGGGGAGAGCCAAGACAAGGACTTCCCTTGACTCTTGAGGCCAGCACTTCACAATTAATGCTTTGAATGTTTTTTAATTTAAATATATCATCTCTCAAAAGCAGAATCACTAGAAAAAACTAACAAAGCAATATTTAAAATAACTGAAGTTGAAAGATCAAAGAAAATGAGACTTTTTATAAAAAAAAAAATGGGTTCAAAACATTATACTTTCTCAATGAATGATTGTTTGTTTAAAAAATTATTTTGAAATTGTAAAAGAGCTTAAAATTTAACATTGAAGCATGAGAAATGGTGTATGAGGTCTTGGCGCCACCCTCAATATAGAGCCACAGGACAGTGCAGCAGAACCTGAGTGGCACCACTCAAGCGGGCGCGTCCCGCTGGTGAAACGACCGCGGGGGCAAGATGACGTCGCGACAACCCTGACGGCGAGTCACCGACAGGCGCCCCCACTGGTGAGTCGACCGCACGATCGAACTGACGTTGCCACGACCGTGACCGCCAGTCACCGATCAACCGACTGACAAATTGACGCATTGGTCGGTTGACCGTCATTCGTCCGCCGGTCAACCGTTCAAAGTGGACCCGTGGTGTATGTATTAACAATTCACCCCGTCCATATTCCACAATGCCCATGGATGTCGCGCTCTGCTCTCCTCTCTCTGATATCTTGTACCGGGCTCACTCGTCTCCCGATTATTACTAGCACGCGGGCCCCCGCGGCCCCCCAAGTGGATATGCATAGTGCGCAATGTCAAATCGAACTGCACTCAAAAAAAAAAAAAGAAAAAAAGAATCAATATTGATTTGAATCGGTAAGTATAAGTTGAGTGTGTATGTATGATGATCTTCGTCGAGCCGTCTGAGTCATCCGATTCGATTCGATGTCGGATTTCCCAATCGAGACTATCTACATAAGTACATATGTAGTTACAGCCTTCGCAGCTCCAAGTTTTTTTTTTTTTTTTTTCACCCTCCTCGACCTCCCCAAGGTTCATCCCACCGACACTCACATCATCCTGCGCCTCGCCCGGTCCAGTCTCCCTCCCGCTTCAAGCCATCCCTTGGGTGTGAATATATGTATATGATTTATGGATTGATTGATTTTTTTCGTCAGTCGATCGAATGACTATGGATTAACGCTCCGACGTATTCAGATATCGTACCAAGCCTAGATGAACTCTAGTACTAAAACCCTCTTCATCCCTCCTAACCACTCGCTCGCTTCCCTCCCTTCTGTCTTCCTCTCGCCCACAATAATACCCCTTCCAGATCATGAGTTACTCATGTTGATATCGATCATCAACCACGATCGATTTCCTAATCGATTAGTTTAATTCTCTCCCTGGCCCTGAGTTTTTTCCCCAAGATCATACAGGTTTATGAATCAACGCTGATGATGATCACACACACATACACCGTATACATAAGTATCTCCCTACAAAATTTATCGATTCGGAAGATACTTAGTAGTGTATCGAATCGCGAAGTGTGCATGTAAGTAGAGTTTTCAATCTCGTGCTGATGATCGAAACCTTCTTCTCACCCTATCCACCACCTCGAGATCCTGATGGGGGTTCTTGAATTATCAACTCTGGTAGAAGCCATGGTGACCAGGACGACAGCTAACTAATTAGAACTGAACTTACTCTCAGAGCCTGTACTAGGATAGATTAGCGAGTCTCACAGCTGCATACTCACTCAGCTCCCCCCACTAACCTAACCACACCTCTCATCCGATCCGATCCGATCCGATCCGATCCGAATGACCAGGTATTTGCCCTGACTAAGTAACTTGGTCCTGACTAACTTGCTGACTCCGATTCCCCCTGTGCCTGCTGATCATTTACTCCTCCCACCGGCTGACTCACGAGTTCTAGTCGATGGTCCAACTGCCTTCCTACTCGATTCGAATTTGACCGACCGACTCATCATCAACTGCCCCGTCCAAGGATTCCAACCTAGGTTCTGGTCTTACCTACTTACTAATCGCTCGATCGATCGAAAACTGCCAGAGGACCATCGAGTCACGAGGGAGATCACCGTTCGATTCCGTCAGCCGGGACATGACCAAGCACTAGTTTGTTAGTCAGCCACCCCCGACCGACTCCATCATCATCCGTTGCAGCTCGAGCTCGAATCCAACCGAGTCCGAGCCAAGTCGGACTTGAGTCCCCAAGTTTACCCTTCGCTCCCTGCCAGGGTGGTGAGACCCACGGAGATGTCGTCGACCTCCTCGCTGCCCTCTCCTCCCAATCGTAAGCCATCCATCCGTCTGCGCGGTCTCGTCTCGCCTAGCCTCGCCTCGCCTCGCCTCGCCTCGCCTCGTTCGTCTCAGCTGACCTGCGCCGAGCTGCCTGCCCCCCAGTCATCAAACCGATCTCCATCAAGCCAGACGCCCGCCACCCGCCACTCGAGCCATCCCATCTGCCCCGGCTGCTCATCGACTGCCATCCGAGCAGCCCCGGCCAACCTCCCGGCCATCCCTCGAACCCAGCCGAGCCCACGCCCAGCTCCTCATCCTCCCAACCGCCCCCCCCGCCCCGCCGGCGGCCCTCTCCGGCCACCGGCCACCATCCTCCCAAGCGATCGCCGCCAGCCTTGCCCAGCCCGGCCGCCCAGCCAGCGCAGGCCCCCCCGGCAACCTCCGCCGCCTCCTCCTCCTCCTCCTCCTCGCGCTCCTCATCCGCAGACTCCGGCAGGCCCCGTCCGCCGTCGGGCCAGCCGAGAGACCGGCCTCGCATCGACTCCTTCTTCGGCGTCGACCACCTCGAGCGATTCGACTCCACCCTGCCCCAGCCACCCTTCCCCGGCGAGCGTGGCAGCCATCCCGAGAGTGCCCTCAGGCCCCACGCCGACGACCCCCACCATCCTCGTCCTCCGCTCGCCGACCCCGGCCTACGTCCTTCTTCCTTCTACGGCCTCCATCCAGAGCGCCCCCAGGATCCCCCCTCCGAGCACCATTCGAGATCCAGTGGCACCAACAGCCCGGCATCCAGTCTGCCCCCCGACCCCACCGACCTCCGCCATCGCTCCCTCAACCCCCACCTGCTCGCCCGCTCCACCCAGCGCCGCCATTCCTCCAGGTTGTCGTCCATCCCTCATCCCCAGGATGGGCTCCTCCTCGATTCCAACCAGGCCACCCTCCTCGCCGCCGGCCCTCTACTCGACCATAGCCATCTCAAACCGGGTCACAAGGCCAAGCTCTTGAACCACGCCAAAAGTGAGCCCTCTCCCCCCTCCTCCCCCCGTGCGATTCTCGGAGCATCATCTCACCAGCCAACCTGCTCGACCGGTCCCTCCTAACCCCATCAGCCCTCGAGCTCTACCGAGCAAATGCCAAGAAGACCAACGATCCGGAGGTCATGTTTGAGTTTGGTTGCTTCTTGATGGATCTGGTCATGGAGATGGCTGCTGAGGATGAGGATGATTCGTAAGTCTTGCGCTTCCAAAACCACGGTGCGAAGCGGTGACCAACCCACGATCCCCCGCTGTTTGAAACCTCGGTTGACGTCCTCTGCCGCTCATCGGTGCTCTCCCCCCCTTTCATCGCTCAGTTTGTTCTTGGAGGGTGGTCGAACCGATCTCCCAGAAGCTCAGAAGCGAAAATCAAGCCACGAAACACCTAAGCCTTCCAACCCGTGAGTCAGATAGCCCTCTCGGATCATCCATTGCGCCCCCCTCATCCACGGCCTTCTTCTTGTTTCGATCGAGACTGACGTCCGAACAACTCTTCTGCAGGGGTGAGAAGGAGAAAGAAAAAGTCGCGCTTACTCAAGAAGCACTCTTCTTACTTCAAAAACTAGCCAATCGTGGCCACGTCCAGTCCCAGTTCTTACTCGCCGACTGCTATACAAAAGGTATCGGTACCGGTCCCGGCTTATCACCTGGTGGTCTCCAACAACTCGGTAATAGTCCGAGTTCCGATCCCCCGAGTCCCATGACTCGTAAAGGCTCCAAGCAAGATTACGAACGCGCCTTTCCCTTATTCGTCCTAGCTGCCAAACACGGTCATGTCGAAGCCATGTTCCGGGCCGGGCAATGCTGCGAGTACGGCTGGGGGACTCGGAAGGAAAGAGATAAGGCTCTCCAATTTTATCGGTTCGTCATCCTTCGTTTCCAATCTCTCATCCAAAGGGCGGAAGGCGGAGGGGGGACGGGGCTCTCATGTTTTATGTTTCAATCACATCCCTCAACATTACAGCAAGGCAGCCATCGCCCAACACCCTTTGGCCATGTATCGACTCAGTTTGGCTGATTTGAACGGTGACTTGGGATATCCCAGGAGGCCTAAAGATGGAGTGAAGTGGCTCAAACGCGCCGCTGAAGTTTGTCTATCTTACCTATCATCACCACCTCCCTCCCTCTACTTTTGTTCTCTGTCTCGTTCGTGGCTTGGCCGTATACTTACGATCGATGAGGTTTGTTCACCTTTAGCTGGCAGATGCTTCCCATCCTAACTCTTTGCACGAATTGGCGCTGCTTCACGAAAGGGGCCTGGAGCATGTTGTCTTTGTCGATTATGATTATGCAGTAGAACTATTGGCTCGGGCCGCCGAACTCGGTTATGCCCCAAGTGCTTATAAGCTTGGAGAGTGCTACGAATATGGTCGAATGGGCTGTCCTCAAGATGCCGCTTTAAGCATTCATTATTACAGTTGAGTCTATACCCGCTCTTTCTCTCTCTTCAGGGGGTGGTCCCCCCTCCCCAAATCGATCGCACCATCAACTAAATCTTTTCGAATTTACATTTCCTAGACATTGCGGCTCAACAAAATCATAAGGAGGCTTGTTTTGCTCTGACAGCCTGGTACCTCGTTGGCTCCCCTGGTGTTTTACCACAGTCCGATACGGAAGCCTACTTGTGGGCCAAAAAAGCAGCCGAGGTCGGATTAGCTAAAGCTGAGTATGCGGTCGGATACTTCACCGAGGTTTGTGCTATACATGCAAGCTTCCTTTTGGCAGACTCGAAGCGATCTGCTGATCATCTACTTCTCTCGCTTCGCTCCTGGTCAACTAGGTTGGTGTCGGTACGGCAAGGGATGACCGAGAAGCACTACGGTGGTTCAAACGCGCGGCTGAACATGGTGACAAACGTGCAAAGGAGCGATTGAGGAATGGGATTGCAGGTGTGACAATTGATATCAGCCCAGACGAAGATGACAATCAGAAGAATAAGAATATTAGTAAACGAAAGACTCGGGCTAGTTTTGGTGGTGCTCGGCTTAACGGTGGTGATCCGAACGTCAACCCAACCAATATTAACCATTCTCTTTCCCCCTCTACCATCACACCTACTGGCCCTCAATTTCCCACGACTGGCGGAGAGGAGAGTAAGAAAGGAAAGGAAGAATGCATCATCGTATGATCATCCTGAGCGTCGTATGAAACGTGGGGGGATAGTCTTTTTTGTTTTGTTTTTTGACTCAATCGAGTGGCTAATTAACTACGTCCGGTCCGTGATGACAACCACCGTCGCGCCTGAAAACGTTCTTTCTCTTCGATTGACATACACATTACTAGATTTTATGTTAGCTACTCTAGATCATTCGTCCGCTCAAATCTTCAACGTGTACTATTGGTTGTTTTCAACTATCCCTTGGAAGAGTTGGTCGTAGTGGTGTCGTACTATAATGACCACCTCGATCTGTGAGGGATCGATTCTTGCGGGTTTTTTTTTTTTTTTTTTTTTTTTTTTTTTGTGGTTGATTCATCTGATCTATGCTTGTGTTTGTTACACATCTACCGATCTATTTATTTATTCATTTATTATCATCATCACCCACCTTTATATGAATTCATTCAGAAAGCCCCCGTCACCCAAGGACCAAGCCGCGGCGGGGAAGGGCAAGAGAACTGAAAGAAAAAAAAAGATCGACAGCAGTATCTCTCCTCTACCTATTGCTAAAAAATTACATCTACACCCATATCTATCTATCTATCTATGTTTATATGGCAGACACTCTAATTTACCACTCGATCCTTCTTACATAACAAGAAAAACCGCTTGATCAGATGACTTGTTATTTCTTCCTTCATCCTATCATCTTAGGTATGATGATCTCTGCTGGATGGGTCGCGATGTAACCTTGGAGAGAGAGAGAGAGAGCTTTAGAAAGGAACTATGCAAGTTGACTCGCTGACTCGAACACTCTCGAGACTTGATCGATCAAGGCCTTACCCTGCCCCCCCCCCCCTTCTTCCCCCTTCAGTGGCCGTGTAGATCTTTGGATCTTGAAAACCTTTGGTGGGCCGGTCTGGCAAGTCAGCCAAGGCTGACAGGATCGGATTGGATCGAGAGAGAGTGAAGGAGTTTTTGAAAAAAAAAAAAAAAAAAAAAAAAAAAAAAAAACCGTAGACGGTGATCTGGGAAGAAAGCTGTCTAAGGTAAGAGGATCATCATCATGCGATCGGGCCGTTCATGAGAAAAGGAAGGGCTGAGATTTCAAATCTTGAGGACACAGGTGTTATGGTGAGAGCAAGAAGAGAGAGCTGGTGGAGTGAGTGAATTGAAGTATTAAAATTCTAGGAAAATGATCATCAGCAATAAACTTGTGGGAAATTAATGTTTTAAAGTCTGAAGTAATTAGGTCTGGTTGGAATTATGAATTTAGGGTGAGAGAGATATTAGATTAAATGATCACAGAGTAATCATTCCTTGAGAGGAGTTAAAAAATCTTGTGGATTCAAGGGTTTTGGAGGATGACCACTTATGATAATTTTTGTCACACAGTGGTTTGTGACACCATAAAACCTAAAGATGGACTGACTGGTCTTTCAGGAGTTCTCATAGCCTTTTGTTTATTCCTTTCTTCTTGATTGATTTCAGGATACTGAGTTATGACAACTGTGCAGATAATGATAGAACCTGGTGGAAGTTTGAAAATATAGGGTTCAGAGAGGAAGAATTTTTTTGAATTTTGAACATTTTTTTATTTTTTTATTTTTATTTTTATTTTTTTTTATTTTTTTTATTTTTTATTTTTCAAATCCAATCATTAAGTATATTGTGGTGTTTATTTATAGGCAGAAATTTGAAAATGATCCATTCTGGCCAAAGTGTGGTATGAATATTCTCCAGAATCACAAGAGGAGTTACTGAGATCACAAAATGCACAAGAGGGAAAGTTGGGATGGTTTGCACATCTTTGGATGAATGCAAAGATTTCAGAGTGTCAGTAAATAGTGCTTTTTCTCAGAAAAGAGAGTTTCAGAATGGAGATATTTTAGAAATACTGGAAGAAAAAGACATCAATCCAAAGCCAATAGAAAGCTGCAGAAGAATTAATTATATATATATATATATATATTTGACCTATCATCTTGAATCATTTGTAATCTTATCAAAATAATTTTCATTCTTTACTCATGTTCTTTTGAATTAAATGAAAGAGAATTTCTAATTAAGGTCTGGTTTCAAAGTAAGATTTCATTGGGAGGAAAAGTAATTTAAGTTGAAGAGCCTTCCAAGTTTTCTAATTTCATCCAAAATATGGCCCAAAGGAACCTCCATGACTTGGAAGGATTTCTATGTACCAGATTTGTTTCTCTAAACTGAGATTCTTGTATCTTTTTCTTTTAATTTTTTTTTTTTCAATGAACAATGTCAGATTTTCTCATGAAAGTTTGAAAAAATCTCAGTTGATTCAATAACTAATCTCAACGCTTGACCTATCATGGTATTTTCATTTATTTATTCTGGTTTAAAAGAGAAATTCTAATTATTCACTAAAATTTGGATATATCTCCATTTGAATTATCCCAGTATCATTTGATTGAACATTCAGAACCTCAAGATCTTGAAATTGTGTTTTTTAAAAGATGGAATTTGTGGGATAGTCAAATTTCCACAAGTTGACAGGAATCCATTTTGAAGCAATTAAACTCATAATCCTTCAAAATTCTTGATGAAAAACATTTATTGCAAGAAAAAAAAAAAAAAAAAAAAATAATTAAGGAATCCATGTCAGATTCAGATTTTTATAACCTCTTCCAGCTGGATGAAAAATATTTATTTGATATAATAGTTACAACAAAAAAAATGAGAAAATTCATGTAGGAATTTTGGAAATAAATTGCTTTGAGTGTGTGAAAATCTTTAAAATTTCCTTTTATTGTATGTGTAACATGAAGAATTTTAAATATAATTTGTTCAAACGTACCAAGCTTGAATTGAGCTAAACAAGAGTATTGTGAGAGAAAAAAAAATCAAAATAGGAATGGGCAAAATAAGGAAACAACAGCTGTTTTGGGTCAATAGGTAGGATGAGGGCTCAATTAAAGACTTAGATTGAAGTGATAAATAAGAAGGAAAAGTGGATTCTATAAACTTGAAAATCCACACTGATGAATGTAATATAAATGAATTTTTGGAGATAATTAATGTTTTGAAAGTTTTGATTCTTATTTGAAACGTTGGATGTACATAAGGTTGGCAAAAGTATTTTGATGATCTAGTTTCAAGATTTATTGAAAATTGGTTTTAAAAATGACAGATAGAAGTTCAGGAACTCTTTTTGATCTTAAAAAGGATTAAATTCAGGTCAGTTTAATGTAGGAGAAGGGGGGTAGTTGAAAGTTTTGAGATGAGATAGATAGGCAGAAGGCTGATACTAATGTGTGTGTGAATTTACTCTGTGATATTTTTATTGTATTAGAGATAAAAAATAAATCAAAATATGAAGTAGAATGGATAATAAGAAAGAAAATAAAAACATGAATAAGAAACAAAGCTATTGATCAAAAATGAAAAGAATATTAATAATGAAATAATTGATATGGTTTTAAAATAATCTATGATAAATAAATTTATGATATTTTGGTAAATAATACATCTGAAGAACAAGAAAACACAGATACCATGAGTCTCCATGTCAGCTTACTGATACCAGGAACTTTGCAGTCCTTTAGCTACAGAAAGTAATATTGGTGTTGGAACAATACTAATTCCAAGAAAACACATAAAATCCTCAAAAATATTGATATAATAAGAGCAATTGCAAAGTTTTGAGTTTGGTTTGGTTAAAATGGTTTAAATATATTTTTAAAGATGGGACCATGTTTATACAAAACTGGGGATCTTCATTTAAAAAACCTCTCTTCAATGGGCTCTTTTGAACCATGTAAAGACCTTGGGACAATGAGGTCCTAAGTGATTGCTCAAAAGGGGTTTAATCAAGGGGAATGGGTGGACTGGATATCTTACAGAACTTATGCCTGGAGGCAAGGAGGAGATGACTTACTACTTTAAGCAGATACTTCAAGATACTTGCAGAAATTCATGGTTTGAAAGGGTCTCAGGACAATTGTTGGGGTTTTTGCTGATATTCTTCAATGGAATTAATGATGGGGTTAAAATTAATCATTATACTAACAGAATGAGGACATAAATAATTTGTTTATCTCTTATAAACACTTGATGATGGATGGCAATGGGTCTGGATTGATTACTTAAAAATTACTGGTGTTTCAATCATCCAAAAAGGGCTTTATATATACCATTTTGGGGTAAGAGGACCTTCCCAGGGCACTTAGAGAGGGTTGTGCTGGTGGAATAAGGCTAGAAAACTGGCCAGGGCTCTTTTGGCACGTATTCTTAGTGATTTCAATCATCTGGAACTTTTGGTGTCATATTTATGGGTGAAATAATTATCAGAATCTGTTTAAATATCAATTTTTTATTTTTACAGTTCTGGAATATTTCCTAATTTTTATTAGTTTCTTATGAGTTACATGGCCAGATATGGGCATTTGTAGATGCTAAGCCATCTTATGAACATTTTGGTAATTTGTAATAGTTTTTAGGGGAACTCCTTGATATGTTTTTTGGTTCATAAAGATTTGAAAATAACATTTACCTGACAACCTTTATTGTTATTTTCCCCAATTTTTCTGTCTTATATTTTGAATTTCATACTTTTTATTCAATATTCAGAGGTTCAAGAAATCCCTCTACCCGTCAGTCAGGTGGTTACATATGCATGAGGTAGTCATGCAGGTTGTAGCCTGTTCCTGCTGTACCTGGCTGTCAGGAGTAGTGCATTTGTTTTTGATTGGAGCATAATTGACAGCTGCGTGCGGGAATCCAGCATCCGCAGCCAGAAGCATATTGCAAGCGGGTTTGTTGAAAGGAGCCTAAATATTGAGTTTCAGGCACCTGTACCCTTGCTGTATGCATGTGGGGCTGCGCGCAGGAATTGTGACAGAACACAAATCTGGCTGCAACTTCTAAAATATACACAATACCTCAATTCTGAGTAAATTTTAGGTGTGAAACCTGTACATGAAATTGTGTGTGAAATATTAAAATGGCCAAAAAGTGCCATAGTGATTCTGTGGCTTTTTGGTCATTTCTTTCTTTAATTATTTAAAAATATAAGGAGTTGAAATTCAAGGGTGGGGTCAGTGAGTGACCCTACCTTATTTTGGGTGAGAAATCCAAGTCTTTAATAAAATTAAAGGATTTCTCACTCTTTTTATTTTTATGATTTATTTTTATTGTTATTCTACTTTGACAGGTTTCTCTGTACAAGTAGCAAGCTGACACTCCATTAACTGAAATAAATTCAAGTTATAAGGAGATTTCTTACCTTGATCTTAAAATTATTGAAGTGAGATTCTTCCGCAAAGTAGCTCCTCCCTATTTTTTTGCTTAAATCTTGTACTGGAAACTAATTTTTGTCAAATTCCATTTGTGCTCATGATCCATAGATGTAAGGATCTTTTTGGTAGGGAGTCCTTTTCAAAGTTTTTATGAAAAATCTCTTTCAAAGTGAGAATAAATTATAAAATAAATATATTATCCAATAGGTTTCAAACCAGGCTCATGGTCATGTTTTAGAATCCAAGAAATAAATATCAGATGATTTTACTTTGGTGTAATTTCACAATAGAGCTTTAATCAAAAACCAATCCTTCTGAAGTAGCTTTTGAATTGGAATGGTGGAGCTTTCCCTTAATGGAAAACCACCCAAATTCTCTTCAAATCAAAATAATTGTATTTTTGTGATTCAAAGATGCTTTCAGAATACCTGTTTTCCTTGGCTCAATTTATTGAAAATGGTATGAACTTTGAAATATCATAAAAAATTCCTCAGGAGTTGGGATAATATCTGATTTCAATGACATATGATAATCATACCTCTAATAATTCTCACCTTCAGAATAAGATTTTTATTCCAAACATGTATTTGAAATATATTTTAAAATAATTATGATATTAGTCATTCATGAAAAATATTAATTATCAAGGATTATAAATTATGCTGTTTTTTCAATTTCCTCCCTTTTTTTTCTTTGAATAATTTGAGATCAGAATAGAATTCACATTTCTGAATAAAATCATCAAATTGATCAGTAGAAAATAATAATGAATTAATCAAATAAAAGATAAAAGAAAAAAATAAAATCTCTGAATATTTTTTTGAATTGTTAAGGGAGGATTTGAAGTCCTAGAAGTAGGAATAAGTCTCATATAATTGGATTTTAAGTAATATGAACCATGGAGTATTATATATAATTTATGGGCAATGTGAAATTTGCAAGCCAGGGGTCTCAAACAGGCATGAAAAGCCGTTCACAACCCATATGAGTTGTGAAAAAAAATAAATAGATAAACAAATTAATAAAAAAATTAATCAATAAATAAAAAGATAAATAAATAAACAAACAAACAAAAAATAATAATAAATAAATAAAAAAAATAAATAGATAAATAAATAAATAAAAGAAATAAATAAATAAATAAAAAAATAAAAAAATAAAAAAATAAAGAAATGTGAAATTTGAAACCCTGCACAACCCATTCACCACACAAAATGGGTTGTGTGGCGCGGTTTGCAACCCATCTTGTTTTCAAACGGCCATTCACACCTCAGATGGGTCACAAAAAGCCATTTACAACCCAGATGGGTTGCAAAATGCGCCATGCAACCCATTTTGAGTTGTGAATGGGTTGTTAAGGGTTGAAAATTTAAAATTTCCCACAATTTATAAAAAAAATTTATTAGATATTTTGTCCAAAAGTTTGCTTTGGATCAATTGAGGTGAGGATATATGGTTCTGACCTATAAATAAATTTCATATTGTTTGGTTAAAAATTTATGTGTTGAAAAAATAATTAAATACAAAATAAATACCTTGATCACCTGTGCAAATTTTATGATAACTCTGGTAATTAATTATTGGTATTATATATGTATGCTAAATTTGAACATTGAAGTAATCAATATTGATTATGGTATTGAAAATATGACTGAACAGCCTGAAATTATGGTCAAGGTGCTTGGGGTTGTGGTGCTTAAAAATGCCAACCTTTTTCTGAATAATTTTGATCTTGATACATGTAAGGATTGCTGCATTTCTATGAAATAAATTTTAGGAATGAAGAATTAATAGAGGATATTGGTACCTCCAATATTCATTTGAGAATAATTTATCAAGAGTCACCAGGGGTAAAAAAGAAGAACATGTGAGCATGTGCCCCCCTGTAATGTTGGTGTTACTGAAATAAATCACTCTGGTGGAACAGGAGGTTAAGCAAACCACATCTCCAACATAAAAAAAATGTAAATCTTTCCCAACCAAAATCAAATTCATTTCTTATTCCAATAAAATTCACATGTATCCCAGGTTTGACAAAGGCCATTAGCTTCAAATTTCAATGCAATAAAATTAAAAATATTTACAAGGCAGACAATAAAAAATGAATCATAATTATGAAAACTCATTATTTTGGTTGTGCCCACAATATGGCCTTGAATTAAGTCTATCATGCCAAGAAAATTAGACTGGTTTTTGAATTGAATTAGAATGGTTTTTGAATTGATCCTGCTCTTTGGATTTACTGAAAAAGTAATCAATTGTAGCATTGAAAAGACAGGATTTTTGCTAAATAATTTTCAGGAAATCCAAAAATTGCATTTGGAATCATGAACAAACAACATAACATGCAACAAGACTCTTGGGTAAAAACCCTTCAAGCAGTTGTGACTGCAATAGGGAAAAATAGAGCTAATAAAATGCTAATCATCCTGGGTGATGAGTGGTAAAAACTGAATAACTTTGCCCCATTGTATAATGCTGGACTGTCTCAGGTTAAACATCTGGATGGTAGTACTACAATCCTCATATTGAAAATCTGTCAGGTCTTTCCAGATGAAGGGTCTTCAATAACTAGCCTCATTTTCTTGTTGAGAACTTTCCTTGAAATCAAAGTAGTAAGAAAACCAATTATGTTTTTCAGATGAGGTATGTGCCAGAGCAGATACTGACTCATGGTTTTTTTATTCATGGAATACAAATTTTCCGCTGGTTCATGGAAAAAATTTCAGTATTTCAATCAAGATACATCTGGGAAAGAATCTACTTGTACAAAATCCCACAAAGAAAAGTTGAAGGTGATTCTTGAAAAAACAACAGAAAGGCTATGGTCACTGAATTTGGTTGGGGAAGTGATCTAACCTGCCCCCCAGTATTGGCAGACTTTGTCAAAGAAGCAATGGAGTTAAGTGGCACTGGTAGCTTAGATCTACCAAATTTCATCTTGCAGATTGAAGTTTTGGGAAGCTGATTTTGAATCCACTCTAAAAATCACCATCTATAATCATATTTTTATATCAAGTTGTTTGGGATATTTTTGGTTTTTATTGCTGCCACAGTCTTTCCAAAGAATTTGGAATGAACTGGAGTATGGTTTATTAGCAGAAAAAATCTTAAATACAATTTTGAAGAATGTTTTGGAGCCATGCAAAAGGACAGTATTTGTATGCATGCAATTTTTTTTAAAATACATAAATTCATATAGTGTCCCCCAGACCTTTGGGAGAAGGTCTGGGCAAAAATTCTGTCTCAATTTTGATTTTTTTTTTTGAAATTAATTCATATTGAGCATTGTTTAAAAAGACAATTCAACATCAAATCCCATACGTTAAAAATGGATAATTCCATCAACCCTGGGTTGTAATTTTATCTTGAAAATGCTGCAACTCAATTTCCAAAATTTAAAACACTGTCAATCTGTGTCCCCCCCTTTTCTGAGAGCAAAAATGGAATGTTTTTGTCTGAATTATATCTACATATAAAAGGGTTGTGAGAAATTTCAAGAAAAGTGATAGGTGCATACTTAACCAACCAAAACTCAGTCATAAAAAACTCTAGGCCATTCATCAGTTGGGAAGGAATTGACCAAGTTTTTTAGAAGTGTAGCAGCCAGAAAGTTTGAATAGTTGAATGGTTCAAAATTCTATTTGAAAAATTTAGAAATACTTTAGTCTTAAAACACCCTGTGAAAGATATTTCAAAATTTATTCAGTAAAAAGCAGATGCTGTGGAGTCAATGAAAAAGCCCAACACCAGATTTCACCCCCTCATTAAAATATATCCAAAAAAGAAAGCTGCAGGGAAATTTGGGGGGCAGGTACATAATGAAACCTTTCAAATTCCCCTAATAAATTGATTTTCTACAATGGTATCACAAAAATGGAATATCAGCAAGAGGGAAAAACATTGGAAAAAAATTATAGATTGGATTCATCTTACTGACTCAATGATTATTTTTTTCCACTTCTCATGTGGGGTTTTTGAAGATAATGATTCAGCTCTGCATAATAAGGCAAAAAGATTAACCAATAAAAAAATTGTTTTTTTAATTTGAAAAAATTGTGATTTTTTAAGAATTCCAGCTACAATAACACTTTTATTCTGTAGTCAAATCAAGACCTTCTTTTATCAATTTGTTAGAAATTCAATGTTGAAAGTCCTGAACATGATGGAAAATCAGAAACAATATTCATGGTTCTATTCACTCCCAACCAAAAACATGGGTAAAAAGGCCCTGGAAAATTTGTAAAAGTTGAGGAATATTTGTGTTGTATATATAAAATAGCTAATCACGCTCTTAATATCATTTTTTTTGAAATTAATAACATTATGAAAGAATCTTTCAAAACTTAAAGCCTTCAGTAAATATTCTTGCAACACTGGGGTTTTTATAAAAGTTGTGATGCATATACAGGCCCATCCTTGTGATTATATTAGGTCAAAGAACAGGTTTCAAAACAGGATAGATTTTTTTTTTGAGATGAATAAGGACTCAGCTGAAGTGCAGTTGTTTTCCAAATCTCAAGGTATAGATTTGCAGCATTAAAGTTCTCCTGAGATTGTTTATTTATTTAACTTTGAATGCTTTTGAGAAAATACTTGAAATTTTATAATCAATTTCTAAGAATGAAAAAATTAAAAAAAAATTGGTATAATCTATATCAAACTGTGTTTGATCATAAATCACCAAAATATCTTTGAAATTTTAAATAAAACTTGAGTTAAAATTGCAACTGCATTCAAGCAGGAATAATATTTGATTGCACATTTGTTATAGAATATTTCAACAGAATTTTTGGTGTGGGTATTTGAGAGTTATTTGAATAAATTTCCTGAATTAGGACAGATTTACAACCCAGTTGTGACCAAGTTGAATCATTTTTACAGGGTGGCACATGCTAGCAGGTGACTCCATTTTCCCCTGTTGAGTGAATAGAAAATATTAATGAATTTTCCATATGTTGTTGTTGAATTTTGATTTGAATTCTTGGGTCAAGAAAATTACAAAATGAGGAGGAAGAATCTTGTGACGCTAAGAGGAGCAGATCAGGGAGTCAAAGGGGGCACTCCTGTTCAGAGTGAGGAAGAACGGATGATTGTCATTCACTTGATAGCAGGCTGCTTTAAGTAGACTAAGTATAAGCAGGGCTGACTAGTGGTTGGCATGATGAAAAACAACAATGGATAATAAGTATTCAATATGAGCCTTGGAGTCCGCACTGATTGGAGGAAAACATAGGAAAAGGTAGCCACTAGGATCTAAGTCAGAGGTGCAACTGGAACAGTAACTAATCTAGTAAAGTATAGAGTGCACACTGGAAAGAGACACTCAAGAGTATAAAAATATGAATGAAGGTAAGAGTCAAAGCTGGAACCGCACTAAAAATTCAGGCAGAACCAGGAAATGACAGAAATTCCAACATTTTTAAGAATTTTCATGGAAACATTTTAGGAAAAAATTGAATTCATTGAAGAATAAGGATTTTTCTATGAAATATGGACCAAGATTTCCTGATATAAAGATCTTGTTCACCTCTATTCAGCATAATAAGGGGTAAATTAATAATTAATATTAATTATTGAATTATATACATTTGTTAAAAAGAATAAATAATTTAGGATAAATTAGGATTTATCAGAGTTAAAAAATTTGCAATTAGAAACCATCCATTTGTTTTTAACCAAACCCACCATTTTTAATGGCGGTTTTCTGGATTATACTTACCCTGTAACTGGTGTATTTCAAGATTGACAGTTTCATCAAAATGAGAGATTTTTAAAATAAAACTCATCATTTATTCATATCCACCCATTATCCTGAAAGGAGTCCATCCACCCCTCCATGTAATTAAATAAAACCCTTAAACGTTGAAAAACCCAATCTAGTTTGATTCTCTCAATCTAGACAAAGACCAGTAAATGCTTCATCCAAACCAAGGGAGCCCTAATGCATTCAAAATGACCCAAATTCAGTCTCCTTTATTCCCACATTTTTCCAAATGCGCCAGAAAAACACACCCACACAAACATCATACTGCAGCATGTCATAGTATTTCTACTCTGTCACCTCAAGAAATCTTGTTGGGAACTATCATCCAAGTTATTGCTTGAAAAAATAAAAAATTTATCTTGAGCCAATGTACTCCATGGTGCCATGACTTCTCAAGGTCTTGGTGAGGCCCTGAAAAAGACAGATAAATCTGGAAAACTTAGAGCCAGTCATATCTTAGTAAAAAATGCTCAAAGTAGAAGATGAAGTATGAAAAACTAATCAGCGCATTGCTGATGCTTTCAATTATGAGGATTTTCATTGATTTGTTGTCAATACCACCCAAAACCACACATCCTTCACCAAATTTTTTCTTTTTTTTTCTGGGATCCAATGCACATCAAAATTAAATTTAGGCAACCATAACCCAAAAAAAGGAAGAAGAAATTGAGATATTGCAAGGAAACAAGGAGATCTTGAAGACAATCACCAACCAGAAACAGCTGGCAGAGAAGTGTGCAGAACTTGCCAACCAACACTTGAATTGTTCATCCCACTCCAATGATGGCAAGTTAGGTATATTTGGAAGGGTTAAAATTTGAAAGCCATTTTAGGATGCAAAATTTGGTCTTGGTATCAATCAGGTATCCACAATAATCAACACCAATAGTGGACTTCATTTTGTCTTAAGGAACTCCTGATTCCTCAAACTATCAGATAATTTTTGTCAAATTCCAGAAAGATCTGATTGCTGACTGCTTTCAGTCAATCAAGCTTGGATAAAATCAGAAATATTGTGACAATAAAAAGTTCCAAACCAAGGATCTTGTTGTTTAACTGAAAGACTTCAAAGATAACCAAGGAAGTGGTGGTGGTAGACAAGGTATGATGTGCTTCCAATGAGACAATTGAAGAAATGATGAATACACACACACACACACACACACACACACACACACACACACACACACACACACACACACACACACACACACACACACACACACACACACACACACACACACACACACACACACACACACACACACACACACACACACACACACACACACACACACACACACACACACACACACACACACACACACACACACACACACACACACACACACACACACACACACACACACACACACACACACACACACACACACACACACACACACACACACACACACACACACACACACACACACACACACACACAAGGTAAATTTATATACTATACTTGAAAAAACGCACTGATTATCAGGTAAATCTGACATGACCAAGGTGAAATAGGGCGTATCAAAGTTATGGAAACCCACCATTTTTTAATGGTAGGTTTCAACCCAAATCTGCCATTTCAAACCTGCCATTAAAAATCAAAAAAACCCACTTATTTCACATCAGAAGTGTTAAAGTTACCTGAAAATAAATGTGTTTTTTAAAATAAAGTATATAAAGGCCTTCAACAGCTCAACCATGCCTCATTCCACATCATCAACCCTGGTTTCATCCTCCAACCTTATTGGAACACTTCATCACTCTCATTGCTTCATTGCTATCCTCATCAATTCATCACTCTCATTACTTCATTGTTGCTTCATTGCTATCCTCATCACTTCATAACTTTCATTGCTTCATTGCTATCCTCATCACTTCATAACTTTCATTGCTTCATTGCTATCCTCATCACTTCATCACTTTCATTGCTTCATTGTGCTTCATCACTTCATCAATCTCACCTTGCTTTATCACTGTCATAACTTTATTGCTTTCATCACATCCATCCTCTCATTGCTTCATTGCTTCATCACTTCATCCCCCTTTCATCACATCCTAACTCTCATCACTTTATTGCTTCATCACTTCATCCCTCTTACTCTTTTTAAATGGCCCCTCAGAAAAAATCCCCCCACAAGTCCACTCAAACAAAGCAAACATCCCCCAGGAACTCAAAATCAAACAATCCACCCCCATCAGCTTCCAAAATCTCAAGTAAGCTCAAAAGAGCTGATCACATCATCCTTGTAAACTGGCTCAAAATTCCGTCCAACTATGATGCTTGCTTTGGATCCAACAATGAAACACAAGTTGGCTGACCTCCATCCTCCAAGGTTAATGGTTATCTCCTGATGGCCAATAAACTCAAGAATAAAACAAAAGGTAGGCTGGATATTTCATCCAAACAAATGTGGGAGCAATTCAAGAACTATTGGGCCAAGTAAAAAAAACCCACCTCATGTCAATCTCCACTGGCTTTGGCATCATCAACTCTGATAAAGCCAAAGGAATTACGTTGGTCTTTGATAAGTTGGACTCCATTTTTCCTTTTTATGTTCATATGGACCAAATCTTTGGAAAGAAGGCCAAAATCACCCTGTTAGCTGCTTTTGATGCCTAAAAATATGAATCTGTTGAAGCTGAAAACTTGGCTGTGGATCCTCATCCTAGCAATGATGATCCAGAAAAAACCTATGAGTGGCCCCAATCCAATGTGGAGGAGGATATTCCAACCAAAACAGCTCCAATCATGTCTACATCAGCATTGACAAACCATTCCTTGGACCCCTCACTTCTTCTTTTGATTACTCTCTTCCTGGGGTGGAAGAACTTAATAACTTGGCCAATGATGAGCAAGTTATTCCTGTATTGCCACAACCATCAACATCTTCTCAAGTAAGGACCCAAGTTCTTTTCTCTTCTTTCCCTTTAATCCCAACTGATTTATATTTTAAAAAAAACAGTCTCATCTGTTCCTTATTGGCCAAAAGCTCAAGCAAATGGGGGCTCCCACATTGCCTTCAAATGAGAGTGAAAAAGTTCCCACAAAAATGTTGTGGTTATCCAAAACCTAGCCTATAGCCATCAGACTCACTTTTCTAGTATAAGGAAAGCTCCAATCATCAAAAAAACCTCAAAATTGGATTCTACACCACAAATAACCTATAGTAACCCAGCCAAAGTACCCCTCTATCTCTCATGGATTAGAAGATACAGCCCAATCAGGTAGCACAGCTCAGTGAAAGACATATATGGACATACTCCGGAAGACTTCAAGTACATACCACATACATTAAACCCATACACCAACCAAACTCCTCACCAGCCTATACAGAATTAATATATGCAAGACACTGCATGCAGCACCAAAAAAATAGCTGTATACAGGAGCAATATATGCAAGGAACTGCATACAGGACCAAACAAATGACCAACCACCAGTATACAGAAGTAATTTATGCAGGGGGCACCTGTATCAATGCAGCACAGCAATGCATGCAAGGGTGTACATGCATGTAGATCCTGCACAGCCTCCTCCTCTGACCAGCCAAAATGCCTCATGAACTGTATTCACTGTACCAGGGAGACCCTCAGGGGCAGCCCTGAGGGCAGGATTTTCTATAAATAGAGGGCCTCTCTTCCCCATCCAAGCACCATCAGATCCCCCCATCCTCCCCTCCAGGGATCACCAATGCCTCCTAGGCACCCTTAAACCATACTGTAACCATCACCAATCCCATATCCCATACCAACAACATCACCATCATCTTCAACATCAACATCAATCATCACCAAAAACCATCAACCATCACCATTACCCCTCACCATCCACCATCATCAACACATACCTTTTGACCATGAATCAACCCAATAACCCGTACTCTTGACCATCCTCCACCACCATTATTTACCCAATATACCTTTGAACATCACCACCATGTCCCCATAACTTGAACATCACCAAACACCACCTAGTTTGACCATCATCACCATCCATCATCACCACCTACCTTGACCAGCATCAATCATCATCATCATCCATCAGCATCACCTACCTTGACCAGCATCAATCATCATCATCATCATCATCATCATCCATCATCATCACCTACCATCATCATTTTCAGTCATCATAATCATCCATCATCACCATCATCAACTATCATCATCACCTACCTCATCCATCATCATCCATCATCATTCATCATCATTCATCATCATCATCCATCATCATCACCTAACCTATTCATAATCATCAATTGTCATCAAACATCATCATCATTTTTCAAGTATAGGCTAAACCATTTCAACCTTTATTCAAACATCATCTGTATCACCAAAGGAGTATCAATCAGTAATCAATAAAACCAAAAAAAAATATAAAGGATAACACTAGACAAAGGATTCTTCCCTTAATCAGCTTCATTCCTCCAAGTCACTATCTGTTCCACCATTTCTTCCTTATCAAGCTTCAATAAATTGATCCTAGGTCTGATAGAGACTACTATAGTAGCAACTCTATTTGAAAATCAGCCACCAATCTCTTTTCTTTTATTTTTTTGAGACTACTATAGTACTTAGAGGGGCAGGCAATTCAAAACCACCCTTAGTATTCCTCTATCTTATCAGTAGTTGTAGTACTAAATTCCCCCTCAAGTGACTGCCAGAAAGCTATTTGCTGAACTTTACCCAATCCCAAAGGATTCTTCACATCTGGTGTCCCAACAGTGGCCTGATAATCTTCATTTTGGATCAAAAAATCTTGAGCTCATCAATTAGGAAAAATTAAACAGGAAATATTCAAGACCAAGGATTTGAAGCACCTATTAGGGAAAGAATCAAGAATCTAGTCAGTAAAATAGAAGGAACCCTCTTATTGGATCAAGAAAACATGGCCTCAGAAGAACCCACCACAGAAGTTATCACCATGGAGAAGTACAAGGAGCAAGAACAAAATATTATGGATCAGTCCAAGGAACTCCAGGAGGCTAGGAATCAAATGAAATCAATGCAAGACTCACTGGATAATATGTCACAAATGTTCAAAACCTTCATAGAAAATACCCAGGAAAGGACCATTCAAGGAATACCAGAAACCCCATATACCCAATCAGTCAGGTTTACCTCTACCCCCAGGACTGGAATCAGACAAGGCCCAGTCAGAATATTATCAGAATTAGACCCACCAGAAGATAGTCCAGAGGTTACCACATTCCCAGGTCATACTGAAGAAGAAAGAAACCATCAGCACTCTCAGTTCATTCCTATGGATCACCACCAAAGGAACACTACCATGGACCTCCCCTCTCCAACAACATCTAGGATCAAGGATTTCCAGAATGGAGTAGTTTTAGATACTTCCAAAGCCCAGCTTGAGTTCAATGGAACTGAAGTGGAACTCTTTATTAACAGGATTGAAAAATTGGCAGAACTTCATGGTGCTGGAGGGAAGGACTTGGCCTTGAAGTTACCTGTTATCATCAAGGACATCAAACTCAGGGATCAAGATAGATCAAGGTGTTCAAGATAGATCAAGGTGTGAGATGGTGCAGAAGAAGATGAAGTGGTGGTGACTAAGAGGATCCTTTTTGTCACGGTCTGAAGATATACCTGGTACACTCATGACTACAGTAAGAGTTCTGCCCAATGGAAACTGCAGAGGACCTCTGGATCTTCAGTTAACACTCCTCCTAGAGTCAGCGGATGTGAGGTGTAGTTGGAGTCTAGCCTGTACCACCTTGACTTACCCAAGGGGCTTTGTGAGGATGTCCGCTATCATGTTTTCCAATGGTGTATGTTTGACAGATAGTAGGGATTTGGAGACAAGGTCTTGTACGTACTGGAACTGGATCTTGATGTGCCGTGAGTTGGGGTTCAGTTGGGCTTGCTTGCTTATGAAGTTTGCCCCCTGATTGTTGTTTTGATTTTTGGCTTTGAGATTGGGATGCTGAGTCCAATTATGAGTGTTAACAGCCAACTGATTTGTTTTGCACACAAGTTGATTGCCACAAATTCCACTTCCATGGTGGATTAGGAAACAATGGATTGTTTCTTTGTGGTACAACTGATGGGATTTCCATATAGGGTAAACCCATAACCAGATGTTGATTTTTGGGTGGTGATGGACCGGCCCTATTCCGCGTCTTCCCATCCGCAAAGTTGATCCCCAGGGTTGGAGGACTTTTTGAATAAGAGGCCCACAGACTTTGTCCCTTGTAGGTACCAAAATAGGTGTTTTACCATCCTTGACTAGGCTTGAGTTGGCTTGTTGGCAAATAGGGACAACAGGTTGACCATAAACTGAATGTCTGGCCTTGTGTGAATTGCTAGGTGCAAGAGGGTGCCTGATTCCCTCTGCATGGTCTTCATGTCAAATTAAGTCAAATCTTGCACCAAAAAATTGTGTATTTTCATCAGAGTGGGTGCTTTCATGGTGTTGAGGTGTTCAAACCCAAAATCCTTTAGCACCTTCTTGGTGAAGTTGCATTGGTGAAGCTTAAGGGAACTCTCTTGATTCCACTCAAGGGTGTAGCCCAGGTGTTGAGTCAGATGTTCTTGGAAATTTATTTTGTATGCCCCCCCAAAGATTTCCAGGAACCGTTTGATTCCATTCCTGTTGGAGCCAACAACCAAGCCATCATCCATGTGGAGGTGCATTTGCAGTGACTTGGTTTCTTTCACAAAGATAGACTTTTTGCCAGCTGACAGGGTCAAACCAAGCAATAGGAGTGTTTTTGTAAGGTGAGTGCACCAGAATCTTGGGGCTTGTTTGGTGCCATACAGGAATTTTTGAGCTTCCACACCCAATCCTGCTTACCTGGTACCTCAAAAACCTCCACCTGCACCACATGGATTACCGCATTGATATTGCCATAAAGGAATACTGTTTTCCCACCTGTGCCACATGGATCACCGCATTGATATTTCCATAAAGGAATGCCATTTTAACGTCAAATTGATACACATGACAATTGTTTTGGACTTCCATGGAGAGAAGAGCCCTGAGTGACTCACTTTGACCAAAAAATGAGTAATTATTGAGGTAGTGCGGGGGGTACTCTTGGTGATTGCCAAAGAAAAACCATCTTGATTTCTGTCAAGTGGTTTTTCAAAACTCTTTCTTCTTCTGGACTAGTCACCACATGCCCCCAATGACTTTATCATTTTTTGGTTGGGGAACAAGAGTACCGGTTTTTTGCATGAGAAGCAACTGATTCTTGGACATCATTGACTCCACCCATTTAGGTTGCTTGTTGGGGTCCGCAAGTGCTTTTTCAAACAAGATTACTTCACCAATGAGTGCTTCATTGGTCTTGTTGTCATTAAGGTGAGGTTCATGTAGTTGTCTTGAGCTTGGAAGGATAGCCATGAAGTCAATGTTGGAGGAAATGTTGTGGGGAGCCTTGTTGTAATAGGGCACCTAAGCGTAAACGTTGGGTTCAGGGGCAGGCCCGCAGGGCATTTCCAGTGGGGGAGTGCTCATGTTGATGGCAACCTGGCCAGGTGGAGTTGAAAGACTGGTGAACTGAGGTGGGGATGTTGCGGAATCAGCGGGGGCAGTTGACCCAGCATGATTGTGGCGCTTGTGCTTCCAAGGCCAAGAGATGGGTATGAGCTCAGAGGATGTTGTCTGTTAGCTATTGGGGATGACTGGGATTGGCAACACGGTCAGCCGGAGTGAGGATGGGGACTTCTATAGGGACTGGGCAGAATGATATGGAAATATGAGTCGTGTTGGCATGCAGTCCTGGCTTACTACCACTTTCCGTTTGCTTGGATCCAGAAACCAACCGGTGTCCAAGTATGAATTGTACCCCAGGAAGAGGAGTGGTTTTGACCTTACCTCAATTTTAGATGGAGGGGAGCTATGTACATGCACCTTGAGACCAAATGGAATTAAGTTTAGTACATTGCGGACAGGCTCCATGGTTGCATTCACACCAAGTAATGTGCTAACCAGCAATTTCCAGCCAAGCAACAACAATGGGAGGAGGTTGATCAGCATTGATGAGTACTTTGCAGTGTGGAAAAAAAAGGGAGCAATACTCTCCTAGTTTTCCTCAAGTTCCGGAATCAATGGTCCTAGCCTCTGTAAATATAAGGATGCTCCAGTAAAGAGAGTGAGAGTGAGAGATAGATATGAATTTCCTTTCCTCTCTGTATCCTTTGCCATATCCTTCCCTCCCTCTATCCATTCATCCATAAGTGTATATGTATCCATGTCCTACAAGCTGGGGTTGAGAGCGCAGAATTTATACCCACCCTCTAAACCCTATCCTAAGTACAAACCCAACAACAAATAGAAAAGAAACCCTAGAAACCAGAACCCTAGCCTAACCCTAACCCTTTCTCATGCTGTAATCACCCTCCAGCCCACCTACCATTACACACACCCGGTTCATCCTTCTCATGACGCAGCCCTCCTCTGCGCCCTACTTGGAGCCCCCCATGTTTTCTGTATCCGCCTGGACCGCTGCATGATTTCCTGCCCCATGGTTGGCCCAGGCTTGCGCTAGTCCAGCCCACTCCTATAGCCTTGCTCCTATAGCCCCAATTGACCCTCTCTACCTTTCCAAACTAGCTGCCTGCAAACCTGGTTGGGCCAGCTCCATTCTTGGGTCTCCAATGTCCACGCAGGCCGCAATGAGCACACCAACTCCAATGTCTGAGCGGGCTGCAATGAGTGCGCCAACCACGGCACAGTTCCTGATCCAAGACTATATAACAACACCACATCCCCCCCCAACTTGAGTTCTGTCCCCAGAGATCTTCCCACCATCACCTTGAACATACCCGCCATACCCATTACACACATCCATAGAGAAGAAAACAGACAGATAATAAAGAGACGCCAACCCATACCAGAGAAGAAAGGAGAAGAAAAAGTTTTTTTTTATGCAGCGCTCCGCTCCTTGTCCCGCCTTTTATTCTGCCATTGTTTGGGGGGATCATCCTTGCCTATATAGACCTGGCATTGCGCCTTGCCCAGGTACCTGCAATACTATCCCTTCTGTTTGTCCCCCCCATGCCTAGCCGCTGTCCCAGTGGTTTTCAACCTTCCGCTCCCCCAGGAGAGAGATTTGCACAGCCTTATCCAATCCCATGCGGGTTGTGTCCACATCCTTTTTTTCCCA